>VZTD01000066.1:254005-446643 GCA_013397725.1 Rhagologus leucostigma | reverse complement strand
TTTCTTTTCACTCTTTCTTTGTGCCGTGTTCATATTATCAGGGGGGACTATTCTTCCGTCAGTGTGATTCATGCCAGGCAGCCAAGAAAGCCATGTCTCAGGGAGCCTGGGTGGTGAGCAGCTCTACGGGAAAGGAGACCCTCTTAGGAACCATTGGATTGTAAAAGGTTTGAAAAACAAAGGCTGAAGACAAACCCTTCCACAATGGAAGAATTTTGCCTCATGCCAGGACACCTATTAGAAGATGTATTTTGAAGGGTGAATAATTTCAGGGTGCAGCTGTACCTCCAGATCCTCTATAGCAGTGTTTCAGTTTCAACTGAAATGTTCTGTTGTATTCTAAATGATAACTTGGGTCTCTAGCAGGTTCTAATTCTCATTCTACCTGCGTTAAAGAGATAAATTGGTAAATATGAATTGCTCTCAGTTGTGTCCATACTTTTTGTTTATTAACACAAACACTGATTGACTTTTGTTCAATGTAAATTTTATTAAAGTTCTTGTTACTATTACGTTGTGATTAACAACGCAGAGCTTGAGGGGCTGTCCTCGGCTCTTGAGTGTAGGCAGCCACAGGTTTGATTAACACTCAGAATGCTCTGTGTCTTCTATGAACACTCTTGTCCTCACCATGGCAGTGTGTGTTGAACACCTTTCTTTCCATCATGTCTGACTGCGAGTGTTGTGCTGCTCTGTGGAAGAGGATGTGTTAATCAGTGCTACAAATGGTTTTGAAATTCCTGTCTTAACACAGGACAAAACTTATGTGAAGCAGAATAAGGAACCTCCTGCAAAATTTACTCTCTGCTTTTTAATTCCTTTGGAGCCTCTACATATGCCAGACTGACTTTGCTTATTTAAAGCAACTCCAACTGTTACTGTTTGCAGCATTTATAAGTTTTACAGTGGATGTAAACTTTCTTACGCTTGTTTAATTTAATAGTTTAAAACTTATATTTTTGATCTCCTAAAAGAAGATAACACTCAAAACTGAGTATTTGGTGCATTGTTAATTGAAACAAGTAGTTGTTTTTTTTTTTTTTGTTCGAAGCATATATTCTTTCTTACTGAGCAGTATTTAAGTATCATTTACAGTCCACAGCAGAAGACTGCTAACTGATCCCCTTAGAGATGCAAATAATTCTGCGGGATTAAACTAGATACTGCTTTTTAATCCCCTTGTTCTTTAGGAACAGATGGACTTTACTTCTTCAGATCATCATCCAAACAGAAAAAGAAAGGTAGCAAATCAGGCAGTACTGCTTTACTGACTGTGTTTTTGGGGTGTGCATGTGTGTGTGTTGTGGTTACAAAAGCAATCAACTGAAAAAATAATTTAAGTGACATGCTGCAAAAGCAGAAATAATAGATACAGATGGAATAATCAATGTTGATCCTCTGCCCTGGGTTTTCAGAATAATGCATAATGAAAGTAAGATATCTATTTTGAAATATTCACACATTTGGCTAAAAATTCTGATAGTCTGTGGTGTTCTTAAATTTGGCTGTTTGCGCACTTCTCTTGCTAAAGCAAACTGAGCAGCTGCTGTGCAGGATTAGGATGGCTCTCTTCTGTGAGTGGCGTTTGTCACCGTGGGAGGGGGGCTTCAAGCCAGTGATGTATTTCAGAAACTTGTTTTTTGTGAAAGTCACTGAGAAAGGGGAGAGATAATGGTGTGTTTATAAAATGTGACAAATGCTTCCACAAGTGACATCTGAAAATGAGGGCACTGCTGTCTTTGCACCTGGAATTTCTGTATGAAGGAATCCTGGTCACAGAAGAGACATTTGCAGGGGGGCTTTTGTGGTGTCCTCACTGCAGATCTTTGTATGTCATAGATCATATGCTTTATTTAGCATTTTTTTATTTTGCAAAAAGTAACTTAACCTTCGTGTCAGCAAAGTCACATTTATTTTGCTTCAAACTACTCCAGGCGTGATGAAATTGATGTATTTTGTATTTACATTTTGAATTTTCATCATATGAAAAAAAAACCAAACCACCTATTTTACTTGAAGATCAGAAACTGAGATTTTTAATGAAATACAGAAAAAAAATTACCTACTTCCAGAGTTTCCTTAGACCTCTCTCAGCCACGTCCCCTAGTGACATTTTCACGACAAAGCTCCTGATGTTCCAGGTCAGGCACTTAAGTGGTTGTAGTGAGAAAAACCCCAAACTTCCAAATGTTGTATTCAGTTCTTTTCCACTAGAGTTGAAATGTGTTCTTCAGTATTCATCTAAATTCATTATTTTGAGGTGTGGGTGTGTGTTGTGTCTTCATCTTGCTTTTCCCCTTCCTTCTTCTCCTGGTTTAACATGAATCTATTGTACAGAGTAAAAGACACATGATGTTTCTGTTTTTGCAGCATTGTGTTTTGTTAGCTGAAAAATATTCCTGTTTGGAGATATTTTGGTGTGTATATGTATATTTCCATGCCGATTTCTACATTAGCAATTCGATGAATTGAGTACTTTATGGAGAAATAAAGGATGAGTCAGGTCTTTTTTTGTGCGTGGCTTTGTCGTCTTGCAGATCTAACAGGAGAAGTATTTGTATATATCAGAAAATACTTTTGCTTTCAAGGGCGTTCGTACAAAAACAGTGAGCCCAGTGCTAGTTTATCACACTGCTACTAAAGTGGCAAGCCAAAGATTTTAATAATCAGGCTTCCCAAGGAAGGGTTTCCAGTGAGAGCACTGCTCCCCTCCGGTGTCCTGACTCACTGGATGAGATAACTGCTTTTGTGTGAACCCACCAGCTCTCTGTTAACGCTGCTGACGTAAGAATGGTCCTTGCGCTGGACCGTGAGGGGGTGGAGGTATTTTCTGCTGGAATACAGAAATGAACCACAGCTTATCTCCTCTTCTCGTGTATACAACTTGTCCAAAGTATCTCTTGAGAAACAGTCAAGACACCAGGATAAGACACTGAATGAATAATTATTCTTTCTCTTCCTCCCCTCTCTAGAACAAAGAAAGAATTATGCACGGGACAGTGTCAGCAGCATATCTGAAACGTCACAGTATCACGTAGAGGTGAGATGAGAGTGATGCACCAATTGCAGCTTTCGGTTACATGCAGTTATTTTTGCCTACGTGTTTTCTGAGGATATATAAGCTTGAAGGCACATGCATCTTCCAAAATATCCTGCCAGCCTGGAGTCACTTCAGAACAGATTACACTGAAATGTCTCAAATTCTATAGCTTTGGCATAATGAGCTGAAATTTGGATGTAGAGGAATGTAAGCAAAGTTGTGTGTAGTTTGGCAAACAGCCAGGACTTCTCAACGGGGCATCAAGACAACATCTTGTGCTGCCCTGTCTCTGAACCTGGCTCCTTGCAAAGATGAGGCACGGCTGAATAACACTGCGCTGCTGGCAAGGCACACTGGATGATATTTAAAACTAATACTCTGATCAGATATAATCAGCAGAGGTATTAGAATATTCATAGAGAGCTGAGCATTAACCCCTCAAAGTCCCAGTGAGTCGAATACATGGTAGTTGAATACATTCTGCCTGCACAGACTCTTCCCCAGTGTCAGGAGCAAAGTGTGTGACTTGCTGTCTTAAGCTGCTTTGCAGAATTATTGCATGCTGCTCTCATATTTAAAATATTCAGCAGAGTAAGCCTGAGTGCCTGTATGTAGCCTGTTAATCACTTTTGAATGCAGTGCCTCTTTTTATAGCCTTACTTTGGCTCAAACTTTCTCCTGCTGCCATCAGACCACTGTCAGGGGTTAAGCCAAGTCTTGCAAGCACCACAGATCCTCAGCTCCTTTTTGCTGGGTTTTAAATCATCTATGAATTGTGAGGTCGTATGCAGAAGACTCCTAATTTCAAGTGCTTCAGTCCTGTGATCAGCTTGCAAATAAGTACATGTCTTGGTTCTAATTGCATGTCTGTTTTTGTGTGGTTTCTTCATAACGGTTTTAGCCCTGTACTGGCATAACAATTAGTACTTGCATTTGGAATCTAAGCATTCCTGGGTAAGCAGCCAGTACAGAGTTTGTTTCACTTTACTTCTTTTAAATACTTTGATTATATGCAGCTTACACCTACTTTCTTCTCTGTAATTACCAAGTGCTGTTATCCTGTAGTAGAAGAAAGCACAGTTAATTCTTTTTTTTTATTTTTATTCTTTAAAGTTATTTAGAAGACAGATATGCAGGCATATATTAAATGTGGTTCAGCTTGAATGAGTGTTACCAGATCTTCAGTAAGAAAGTGAAGGTGGATTTATGCCTGAACAAAATGAAATAATTTTGTGGGTTTTCTTGCACAGTTGGCATGCTGAAGGAGAAATTGCCACAACCATAATGACAGGGAAGCTAGCTGAGGTGATGTTTGTGAGGTACTATTTTGTTTCCAGGCCATTAATTGAATCTGGAGAATATTCCAAGCTGATGGTGAGCAAAGGTAGTTACTATTTTCTACTGTGTTGCACATAAAAGTGACCAGCCTGTCCATAAGGTATCCCAGTCAGATGCAAGCCCATCCTGGTTGCTACCAGCAGGCTACCTGGCAGCTCTGGAAGAGATGAGGACACTCCAGGTCAAGGTGGTGGTGTAGCTACATTGGCAGTGAGCTTCTGGGAAGCTTCTGCTGGCACCTCTTGAATTCAGCTTGCCAAGAGAGAGACAGGTTTTCACTCCTCAAGAAAGCTAATTAAAACTCGTGGTTTAATTCTAGCTTTGATACCTGAAGGATGTCAGAATGTGCCTTCAAGTCTAACTGCTTACAGTAGTGAGGAAATGACAGTGGGTGTCAAAAAGCAAGCTACAAAAATAAGTTGGCTTACCATGACATTATGGACTAAACAGCCTTTCTAATGTCTTAGAGGTGGGCTCTGTCGTATACAAAGGCACTTTTACTCATGAATAATTTGTATTGCTACTTCCTGACAATTTAAATACTGTCGCTCCTGAACAATAGGGAAAATTGCAATCATAATTTCTTTTAAATGTGTGTCTTATTCACCAGCACTTGACCACCTTTGTTCTGGACCGAAAAGAGGCAATGATTACAGTAGATGATGGAATAAGGAAGCTGAAATTGTTGGATGCCAAAGGCAAAGTGTGGACTCAAGACATGATTCTTCAAGTGGATGACAAAGCTGTCAGTTTGGTGGACTTGGAATCAAAGGTAAGATCTGTGAGTGACAGTCTCATTTTCAGAGAGAGAGAAAAAGGGAGCGAGCAGAAAAACGATGTATGTGAGATTGAGGGTTTTAATTAGCTTATTATCACTTTCCGTTTTTAGCTCATGCAGTTTTCCTGAGATCAGGACACTGTATAGTAAGGTGGTATTTTGTGTTTCTTTTTTTTTTCTCCCTTCTGACAGAATGAACTGGAGAATTTTCCTTTAAGCACAATTCAGCATTGCCAAGCTGTGATGAATGCATGCAACTACAATTCAATTCTTGCATTAATATGTAAAGAACCAACCCAAAACAAGCCTGATTTGCATCTTTTCCAGTGTGATGAAATTAAGGTAAGATAATAATGGAGATCTGCTGTGACTTATTTGCGTAGGGGAGATTGTATGAATTGACCAGCAGAGTGTATAAAGACAAATGAGCTGATTCATAGAAAATAATTCTGTACTTTTATTCTCATAAATATGCTATAAGATAATGCACTTAAGATATCAGCACTACTGACAGTGTGTTAGTAAATGTAGTGTAGTATGCATTGCAAAGGAGTAATCCAGTATTTAAGCTGAATCCTTAGTGCATGTTCAAATATATTCTTACTGTAAATATTGGTTCTTGAGCTCTGTAGCTGCTAATTTAGGTTTGCAAATGTATAAAGCTCTGGAAAAATGTCTAGGGTTTGCCTTCACACTTGTGAAAAAAGTGGTATAAAGTAATTTGAGTTATCTCAAATTTATTTTATGATCTGCAAAGAGCTCATCTGAGCCCTGAGACTTACCTACTCTTTCTGCTCTTTTTGTCACTGAGCAATTAAACGTTCTCTCCATTCTCACCTCTCTGCATCTCTGCTCTGCTGGAGATGTCTTGAAAGGGAAAATATTCCTTGCAGGAGGTGCAAAACAAGGAAAGAGATTGCTTTGTCTCTGATTAAAATATTACCTTCAAGTGTAAATTATTTTCTTAATGTATTCTGCAATACTTCTTTATTTCTGAGGTTATAAATTTTAATTTTGTCAGTTATTCTCTGTAATTCCATCTGATAATTTCATGGGGATTTCCTAATTCCATTGTAGTAGTTTGTATCATTGTCTTGAAACAACAGATTGTTAATCACACTGTGCAACAGTTTTGGGATTAGTGCGGTGAGAGTGGTGTGAGGATGATTAGGTATTGTGGTTTGTTGCACAGAACTTGCTGTTTTAAAGGGAAGTGGGATCCTGTCAGAAGTTCAGGGGGTATTATGTTAAATAATTCAGGGATCCCTTTTGAGGTGTGTTTGGACCCAGCTTCTCAACATGTAGAGCTGGTGTCTTTTCATTTCATTTTTGAAGTTCTTCCTCTGTGTACCCATAAAAATGTAGAGTACATAAGCATGGCTTGGAAGTTGAGGTTCTCCTTTTGTTCTGAGGTATTGTTTGACTCTGTGGCTATACCCTGGGTTTTTTTGAAACTTTTCTGGTTTTGAAAGTTTAGGTCTTTCTTTGTTGGCTTTTCCCTGCTTTTGTTAGAAGTTACAAGCAACCCCAGGAGCCTCTGCAATAAAAAATAGTTAAAATCAATACAATTTGGGGCATTCTAATATTTTACGAACAAGAAAAAATTTAAATGGTAAATATCAAGAATTTGGATTGATGTAATTCTTTTGGGTTTAAGTTCCTCTCATCCCCTAAAGTTTTTTTCCTATTAACTCTGTAAACTTAAGGTATCCCTCATAAATATTCTGTAGTGCAATCCATTATAGCCTGAAAAGACCTGTAATCCCCTTGAATCCTAAATTCAACAATGTCTTCTGGTCCTAGCAGAAGTTACATATTCCTCCCAAAAAGGTACATACTTCTGCATTATGAGGGTACTAGGAAAGACACGGTCCTTGCAGAGTGAGCCAGCCACTGACAGATTTGGGCTTTGACAGCCTTTGTAGGAAATTAATTTGTCAGCTGAAGACATGTAACAGAGCATTCTAAATCCTACGAGAAGCCATGACCTATTTAATGCAAGATCTATTAAAATAATGCTTTAGACGTGCATCAAAATTTCACTTGTGGGGCCGCTGGTGGAGGCAGGCTGCAGTTGTGGAGTGGCAGGAACGTACAGGTTAGGGAATCATCTGAAAAATTCATCTTCTGTTACATCAGAGAGAAATTGGAGGCTGTCGTTATTTCTGAAAGGAAATTGTATCATTATGAGTTACTCTCTTAATGCTTATGCTGCTGCCATCTATGGTAGTTTTCCTGCTTCTATGTATAGCAGATTTTCTTTTTATAGTATGAGACAAACAAAATACTTGAGACAACCAAAAATTACGTATGCAGAGGGAAAAAGTAGCTTATGCAATAGTGGTTGACTTGAGATAATTACAGCTGTTCAGACAAATTTGGTATCTTGATTACGTACTTGTGTGATGATAATGCTTGAGGTTGGGGTAGTGAGAAAAATACCAACTCCCGGATTTTGTTCTGTCCTTTGTTCTGTTTATGTGTAACGTAATTTGTCCCAGTGCTTTTAAATAAATGGGATTCGATGAGGTATTCTCTACTTAAAGGTGAGATATTTATTTCATATGTCTGGGTACAGTAGCTGATACCTGATGTTTTCTGCTCCTGTCTCCTTAGGCTACCCTTATTCATGAAGATATTGAAAGTGCAATCAGTGACAGCAAAAGTGGGAAACAAAAGAAGAGGCTTGAAACACTGAGGTAAAACCCAACTTCTTGGCAGTGTAGAGGATCACAATAGCGTGACAGCATTCAGAAGCTCTCCAGGTCTCCTGCTGTCTTTTGGGGGTTTTTTTGTGGGGGTTGAGTTTTTTCTAGCTAGTAATACAATTCCAAAGCCCTATGGAGAGGTTTTGCTTTAACAATTATCTCATGTTCTGTCAGTTTATAGTGCCTGTCTTACCTTTCCCAAATCCACCTAAGTGATGGGAACAGCTGAGATCAATTCCCCTTGCCAGAGAATGGCATTGCATGTCTCAGTTCTGCATGTGGGTCAGGTAGTTCAGAATTTAAATTGAAAACACAAATTCCCCATAACTCCAAGTAAATAAGATTATGCTGAAAGGTTTTGGGATCTGAAGATGTTAAATAAAACAGCAACTGGAAACTGAATAATCTTCCAGCCTGCCTGTTTAATGATGCTGAAGACTCCTTGTTTCCCTGGTAGCAAAAGCTTCTCTGTCAGTTGGAAAATGTGGGGGAAAGAATCTTTTGGGTTCAGAGGAGATTAATACAGGAATGAGAGGTAGCAAACAGAGGCATAAAAGCAAGGGCACAAATATACTAGATACTGAATGGTGATGGTAGTAGCTTGTTAGAAATTCAGTGTGTAACTGCATGCTAGTAGTATCTCCCGATAATTGTGCTCAGATAGAGAAGTCTCTGCTGGACAAAAATTAGAATGAATTTATAATAGTTCTGGATACCTGTTAAATTCTGATGTGCAACTTACGAAGATTTCCTAGAGTAAGGGGCACTCCTAGAAAAACAAAAAAGAACCTGAACTGTGTCTAACTTTATTTTCCGGTTTAAAATTAAATAAATAGACTTTACCATTTGTGGGACTGTTGAAACCAGGTATAAGCACAGAGAGGCAATCCAGAGGGACTTGAACCCATTGGATGTGCTGGGAAACTAATGAGATTTAATTGGGAAAAGAATGTAGGTCAATACATCTGTTGGGATGAATAATCCGAGATATCGGTCTCCGGGGGCTGTGAGGCCCAGAGGTCAAATGTGGGTGGCAGCTGAGGGCTGGTTGCTCCCTGCTGGATCATGTGCCTGCTGGCATTGGACCACAGGGAGAGACCCTCCAGCCTCACTGAGGTTCTGAGGCATTGTGGAGGTGCTGCAAGGTTTTTGACAAGTGAAGGGACTGGAGGAAGGAAAGGCAAAGGAAATTTTTTGTCATTATTTGCTGTTCAAAGACCAAACAACATTTGATATTTTGTGGTCTTGTTGTTGAATGCTGTGAATGAGATGGGTTTATAAAAGATGAATTTAAGGTGAAGATCTTGTTTTTAAATAGAGTTCTGGGGAGGGAATGGGGTGTATGTATGACAGGAGCTACTGTGATTTTGGGGTTTTTTTTGTCTGTTGGTATCAAGCTGCAGAATGAATTCAAAGACCTCTTTCCTTAAAGTATTTAAAACTACACTAAGAACTGGAAAATTGCAGGTGGGAACACTGAAATGTTTGTATAAAGACAGGACGAACAGGCCCCAGTTGCAAAACAAATCAGCCAGTGAACTTGGCTTTGTTGGTAGGGTTTTAAGAAAAAGGTGGCTGAAAACTGGCCAGACTTAGGGGACTAGATGCTTAGTTTGTGATGGCTGAAAAGTAGCTTCAAATCTTCTCATTTTCTCTCGTACAAAAGACAAGTCCAGCCCATAAAACTGCATATGGTTGTAAAAATACCACCTTACTAAACCCGAGCCACTAAATTTATCGTTGTAAACTGGCAGGTCTCATCATGTTCTTTGGCACTGCTTGGGGATTTCCCAGGTGACAAAGATTTGCTGACTCCCTCGTGGAGTGAGTTTCCTGCTGTGTTTAACATATTTACACATCATGGTCCTGAGTGCCGCTTACTTGGCGAGCCCGTAGCACGGCCTGCAGCCGAAGAGGTCCCTGTGAGGCCTCCTTGTCTTCTCTGATTAAGCACTAGAGAAGAGAACGTTTTTTCCTTCAAGTGTCACTTATGGGCTTTCTCCTCTTCCTCTAGAATGATATCCAAAGCCGACAGTGCCATCCCACCGCCCCCACGGGCCCCTGCCCCCGTGCCCCCGGGGACCATCACCCAGGTGGACGTGCGGAGCCGCGTGGCCGCGTGGTCGGCGTGGGCCTCGGAGCAGGGGGACTGTGAGTATTGCTGGGGGCCCGCTGCCACGCACAGGGCTGCCAAGAAGGGGATTTTTACGATGCTCAGTAGCAACAGAAATAATTTGGAAAGCCCGCTTTCATGATGACGGTAGCTGGGTGCAGAAATGGTTGCGCAAGGTCAGCCCTCTGCCCTGGCTGGCAGCAGATATGGTGATTCTCCCAGTCTAGCTTGGAATGCCCCAAGCCACTGCTGCCCGATCTGGGGAGTAAGATCTGTCTGTCCTAACCTGACTTGTCATTTACTTGCATTTACCCATCTTCTGGGTTCCTGTTCGGAGCTGCTTTTACTTGTGCCGAGCTGGGTGGGGGTTGTGGGTTACAGATTTTGATCTGGGCTTTTTTGTGAAGGTGGTAACAGTAACTCAGTAATGTTATCTAATGATGCTCTCCTCAGTAGTAGGGCCAGATATTTTGGGCATTTAAAAAATATAATCATGGATTATATTAAAAGGTGACTTGAGATCAGCATTATTTATTTGTATTATATTTATCTTTATAATGCCCGGTATGGCTAATTAGTTTGGGTTTGGGGTTTTTTTAAAGCCTTAACTAGGAAATTCTGTAACTGTAACATTCCTAATGGGTTTGGATTTTTCTGTTTACTGGGTTTTTTTTATATCCCTAAGAGAAATACATTTTGATCAGATTTCTTTAAAAATAAAAGTTCTTTAGAAAGAATAAAGCTCCTTCTATAAAACAGACTAAAAAGGATAAGATGAGGCCTTTTTTAGTTTGTTTACTTGGGTTCTTTTAATAGTAGATATTAAGACTGTACCATTAAAAAACCTTGGATTCCTTATAATTTTTGTTTTATTAAATTGTATCTATATCACTTAACAAATTACACAACTATGCAAAGAAAACAGCTACAAATGTTAAGGGAAATCTGAAATGTCAAAAATTATTTAATCTATGTACCTACAGTATTACATCTGTTTTGAGTAAGGGCTATCTTGTTCTTCTGCTTGAGTTCTCACATTAGAAAAGTTTCATTAGTTTAATGTCTTGTCAGACCAGTTGTGGATGTGATTTCCTGCAGTTGCTTTTATTCCACTCATCTGGATCTTTTCTAAAATGGATTTACTGAAATCCTACCTGTTCACAAATGCAGTGCAGTAATGTGGGTTAAAAATGCAAAATTGTAATTCCTCAAAAAATTCACCCTTGTTTTCAAAAAAGTCACTGACTCTGGTCGTTGTTGTTTGTAAATATCAGTTCTATCACATCATTCTCTCTTCCTTCTGTATTTCCAGACTTGGCATCCCTTTTTGCTAATAACTTTTTGCATCAGAATCGTCTTCAAAGCCGTAGCTACACTCTTTCTTACTTGCTTCTGCTGGAGTAGCTTTCAGCATATTTTGCAAAATGGGATGATTCCTAATTATGTTGTATTTATAATCTGCCACTTTGTGCTGATTTTTTTTTTTCAATTTAAAGCCTATACCACACTTCTGCAGTTAACTTCATTTATGCAGTTAAGTTGACTGAAAGCATGTACAGAAGCTTTTTTTGTGAGGCTTGGCAGGATTAGACACTAAGGTGCAAGATTTTCAGCCTTTGTGGAGTCCTTGCAAAGGGAATGGTAGAGTTTTGTCCATCCTTTTCTTGCTTTAAAGCATGAACTGTATAAAAATTGCTATATACTAATATACTAATTCCACATATACGCATGTCTTATTCTCTTCTCCCATTTTTGCAGATGAAAAGCACAGACAATACCATGAGCAGGAAGAAACAGCAGAGATGATAGCAGCCAGGATCGACAGAGATGTTGTAAGTGAGAAGCGACAAATGATGTTGCTTCATGTCTGTGAAATTTTGCAGCTCTCCTTTGTGGGAAGACATTTTCCACATGGAAAAATAAGTTCTGGAGAAAAGCTTTCCAAGCAGCCTCAGCTTGTGTGGTAGATCTAAAAGTGAACAGGTGGTAGTTTCTTTCCTTAATTTTCTTTTTTAAAAAGAAAGAAAAACACACTGAATGTTGATGACAAGTTTTCTGCTGTGAAGAGCTAGAAATATAAATTGTAATTTTTTGAGTAGACTGATTTCAGCAAACTATGTAAGGATAAAAAGTGCCATCAATTTAGCAGGGCTTGGATATGTGTAATACCTGGAAAATAAACATGATCGTTTCTGAAGACAGGTGGACCCATGTTTATTTATAACTTAAAGCATTCTTGCCTACAAGCAGCATCATTGGGCGTGTTCTATGGTATGTGCAAGATCAAATATTGCCCCATGTGTCATTTGTAACTTTCTGCTTCTCCACTCTGCTGTTCCCCTCAGCAACAACAGAGGGTCTTGAGAAAAGCGTGTGGGGACCTGCTGGATTGGTGTATTTGTGTTTTCCCCCAAGGTTCATTCATTCTTCTCCAGTTACTCTTTGAAATCAATTCTTCAAAGAGCACTTCTCTACAAACAGCTTAATTTGTAGAGAGCTTCATCAAATATCTTAATACTTAGTATTAAAGGAGATTATGAAGTTACACTCTTTACGAAAATGCTGTCCATTCAAATAATTAGAATATTTTTCATGTGCTCTCAGCAAAAATGTAATGTGGAAGCAAATTGTGGAATTGCAATCTGAGCTTAACAATCTTGTTACAAGTATCTTAAAAATTCCCAGCGGCCCTGCTTTTTTAAAAAAATAAATTTTAAAATACTTCGCAGGTATTTTAAATAAATTAAAAATAAATTTAAAAATTTAAATTTAAAAACACCAAGAATCTAAATATGTAGTGTTCCAGCATGGAATTTGTTCCAAGGAAGCTATTGATGACTGAGAGTCTGGACATTTCAATTTCTGGAGTATTTCTGCTACGGATTCTGTAGAGAAACAGTTACTTCTCTTTTCTCCCATAGCAAATTCTGAACCATATTTTGGATGACATAGAGTATTTTGTTACCAAACTGCAAAAAGCTGCTGAAGCATTTGCTGAACTTTCAAAGAGAAAGAAAACTAAAAAAAGTAAAAAGAAAGGACCTGGAGGTAAGAGTTCTTACTGCACACAATTCTGTTTCTCTAAGGATCATTGAAGGAGCTAGGAAATGTCCTTTTGTATGTATTTTTTAAATCAGTGTAGTAATTTTCTCTCAATTTGAGCACAAAAGTTCCTATGCAGTATATTCTTAGAGAAGTAAGAAAATCATTTGCTTGAAGTCAGTGGGGAGTGACTAATTAGAGATGTGACCACAGAATGTGCTCCTGCCCTGGTTCTATATTTACAAAATTCTAGAAGATGGTAAATTTATTATTCATTTACATGTTTACTGTATCTGGAATATTTATGGAAGTTATGTACATATAAATGGATATATAAAAACCTCATTTTGTTCACCAGAGGGTGTTCTCACTCTCCGTGCGAAGCCACCACCTCCAGATGAATTTGTTGACTGCTTCCAAAAATTCAAGCATGGCTTCAACCTTCTGGTAAGTGACTGCTAGTGGATATGAGATGTGAGGCCAGACCAGGGCTGGCCTCCTCTGGCCTAGCTTGGCCTCTGAGCTTTGGGATGCTGCTCCTCAGGTTCTCTACACAGTGACTAGATGAGCATATTTGTTTTTCAGCGTCATTGTGTTTCTTCCTTTCCTGGTTCTTTAAAGCCTTTTACTTGGGAAATTTGATTTTGAATCATAAGAGGATTCCTCGGAAGGTCTGTGGGGATCACAGCTCTGTTGTGTGTTTGCCAGCCTCACCAGCTGTGGCCTTAATTTGGTTTTATTCAGCCATGCCCATCAGACTCCCTGTGCTTGTTGCCATCATTACCCAGGACCTTCTGGCCTCAGAACGTTCCATCCAACAAACTGCTGTCACTTTATAGGTTCTCAATAAGCAGAGATGGTGATTCAAGAGCCTTCTCTTGGCATCTCCTCTTTTGCAAGTGGGAATCTCCTATTCAAGGGAGGCAGCAAGTGGGACACCTTCAAAGCGTTTGCTGTCAGACACTGACTCCCTTCCAGTTGCTGGGGAAGCTATGCCAGTGGGAAGAACTGTTCTTGAATTCACTGAGTCAAATCAGCTTCTTTCTTCCTCATGGGGAATGAATTCTGATTGCAGGGCTGTAGGAAATACTTGGACATGTTAAAAATATCTTTTTTAAAAAAACCCCCTGGAAAACCACATCAAGTGTTGTGATTCTGACCTTAAGGGATTGCTGTTTTGAGGGAGGATGGATGTCTTGGAACATGCTTATCCTTCTCAGTAAAAGATGTAATGTCCAGGTTTTTTTCCATTCTTTTTACTACATTCTGCATTTAAATTAGTTTTTTACCCAAGAACAATCTGTTTTTTGAATCTTTGAATCTTTATCTTCTGTGCAGGAGAAGTCACAGCTCTTGTTTTGAAGCTCAGCAGTATCTGGGACCTGGTTCTAGTGCTGCTTTTGAGGAGCTGTGCTGTAACAATGCTTTATGTCAGCACCTTTGCAGGAGCAACAAAAACCTGAAGTTTGTGCTTTATGTCAGGCAAGAAGAACTGTATTAAATGAAGAATCTGGTTTAAAAATAAAAGGAGTACCTAGAAGAATAAAATCTTCGAGTAGAATGGAAATCGTATTAAAACCCCATGCTGGAAGCTTCTAGAAATGCCTACCAACTGTCAGAAAACTTTAGGTAGACTGACACTGGGTTGTTATGACTGAGGAATAATGTATAGGAAGTCATTAGAAGTAAAAATGCATCCTCCTCCTTTCTTCGTTTGGAGGGACAGTTGGATGTGAGAGCAGAACAAGGGTAGCCAAAAGCAGTTTGAGAAACAGATGAAAAGGTGCAATAGGAACTACTGTAACTCTTTAAAGCACATTTGGGCTACTTACTCCTGGAGCCCACAAAGCCAACAGGTGATCAGTAGATAAAAGAAATCCTCCAAGAAGCTATATCAGTGAGTTTTAATGGTTTGGGGTTTTTAGAATATTTTTTTATGGTGGTGTTTGGCCTTAGGTTGGACTTGAAGGTCTCAGAGGTCTTTTGTAGAAATATCTTGTTATAACAGATGAAGTGATAGATGAAATTCAGTATTGATAGAATTGATAGTCATGGACTGGTGAGAAAAATCTCATGTACAAAACGAATCAGAACAAAATGTTGTTGTAATAGAGATTCCTTGGGAGAAAGACATCTGTGCTCAGTGTGATCAACCAAGCAAATGGTAAAAGCCATCAAGGAAACAAAAAAGAACATTAACAAAAAAACCCCAGAACATTAACAAAGAGCATCAATATGCCATTATGTTACCTGGCCTGATTTTTTTTGACAGTGTAGCAAAATTGAAGAAGGTTCAGGGTGGACAAGAATGCTCAGAGGAATTACTTCAACTTGGAAAAGGCCAGACTCAGGAATAATCTAATAAGTCTGTAAATGGTTATGAGCACTGCTAGAAAAAGTGAGTTGAGAAGGACAATTTAATTTTATTGGGAGAACAAAATACTAATGAAAGAAAGCAGTGTCAAATTTCCAAAGGAGATGCTTCTTCATAATATAATTTGGTTGTGGAACTCCTTGTTTGCACAATATGTGCTAAAATATGCATGGATTCAAGAGCAATGGGGTGGATGAGCACCTGCCCTTAGTGGGTGTTGCAAACCAAGCACTGGGCTTAGGTGGACATGAGCAGGGATGGCCATTCTTACGTGAAGTATTTATTGTCTTAATAGTTAAATGTTTCTTAAAATGCATCATTTGTTTCATTCCTTCAGGCCAAGTTGAAGTTCCATATCCAAAATCCTAGTGCAGCTGATCTGGTTCATTTTCTCTTTACCCCACTACACATGGTAAGGTTTTACAGTTTTCTAAGGTTTTACAGTTTTCCTAAGTGTTTACCGTCAGAACTCTTGTAATTATATGCTCTGTAACCTTTTCAGTGATAGCCAGATTGAAATGTTGTGTCACTGGACAATAACTAAGGAGAAATGTTTGTATCTCAGGATGAGGTTTTCTTTAGAAAATAATTTATATCCTTTTCTGCATATTTTCCCATCTATTAAATGTATTTATTTAAATCATCTTTAGCCTCGTGTTGCACTTTGCCATTATAATTTTTAACTGGCAATGAAGAATTGAGATTCTCTACATAATGCAGGAGGAGAGTTGAAAGCATATTTAATGGAAGTATGTGTGGCTTTGATCAGTAAAGCAAAAATAACACTGCCCAGAGTGGGTCTAAATAAAAAATGGTTGGTGACCAGAACAGCAGTTCTTCAGCAATAAATAGTTTAGTTAATTTGTAGGACGTCAAGACACACTGTTAGATTCTCAGAGGGGTTTTTATTTCTAGGGGGTAGTGGTGTTTTTATGAGTAATGGCTGTTTCCCAGCAGCACTGTAGATAACGTAAATTCACAGTCACTTCCTTGCTGACAACGTGTATGTTCTTGACGTTATTTTAATCCTTGGATTTAGGTGGTGCAGACAACAGGAGGTCCAGAGCTTGCTGGCACAGTGCTCAGCCCCCTCCTGACAAAAGACACCATAGACTTCCTGCGGTACACTGTCACCAGCGAGGAGGGACAGCTGTGGATGTCCCTGGGCGATTCATGGACCAAAGCCAGGTGAGCAAAAGTATTCAGATTTAAGGGGACATCTCTGAAATCAAGTTTATTGACATGGTATTAACCAGGTTATCCAGCCCCCAATAAATTCAGTATTACTTTGTTAGGATTTGGACTCTTCGGAACTGTTCTTTGAAGGTTTTGGAAAGGAGCTCTTTAGCTTCACTGGGATTTGGGATTTCAAGGAGAGAGAAAATGCAGAAAGAATTTTTTTTTGTCAGTGATATCCAGAACCTCTTGACATAATCTTCTGAGGTATATTTTTCTGAGCTGTCCCTTTCATGTTTCCCATTGTTTTTCACCATTATTTTTCTAGGCCATCTATCTGGACTTCATTAAAAAACAATTTGAAGATGCAATAAAAAGTGACAAAATATTAAATAATATCTACAAATGTCTGTTTTCAATTTCCAGTAATTATTAGAAGTTAAAAATTTGCAGTGTATTTACTTCTTTAAAAGCATCATAATGCTATAAAAATGTTCATAATTATAAAAAAATGTTTATTGACTGAACTGTGCCACATGTGCATACCTTAAACATTACATTTAATGAATTCACTGTTATGATTTAGCTTAGCTGAAAGTTACTTCTTTATGCATTTGTTGGTAATTCTGTAGTTTGAAATTAGGTGATAGTTGAACATGCAAAAGAAAAATCTTAAATTAGCAAAGTGTATTTTGACTTCATAATCTGTGGTAGATAAGTACATTTGGTGATGATGCAGTATGCAATCACTTGGGCTGGAAATGCAGCATGGTTTTTTGTGTTTATTCATCCTGCTCTTAAATTTCAGATTGGAGCACACATGTCTGCCAGATGGATTTTTGTTTTTATTAATTATTTGGTTGACTGAAAGCTGTAGAATGTAAGGAAGGCCGCATGGAAGGAGTGGAGGAGAAATGGCCTCATAGCATTGGAGCCCTGTGCAGGGAAAATGGATCACTGGGCAAAATAATGGGCTCCTTGTCTTGGGAACTACTCCATTTGTTTAGTCCATCCTGAAAAAAAGGGTAATGGAAAGAGAAATAGCCCGTGTTTGGTAGTGAAGAATGAAGCACCTGAAATGTAGTTGGCTGACCCATGCAGATTAGAATTGATGGCGTGATTGATCTCAGTATCCAGAGGTACCCTGGGGTGGGATGTAGCAGGAGAGGGGAATGATGAAATCAGGGATTACTGACCAAGCCCAGGCCTGCTAACAGGCTGGGAATCGCTGACTGCTCGTGTGACTGGCAGCATTTGTCCCTTGATTTTGAGCAGTGTCAGCAACGAGCCTGTTGAAAGACTGTGATGTACACTCCTGTTTCTGCTTCCACTGTGAGGACAGAGTAATTTATATTGTGGGACGGAGTGTTATGTGTAGTGCACAGGCAGAGCAGGAAAGCATTAATTTAGGTGTTTGATATTACAATAGAGAATGCTAAGGGGACTCTGAAAAGTAGTACAGTATTTTATAAAGATAAATCTGGACTATAAAACAGCAAATGTGATGATAATTCTTGTGTCTTGGAGCATGTAGAGTTGGGTGGGGTTTATGTCCATAACAGCTGTTGTTTATTTTTTCGTTTTAGGTGTAGCTTCCATGCTTCATACCTGCTTTCAGGTGTTCTTACAAAGCTGGCTGTTTCTTTAAAGTCTTTTGTTGGTGCTTTCACACCAATAGAGCATTGCAATATTTTTCCCTATGTCTCACTGTTAAAAGAAGTCCTAGCTTTGTTTTGATTGATTCTTCTATTACCCATCCTTTGCTATAAGGGAGAAGTTTGTTGTGTTTTAGCACTGACATGTGCTTACAGAAGGAGCAAATTCTTTCTGCAGGGTGCTGCAGGGAGGATAGTTGTGGTAAATAAATGTGTTCTGTTGATTTTCTCTGTTCTAGCATGATTCCGCCTGTACTGCAATCCCAGCCTTTCCTCTATACTGATAAAAATTCTAAAGCATTTCAATTTATTGGAACCCTATTAAACCAGCGTTTGTGCGGCCCTTGACACAGATTTCTAATTTGCTTTTCACGCAGAGCTGAATGGCCAAAAGACCATTTTATTCCCCCTTATGTCCCCCGTTTCCGAAATGGTTGGGAGCCTCCTTTGCTGAACTTCATGGGAGCTCCCAAGGAGCAAGAACTCAACCACCTGGCTGAGTCTGTGGCAAACGTTGCAGAGCAACAGCGCAAGCAGGAGATGAAAAGACTGTCAAGTGAGGTAAGTTACTGCACAAGTGTTCTGTTAATTAGCTGAGGGCAGCACCACCCACTGCCTTCCTAAGGACAATATTGTGGGACATCCCTGGAGAAGCCCTGCTCTGGCACCTGCTCTGTCGGTGCGAGCTCTTTGCACTCAACATTGAAGCTGTAGGAAACCAAATACCTGTTCAGCCACCAAAAATGCAGTTAGGAAAATACTAGTTTTTTTGCCTACTGCTCTCCTTGAACTTGTGCACTTCCCTGCCTCAGCTAGGAGGGACAGTCCAAGCCCTAAGGTTCAGTTTGATTGAGCTCTGCTATCAGATCCCATCGATTTGGATCATAAATACTTTGGGCAGTGTTTGAACTAAAGTGCTTTCAATCACAGGCACACAGTCTAAACCAAAGAAACCACCCTTTTTTGGTGGAATTTTGGACTTAAACTGCTTTTTCATAAATGTGGAATTTCATACTCCTTTCACTAATCTATTGCTACCTTCACTGTATTGCTTATAACTATTCAGAGGTGCTCTCAGGGCAATACTATATCAGGTAGATTAGGCCTACTTCTCAAACCCTTCTGATTAGGAAAATTATTGTATAAAACGTTTTCCCAAAATTTTCTTCAGAGGGATGTCACGAATTTAGCAAAAGTTAGGTTATTCTCTTTAAAGAATGGAAATATGCATCACCGTCTAAAGCCTTTAGAGAAACCAGGGTGCATTTTCTGACCAACTTTATAGCCAGCCCCTTGTTTCTCAAGATTCTATTCTATCCTATTTTCAATAGAACTTACCAGAAAATGAACTTTGATTTTTTGTGAAAATTTTAAGAATATATGTGGATTTTGTTGCTTTTTAATTAACAAAAAAAAGGCTGTATCCTTTTTAAACATATGAAAGTTTTCCTTTTTGGAAGGTTTTGTCTTTTGTTGGGAGGACACAAGATTTAATTTAAATTTTTAATTTATTTTTCTATACTGGTTTTAGTTTAAATCAAGTGTTAGCTAATCCAAGGTACCCTGTTAGCAGCTGTGAGATGGAAATGAACCTAAGAATTTCCTAGTCTTTTCTATCTTGGGGAATTATTACTGGCTGTTATGGGATGTTGTTTTCTTGCAGATCAATTCTCTAATTGGAGATAGCAAAGCTTCCCCAGCGAAAACTTATCAAAACTTCCCAGTCACATTAAAACTTTATTTTCATGAAAATCTCTGTTAGTCAAAAACAAAGTCTACTCAGCTATAGAGAGAAGTAAAATCAGTAAAAAGCCTGCCAAGCAAAGGAGGGATAACATGATACGTACTTGATTAGTTAAAGCACTGTTTGGCTTCATGCCTAACAAGATACACAAGAATAAATGTGACAAAAACTAAGTTATTGCCAGTGATTCATTTTGAGAATAAAAGCATTTAGTAAAGTTAATGGGCACAGTAATGTGAAATGTAGCTTTTGCCATTGCTGTCACCCTCCTTCCCTAGTGACCTCCCAAAAAACATCAAACATTGTCTCATTTTTCACTGCTGGTCTACATTTCCATGTGGGTTTTTGTTTATATAGTGTTCCTTCTAAATAATAATAATAATACTAGTAGTAACTACAACAACAGCAGACAACAGTATTGAAACGTTTTCAATAGTATTGAAAAAAGATCATTAATTTTTCTCTTCTGATGATTCTAAGAATGTCATGTTATTTATAGATATAATAACCCAAAACAAATCTGAAGGGGGAAAATATTTTGAGGTATCTCAGTTGCTTGTGTTTCAGGGAGTTGATTCCACTTCAGTCTTTTTTGAGGCACTGGTAGTTGTTTATGCCAACTTAACCTCTTTGTCTTAACCTTCAAAAGACACACACGCATACACAAAAAGAAAAAGAAAAAATAAATATGTATCCCAGTTCACTGAAGCAGTTTGTGTGCCTGGTTCCTGGCATGTCAGGCATTGGTTTCATGACTGTCACTGATTCCCACAAGGTTCTGGGCAAGTGATTTAACCTTGGTACCTTGGCTGCCTGTGCCCATGCCTGCCTAGCACATCCCCGGGGGAAAAGGCGCTGAGCTGCTTAATAGCTGTGAAATGCTGCAGGTGCTCAGCTGGAAAAAGCTGCCTGAGTGCAAAATGCTGTTTGTCTGCAGCAAAAGCACCGCCCTGGAGTGGGTGATACCAGGATAATTATTCTTTCCTAAGTCTGCTCTAACAGCTTGTTTAATGAGGAGCGCTGGAAAAATAAGATGAGAATGGAAGTATTCGTCTCTTGCCACTAATTGGCCTCGTGTGTTGGCGTGGAATTCATCTCCCCAGACCTAAGGCTGCCTGTGGAGAGCTGTCCTGGGAGTGGAGAGGGGGTGCATGGCCCTGTTCCCCCTGCTGGGCAGGGCTCTAGCAGCAGGAAAAGTGCATTGGAGGTTCCCACCCCTGAAAACCTCTTTTTTCCTTTCCATTCCCAAATTCCTGAATCTTAAGATCCAGCCACACATGCAGCTCCCAGCAGAGGGGTTTCAAGGTAGAGGCAGTTTGGCAATGAGGACTTCAAAAGGTGGTGGAACAACCACCAGAGAGTGTCCAGTGGGGCTAAAGCGATGCAAATAATTTGTGTGTGAAGTAAAATGAATTCCTGCTTCCTGGGTGTCTTTTGATGTAAGGCATAAGCCAGGTCACACCAGAGATTTTTTCCAAAGAGGTCTTAATAATACAAATTTAAAGAATATTCTATGTGTACGGGGAGTTCTGTGTGTGGTTTTAATTGCTTTACAAGAACCCTCAGTCCCCTAAGCGAGTGTCTCTGGGTGCCAAGTCAGACACCTGGGGGTAGAGATTGGGTGAGTAACTTTTCTGTAGCCACATTAACAGAGAGAAGAAAAAAATAAGCCAAAAGCAAAAACAACGCAGGAGAAAACTGAAAAAAACCACCCAACAAACCAGGCTTAAAGATTTGGCAAATTCTGGTGAATCTCAGCCAATCTAACTTGTGCAGCTGGACAAGGAAAGGATATAAAATGAGCTATTTCAAGATCATAATGCCCACAAATGAACTGTTAAGCTCGGTCTTGTTTTTGGAAATGGTGATGAAAATCATTCTTGCCTAGAAAGGGAGTATCAATGCTACATTTAAGGTGGTATTTTTTGTTAAAAAAAAAAGGAATTTCCTAAAGCTTTGAATGTTCTTACATATGTGCTTGTGATAAAGTATGATTATTTTCCTTAATTAAAATCCGTAATTATACTATCACACTCCTTTTTGCAGTTCTTCATGGACTATAGCCATATTCAGTGATAGTGTGGCATGAATGAGCTCTTTCGTATTATGATCCTTCAACAGAGTGATAATTTTACTTCATTTCTTACACAGGCTTACTGTTGGCTGGCCAGAGGTTTGTGGCTTGAAGTGTGCATCCAGAACAGAAGCTCAGAGCAGTTTTACCATGCAGTTTATTTTAAAGCAGTTCAGCCATTGTTTATAAGTTGTGTTGCTGCAGTGATATCTGAGAGATGACACGGCCCTTGCCCCAGAGAACTGTTTTTCTAAAGAACATCCACTGCAATATTAATGCAGTGGGATGACTTGGGATAGAAATTCTTTTATTCTTATCCTTTTGATCTCCACGTTTATGTACTTGAAACGCAGAAGTTATTAACTTTTCATGGCAGAACCGTGGGCACCTGAGGA
The DNA here is from genome assembly GCA_013397725.1 of Rhagologus leucostigma. Taxonomy (NCBI): domain Eukaryota; kingdom Metazoa; phylum Chordata; class Aves; order Passeriformes; genus Rhagologus; species Rhagologus leucostigma. The sequence continues at coordinate 424,206 of VZTD01000066.1, read as the reverse complement.
TGGGGGAATGCTGACAGGGCCCCCAGGGGTGCTGGATGAAGCGCAGGGGTGGATGACACTAATCCAGTTTGTGGCTTTGTTCCCTTTTTTGTCTTGCAGCCTCCCGGTGTTCCCGACTACCCCCCGGCGGATGGGTATGCATTCAGTAACACAGTGTACAAGAGAGGGCCTCTGCTGGACCAGGGGGCAGCTGTGGCTGCCTTTAAGCAAACTGTTAGCCGACATGTAGATAGGTAACCCTGACTCGTCAGCGGCCGTGGTGCTGTGGAAAACTGTCCCCACTTACTGCTCTTGGGGTGGCGGGCTCTGTGATTGCCTCTGGTTGTGTCTGGAGTGGGTCGTCATCCCTACTGGGGAAGTGATTCTGTTTACCAGCGGGTATTCTGCTTTTGCTTCTCTAAGATGTGTCATTAAGATCTTTTCATATAATTCCCACGAAATACCCTGTTTATCTATGATGTTAAATTGCTGCTTTTGTCAAAAATGATGCAGTGGAATTCCGACCCAATTGCAAGCGCAGAATCCTCCCACTTGGGTTCAAATTTTAGTTCTGATATGTTTCGTGGTTTTAAATACACTCTTTGCTCTTTTCAGAATTACAAAGAATGAGAAGTCTGCTCTGAGATTCACCTGTCCTTGTTTTGATTGATTGTTTGATTTTCTTAGCTGCTCACTTAGTGCTCCGTCGTCTCCTGCTTTTTGTTTTCTGGGCTGGTGTATAAATACCCACTTCCAGAGCAGTGACACCTTGTCTCTTCCATCCTCTTTCAAATGTTACAGAAAATGCTCTGAAATGTTTGCATAGCAAACAGTGTCTTTTTGCACATCATCTCTCACCCCCTTCATTTTATCCTAAAACTGAATAACTTGACAAGATGAAATGCAGTGATCCTTGGCCTTGTCTCTGGGTAGAATTTATACCAGCACAAACTGTGGAAGCAGATCAGTAAAGAAGCATTGGAACTGCTCTCCTGTGCCAAACCACTTTCCATATACACTATATGAAAAGTATTTTGTCTTATGAGCCATGGAAGATGTTTACGCTAAGTTATGGGGATCAAATTGCTGGTTAAAGCATCATTGATAAAACTCTTTTGGTGAAAACCCTTTCAGAATCCCTAGTTTTGAGCCGAGTGCTAAAAGATCCTGTTGTTAATCTGCATGCCAGCAAGTTCCCGTGTGGTGTGCAGGCTGAAGACTCAATTATTTTCCTGAACTTTGAATTTATTCTTCGTAGCAACAACAGCAGACTAGTCATCTCTTAATTGTTTTCTCAGACTTGATTGCCTGTTGCATTCTTGTCTCAGGACCAGTCAGCTTGAAATCTAGATGATCTGTACTCTAAATTCCTTTCCCTTATCTGTAATGTGGACCTTATCTGTAACGTAAGGCCTGTTTTGTCCTTTCAGAGTAAGAATATTCCATGCAAAGGTTTTTGCCTCCACTTCAGTTTCAGAGAATGAGTCTTACTGCATTGAACTGTTGATGATATCAGGGTATCTGTCTGGAACTGAAAGAGTTATCCAAGCCTCCTTTGTGGTGGGTAAAGAGAAATGGGTGTTTCTAAGAAGCAGTTCATGAAAGGTGAAATTAGTCTTTTGAAAGCTGTGGAATGAGACCTGCTGTAGTGGTGCCTCTTTCTCACCACTGATGTAAAACATGCTTCCCTTGGGTGATGCAAATAAAGTGTCAGAATCTTAGCCTTCAGTGGATAATTAGGTATTTCAGGAACTCTGATGCCACAAGAGTACAGAACAATTTTCAGCAAGTTTTGTGGTGTTTCAAAGTAGCGGTTTTTTGCTGTGTAGTTTGGTTTTCATTGTCATTTGAAGAAAAGCTCTCTGGAAGTCTGTGCAACCCTCTAGGCTCTCGAGCAGTGTGCAGTGGAGAGCTGAGGCCTGAAGTTATGGTATGTCTGATAGGCAGTAAGAAATGCAGTGGAGGATGGACGGAGGGAAGCATTCAGGATATTTGTACCCAGAGTAAACTGGCTGATTAGCCTGGGCTTGAAGAATTAGGGTCTCTTCAGAAGCATGCAGCCATTGACTGGCCCATGTTCTGGGCGTGTTGCTGAGTGGAGTAAAACTAAAATATAGACATTTTTAAAAATTCTTCCTGAGTTACGTTTTCTGAAGGAATCAGGATAGTTAGGTATGGACAAAATAGGAAGACACAGTTATTGAAATGATTTTGGAAAGGCAGCCTAAAAGTAAAAGTACTGTCAGAGGTACGTTAGTTGTGCCTCTGAGATAGTAAGAAAGGAATTCAAAATTATATGAATTTTAAGTGGGTGTCAGGAAAAATTGTGTATTACTCACACATTGCTCAGCCTCGTAATAGCTCTTCTGCAGGCTGAGGGTCACTCCCTGCTTTTCGCTCTCTCCTTAAATGCTGTTAGTTTTGTCTTTCTTTCAAAATGATCTTTCAATCTAAATGTGATTTTCCTTGGTTCTGCTCTTCAAGTCAAGTGAGACAGTTCTCCACAGCCGTGCAATAGCCAGGTAGCTGCTGGATTGCTCAGGCACACCTGGAACCCAGAGTTACACAGCACCAGCAGCAGCAGCAACCGCCTGTGTTCGTATCTGCAGGCTGTGACCTTGTACCCAGCATTTCAAGCCATGGATTGCTTCATGTTTTCATTAGCCGTTTCAGTGAAGTTATTTGTTTGTTTGTTTATTTATTCATGTGGTGGTTTTTTGTTTGTTTGCTTTTCTTTACTGCTCAGTGTGGGTTTATGTTGTTGGGTGTAATTTGCAACAAGTGAATAAAGTTACTGGGGGGTTTTGTGGACCTGTTTGGAGTGGGCTGGGGACTTCTCAATTGAAAAAGTGTGATGTCAAAGAAAGTAGTAGCTGCACAACCAAAGGCATTCTGGACAGGTCTTTCCTCATGGAAACAGAAAGATACAGAGCTTACTGTGCTATGCCTTGCTCTACAGTGAATCCTGTGTGTAACTGGCAAGAAGTTATTTCTCATTTTTAATTGATAAAGTAACTTGAAGTTGTTGAAGTTGATGGCATCTTATGGTCAATTAAGAAAACTGATCTACAATAGGTGAACATTTTTTAGAGTTTAACTCCATTAGTGTTGATGGCAAAAATTTATTCATCTATTTTGTGTTTGAAACAATCTGCGATGAACACTAGAAATACAATTTCATACAAAGCACAAGCTATCAATTAAACTCTAAGTGTAGTCATTTGTTTATATGGCAAATGACTGTTTAACCTTCTGTAGGAAAACAAACTAAATATAGAGTACATGTTTATTTTAAAACAATAGCACCTGCTAATCTAGGTTGTTATCACACATCTTGCAAGCAGTGAGCTGATAAAGATTAGCAATTCTTGAGGTCTGTGTATTTCAGCCACCTCTTTATTTTGTTTTGTTTGTCCCTTTTTTTTGGCACTTAAACCAGTGTATTATGAACAGGTCGTTCTATGGCAGCATCATATTATGATTGAGAGGTTTTTGTTTTAAAAAATGTTTTGCAGGTTGTTCGAAGAGGGCATTTTGTGTTTTTATTTGCTTGACTGTCTCACTGAACAACAGTCTGATCTTTGCTTTGCAGAAACTATGAAGCACACAACAAAGCACAGAGCAAGAAATACGCCAAATGCAAGTATGAATTCGTGGCAAGAAACAACAGTGAGCTTTCTGTCCTGAAAGAAGAGATTGTAGAGGTAATTTTGTTTGCAAAGACAACACACAAATTTCTGGTGCTACTCAAAGCTGAGGGTACCTTTCCTGTGGACAGTGTGGCTTTCCTTCGTGTTTGCTTCAGTGTGTTTGACTTGTCTGCCTTAGTATGGAAAGTTCAGTTAAGTTGTTTTGCATCAATTTTGCTTACTTAGGAAGGGTGCTGTAGAGATCCGTGCTTGAAATACATTTGTGTGTTCCTTCCGTCTTCTCTAGTGTTGCTTTTAAACATTAAGTAGTGTTTAAATAACTATCTGTGTACACATAGGGTATAGTGAAGGGCTGTTCTTTCCAAGAGGATTTGGCATCGTAAAAGTGACATGCATTTGGAAGGGAGGGAGCAACAAAGAGAGAAAATGCTGAGTATGAGATTGTGGGGCAGGTAGTCGGGCTTCTGGCTGCTCCTGGCCATCCTGCTCCTATTCCCTGTTTACTAAGAAGTGCTGTGTCTTCAAATTTGTGCTCTCCCGAAACAATGCCTTTACTTGGGTTGTTAGTAATTATTTATTCCTTTTGCCAGCAGCCTATGGGTTGTAGAGATGGCAGCATCTCTGTGCAAGTACTCGATTTTCGTTCCACTTGATTTTCATCCAGCACATGCCTGAGTTTACTGAACTTCACTGCACACTTCTATATGCTTTCTTGAGAGCCCCATTTTGCGAAGTGCAGTAGAACCATGTAGAATGAATGATGGTGAGAATCAGGGAAGGTACAGGGGTTTCTCAGGGACACGTCTGTGCAAGATCTGTTGGCAGAGCCTGGCAAAGCTGTGGTTTTGTTTTGAAATGATGCACAGCCTAAGTACTGGCAGGAGGAAAGTCAGAAAAAATATGTAATTAATTTACCAAATCATTTCAGATTCTGGATGACAGAAAGCAGTGGTGGAAGGTTCAGAACAAAAGTGGCAGCACAGGCTTTGTGCCAAACAACATTTTGGACCCTCTGAGGAACGCAGAAGGTGCTCAGGGATGGCCGGAGCCTGCCTATACCCGCACCATCCAGGTACTGTCCATCCTGGGAGCAAAACCTCCTTTGGAAGTGTCAGTGTGTGCATGTGGAGGAGGAGGAGAGTCACAGCAAGGCTGAAATAGCTGCGTGTTCCACTGATGTGTCACAAACAATTTACGTTTCTTGTAGAGGCTGAAGGTGATGTCTGTATTTCACAGAGTCTAGCTTCAGAGCATAGTTGACAGAGATACAGCAAAATGTTTTACCTCAGGTTTTTTTACCTGCTTATTTGCTTAGAGGGGGTAATTTCAGCCCTAATGGATGTGTATGCATTTATTTTAATTGCAAATATCCTTTGTGAATTGATAGCTGTTGATGCCAAAGAAGGAGTTTGAATTATTTAAGGTAGGGTCATCTTTGTTTTTCCTAGAAGAGTGAACTCTAGCTTTTCTTTTTATTTTCTGTCTTTGTGTGTCTCTATCCCAGTCTTGAATGTATTTAATTATTGTAATTTTGGAGTCATAAAAAGGAGGTATATTTGCTTTTGAATTCACAAAGCTGGTATTTTTCAATTACTATGTCTATGCATCAATAGCACTCTATTATCCTGACCTAATTTTAATTTTCTTTCTTTCATGTAGTGGTGTGGAATTAATATTTTTGTTGTTGTTGTTTCTTTTATATGTTGAACAGAATTAAAGGGTAAATTACTTTAAAAAAGAATCTTACATCAGTGCAATTATCAACCAGAGTAAGGATATACAGGATAAAGCTGCAATGTGTATTTTTAGACAAAATTTAAGGAGGTCAGAGGCTGCTAAAAGAAGTTATATTTTCTAAGACCTCTTTCTTTCCTTTTTTTTTTTCCTAATGATCTTGAAAGTTTAGGCAAACAAGTTTGGATTAAGCAGAAATTCCATGCCTGCCTCTGCATCAGACTTTTAAACCAAACTTCTGTTGAAACTTGAACTTTAATAATTTAATCTAATCTAATATTCATTCTTTGTGTCTGCACCTTCCAGCTGATGACTGAAAACCGAGAAATGCCACAATGTTTTGCAAAATAAAGTAGTAGACCTGTCTTGATCTTGGTGGGCTTGAAGCAGACCATTTCTGAGCTTTCCTGTCCCAAATTGTTTGCCTGTAACGTATTGGCTCATTCTGCACTGATTGTGGATTTGCCTGTCTGTGAAGTGAAGCATGCATCTAGAGTGCTTTTCAAATCCTGGTTTAAAGATCTGGCATGCTTTTTCCTTCCTGTGCGTGTCATTTTGTGTGTTTGGAATTTGCCACCACGTCCTGAGCAGGCTGAGTACAGTTTTCAGCAGAGGTTCTCTCACTCTTCTTTTGTAATGCACTGCAGGGTTTGAAACTTTCTGTTGGAAATAATGACAGGACGTGGCGTATAATAAAATAATCATTTCCACAAAGCATTCTCCGTGGACCTATGAAAATTAGGGTCAGGGAACAATGTTTAAGATAAGTTTGTTACTTTGCCCCCTGGCAGGTTGTTCTACAGCTTGATCGTATTCAAATGCGGGCTTGAAATACTGTGAAATTATTTATGAATATAATGAATTGCACAGGATAAATGAAGTCTTTACCAAGACATGTCAGTAATGCTGTTCTTAACTTCGTGGTGATTATTATAATCTTAGCACTCCTGAGCATGCTCATTTGTCTGTTTTCCTGTGATGGACACACAGTTCATTTGGGAAGTGTTTGCATAACTCCATTTATTTTCACAGCAGTGCTATGAGACATTGCTGCCATTTCAGAGAGAAATGAAGCCTTGAAGGGATGAATGCCTTGCCCAAAGTCAGACAGGAGAACCTGTGGGTAGAGCAGGAAATCCAAGTGGTTCCTATCAGTGCCTTTGCCAGACCCCGAACAGGAGCAGGCTCAGTGCCTGGTGCTGTGCAGCTTTTGCTGCTCTCCTAAGCTGTCTTCAGCTTTCAAAAAACTGCTTTCAAAGTGGCCTGTCTGCTGCGGCCACCTGCAGATAAGTGTTATGTGCAAGGGTAGTGGTTTCCTTTGCAGGCTAATAACCTTCAGTGCACTGCTCACCAAAGGGTGGTCATAGATTATTAGGAAGGATCAAGAATTCCACTGAGAGGATTTTTTCACTTGATTATGCTACAGACACCCCTTCTCTGAGGGATGGATACCTCATTATCACAGTTATTCTCAGAGCTGCAAAGTTTATTTTGCTCTCACTCTGTTCCCCTGCCTAGTGACCTCTAAGGCCACACATTGCTTTAAATCCTGATTTTTCGCTCAGTTGCTCTCAGGATCCAGGTCCCAGATAGTCACTTGAAAGCACTGAGGTGATACTTGCAGGACATTGCCAGCAATACCCCAGTTATTTAATTATCTCTGTGAGTCAGAGGCTGTAACATTGTTTGTCTTCTGGTCAGTTGAATTAGTTCCAGCAAACAGTATTTTTGCTTGTTTGGTACTTTTGTACTTTCAGGGGAGCATTTTGCTGAATTCTTCTATTTTCTACTAATGTTAATTATTGTTTATCAGAGTTTTCTGAGGTCATTTAATCTGCTTTTTTAATGGGAGCCAGCATTGGTATTTCACCATCCTATGATATATGAACATAAAGAGTTTCCCAAGCACTCTGATTTCTTAATTTGTAAAAATATTGCTGGTGAACCTATAAAATAATTCATCATCGTATTTCCTATTTTCTGTGCATTTTATTAACTTTTTTTTAATAGTCTTGAAAATGAAATTTGAAGAGCATAATTAGGATAGAATTGTGTATCTTGGTGGGCGTGTTAATTAATGTGCTGTCACCCTTTGTGAGGTGAGACAGTTATATTATCAGTGATGTGTATGAAATCCTTAGGCAGAGAGTAAATGTTTAATAAGATGCAGTCCTGCAGTCTTATTTAAAAAAAAAACCATGACTGTCCACAGGAGTGTGAGAGTGTGTGTAAAAAAGCAAGTCTGCGGCAGAGAAACACCAAGACAAAAAGTCTCCACCTCATTTGGGATGGGTGTCCTTTGCCTTTCTTGGTGATACGCTGTCAAAACCTTTCTTTCAAGTCTCTCTGTTTTTCAGCTCGCTCCCAACACCTCTGTGGGAAGTTGTTTCCCCTCCAGCACAGCCTTTGTGCTCCGAGTCAGTGTCGTGGTGTCACACTCAGCTTTTGCCCACTGGTGCCCTTCCTGCAGATCATGAAGTGTTTGATAATGAAGAGATGCAGATGCCAGGTGTTCATCTGGCGATAGCCAAAGAGATGTCATCATTTTTGACCGAGGGCCAGCATCTCTCTTATCTCATTTCATATCAAATTTCCATATGACCAAGACTTTCTGAGGGCTTAAAAAAAAAAAAAAAAAAGTTGTTTCCTGTCCAGTTCAACATTGATCCAATCTCAAATTATGGGATGCCACTTATTACACACAAATTTACCAAGCAGTTGAGAGAGGATTTGATTAGTGATAGGGCTTAGAAGTTCCCAGTTTGTCCATATTTTCTTTTTTTATTTTTTTTTTTCAGAAATGGGGACTAATCCTAGCTAATAACAACTTGAATAAGTAAATTCTGTCTAAATTTCCTGCAAATTCAGTAAAACCACAAATGTGGTATACGCCACAAAGAACTGTTTAGGTGGTTTTTAATGGGATTTTAATAGGCAGCTGTTTGCATAATAGCTGAGACCACCAAAGTAAACTCTGGCAGAAGACCCTGCTTGAAATTTTCTTTTCCAGTCTTGAGTACCTCACTGGCCCTTTTGGCTGAAGACAAGTGGTTGGTTCTCTCTTGTCCCTTCAAATGAGTCTCAGGAAAAGATCCAGACCACAGTGCTGTTGACAAAACCGAGGCTGAATGCTCTGCAGCCCTCTTGGTGGGCTCGTGTCACTGTGCAAACAGGACTGTGGCACTGAAACGTTCAGAAGGAGAGTAAATGGAAAGCTTTGTGTCTGTGTGAACTTAATGAGAACATTTCCCAGCACTAGCACTGGTTTTGGTTGTTTCCAATGCCTCTTTAATGTTGTCTGTTTTTCCCATAGTTCGAATATTTTTTAATATTCAAATTTTTTTAATGCCAAAATATATTTGAAAATATATTGTTCCCAGTCTTTTACACTGATCAAGGATTAGGGTTGATACCATTAGCATTTTTACTCAAACTTATTGTTTTGCCTCCATTAAAAATAGGTTGAATCACACTGAATCTTGTTTTTTCACCAGATGCAGCCTGTAGTGTGTTGAAAACAGCTTTGAGACTTAATTTTTTTCCTGTACAAACAAAGATTTTCTGGCAAGAAATAAGAAAACAAAATTTAGTCCCAGTAAGGTTTGATGATATATCCAGATTTTTAATGAGTGTGTGAGTTTAATCACCGTTCCAAATAATTTAAAGCAGTTGTTCCAATTTACGTGAATTGAAGAGTGCAAGTTTATTCTTAAAAGAAATAAAAATATGAAGAAGAAGGAAAAATAAAGCCCAGAATTGTTCATTGTTCTTTTTGCTGTGAGGAAATCTGTGAGTAGCTAGTCAGCAAATTGTCCAGGGAGGGGATTCTGCCCCTCTGCTGTGCTCCGGTGAGACCCCACCTGCAGAGCCGCCTCCAGCCCTGGGTGCCAGCACAGCAAGGACATGGAGCTGCTGGAGAGAGTCCAGAGCAGGCACCAGGATGATCAGAAGGATGAAACATCTCTCCTGTGAGGAAAGGCTGAGAGAGCTGGGATTATTCAACGTGCAGAAGACTCTGGGGAGTCTTTCTAAAGGCCTGTCAGTACCTGAAGGGGGTCTGCAAGAGAGCTGGAGAGGGACTTCTGCAAGGGCATGGAGTGATAGAACAGGCAGTAATGGCTTTAATTGTAAAGAGGACAGGTTTAGATTGGCTATTAGGAAGAAATTCTTTACTATGAGGGTGGTGAGGCACTGGCACAGGTTGCCCAGAGAACCTTTGGATGGCCCATCCCTGGAAGTGATCAGGGACAGGTTGGATGTGTGTTTGAGCAACCTGGTCTAGTGGAAAGTGTCCCTGCCCACGTCAGGGGTGTTGGAATGAGATGGAACCTTCAGCTGCCTCCCAACCCAAACCATTCTGTGAGTACGTCTAGAGCAGAGACCTTTATCTCATTTGCTGAGCTTGCCAGCATTTCTTGAGCTAGAACAAATAAGCACTTTTTAAATACCTGCTGTGACTTAACTCTTACTGTTCTACAGCTGCAAGAGTTCTTTACATTCACCTGATGATCTTCAATCCATTGGCAGTCTTTTCCTTGTGTTTTGTTTTCTATTAAACCTGTTTCTAAGTTTCTGTCTGGGTAGGTGCTTTGGAAAGAGCTGATTGCTTATATGGTATCACATGAGTATGTTTTGTAGCCAGCACTGTTCCCTATTCAAAATAAGAATATTAGAATAACTCCTAATTAGTTTCCTAGTGAGTAAGAAGAGATAATTGCTAACACTGTTATTCTAGTTTCAATTGCTAATGTGTGTGAAATTTCAGGAGTGATGTGTGAGACAGTTACTTTTAACCTTTCTAACAATACTATTTGATGTGATTTACTCCATTTTCCTCACAGCAATTACTGGGAGAGCTTTCAGAGGTAACTAAATTACTCTTCTGATACTGCATCTCAAAAGTCCCTCTTTTGGACTATGTAGTCACCAAATTCCATAGTGCATGCTTGGTTCTTTTTATAGCAATGAATAGAAGTGATGGGATGAATGTGGGGATGTCCTCAAAAGATCCGGAGTTAAAAAAAGAAGTGTTAAAAAAAGAAATGTGAAATGGGATTCAAATATATAATTGCCTTTTGGGCACTCTTCAGCAAAATGCAGAGTGTATTTTAATGTGGTTTCATTTTTAAATATAGAATTTGAGTGATGCTTCCAGATTAATTTCTGTTTTCACTGCAGCAAGTTGTTTTGATGAGGCTTATGACTGCAGTACAACATGTTTTTGCAGCTCCTCCAGTACCATCCATTGAGAGTTACATGTAGTTTTTAGCTGTCTCTCTTTCTGGATTATGATTGTGGCAACGTGCAGTGGATGCCTTGGTTTGTGATTAATCCTCTCTATCATGAAAAAGTCCTTCTTTTTCTTTGTGTTTTTTTAAGAAGGTCAAAACACACATGAAGAAGGCATGTTGTGGGGATTACAGTCTAGTAATTGGAATCTGTGAACAAGATAAAAAGATGTGAATATCACTGGAATGTTTTAGTAGCCGTGAAATTTTTTAATTCCTTGACAAGATTTTGAGTCTATCACAGTACATCTATATATAATAAATTATGGTATATTTGCTATCCACCTAGTAAGGCACTCTCTTTCCCCCAAAGGGCAAGTTTCATAAATATATTTATTCTGCTTGTTCACTTTTATATTACGCATTTCACTATTCTTGTCATATGACAATTTAAAAAGCATTTATTGTCTTAACACTGAAGCAGTAAAATACAGAAAAGTCAATCATGATTATTTTTTTGGTCTCTCCACATTGCACAAAGCAGTTGAGATGGATGCCTTTGAACAGCTAAATGCTGAGATAAAAAACAAATGAACAAACAAAAATGTTTAACGGGAAATGTTTTGCAGGGATGTATGTTTGATTTAGTAACTTGACTGTTATGGTTTAAGTGAAAAATCATCCAAGGGAAGTAAGGCTCATTTCTCAGGCTTAATTGTTTGGCTGGAGAAGCCAATGGGATAAATTTTCTGCTGGTGTAAATCGGTATTGCTGTAGTGGTTTACACTCACTACTAAATTCCTTGTCCATCAGCTGGACTTCACTGAGCTGGGGATTCCTGTGCAAGGGCAGTTGCTGACATTTAATGAAAGTTTGATTTTTGTCGGGGCAGTGATCTGCTGCTCCAATTCTAACATGTGGCTCCTACAAATATTTCCCTACATGATCCGCTGTAAACCCTCCGCCTCCAAGGAAATAGGGAAAGGTATTTCAGGAAGGAGCAATGAATCTGGGGAATGTGTTCATCTCTCTTCATCCCAAAGTAAGCAGACTTCTCATAACTACGAAATGAGGCATCCCTATTGAGCAAACAAACCTCAATATTGAACTTTCAAGCCGTGTTATTCCAAAACTGTGGAGAGGGAGCATTGTTAAACAGTGAGATATGGAGTTTTAACTGCTTGAAAGAAAGGGATAGCATAGGTTGCTTATGGATTTGTCTGTCTTTATGATTGCTTTGGGAAAATACGGGTGTTCTTCCTGTAACTGATGCCGTTCTAAAGACAAAGAAATGACTTTCCAAAATTATTCTTGAGACACCTGCTAATTAGTTATTAGCAGCAAGATGACTTACATGTTGTTAGAACATTGCATGAAGTGGGGGAGAAAGAAATAACAGCCCTAATCCAAGATTTGTGAGATTTGGGGCTTGTTTATTTAATCAGATTATTGCCTTGAGATGGCTTGCAGTGATCACGTCAGTAGCTGAAAAGGCACAGATGAATGGATAGGAGGAGCAGGAACCTCTTAAATGCTCTCTGCAGTTCAAGAAACAATGTGTTACCTTAACCTCAGTGAAATTTATAAGGTAAAACATTAGTTGAGTTTAGGTGTGGCTGGATATGTTCATTTTTCACAGGTTTTTTTTTTCCGTAACTCTATAAAATATACATTTTTACACTGATAAAGTTCAACAAGTCAAAAATTTTGAAAACTGTTAAAAAGTGCCAGGTAATAGAAGTTTGAGATTTAAAAACAATCTCATTTATGGAATTCGTCTGCTTGAAAGAAAGAAATGTATTTCAGATGATTCCATTGCTGTGAGTCTTGTGTCCGGCAGAGAAGGAAATTGCTGCCAAACATTGATGCCAGATCAAGTTCTGGCAAATTTTTGGACTATATCTGGCAAGTTTAGATGCCTCTGTGGAATAAATGACACCATTTGGTGCAAAGTCTGGGTTTGCCTGACGTCTGGCCCAAATTTTGTTGTCCGACTGAGCCTCTCTGCATCCTTTCAGAAACAAAGGACGGACTATGTAGCGAAACAACCCGATCCGGCTCCCGCTACGCCCTCGCCGCCTCCCACACCCGCTCCTGTCCCCGTGGCTGTCCCCCTGCCTCCCAGTGCCCCAGCACCCATCCCTGTCCCCGTGCCCAAGGCGCCAGCAGCCGTCAGCCGCCAAAGCAGCACCTCCAGCGACAGCGGTGGCAGCGTTGCCCGGGACACCCAACGGCAGAAGCAAATCCCTGTGGATCGTAAGTCTGCCCTAAGAAGCAAGATAAAAAGCTCTCCTCCCGTGCCTGTGTGTTTTGCTTAATTCTAAAGTCCCTTAAAGTTGCGCTACAGATAAATCTTTGTGAATAGTTTTAACCTTATGTTTAAAACACAGGTTTGCTATGGATGTGTGTTCTGACCCTCACTGTAATTGGCATAATGGTAATTAGGGAAAAACACTTTACACTTGTCCCATCCTAAATCCTGTCCTTTTATGAATGTCTGGGATCTCCAGTCAGTGGTTTTCAGCACCCATGCTGATGTGTTGGCTAATGAACGTTTTCCACCTGAACTCACTGCCACATTACAACCTAAATTGCTTTTAAAATCAGTTACAATGGTTTTGCACTTCAATTCATGATCGTCTGTATTTCTAGGTCATTTGCACCATTCTCAAACTTGCATTCAGGGCTTCAAGAACACTTGCAGGTCTGGCTGCTGCACAGGAACCACATTGTAGTAGTGTTGGAGACTTATCTTACGGTCAGGGCTTGGTCAAAACAGCAGCAACTGGCAGGCCATGGAGCAGACTTTGGTGTCCTTGTCCCAGGAGGACACAGGGATGTACTCCATACCCCTATAGCTGGAAAAACTTGGTAATGTGCATCCAACAGTGTGGGGCTGTCTTGAGAAGTTCTGATTAAGGCCACCTTGTAAATATGCCAATCGAGGCATGCTGAGGCCGCTACTCTGTGTTGACTGAAAAGCAGGCAGGGTTAGAAGAGCTTGTTTAGTCAGTAATTTCTGCCCTAAATGCACTTTAAGCAATGTGATTGCTTGTCTTAGAAATAACTGAAACACATAGGCAGGCATCTGCTATAGCTTTTAAAGTAATAGCTGTAAAAATAATGAGCTTTTTGTAGTTCAAGAGTTGACAGCTTTTCATATCCTCTGCCTCGCTGCCTTACCAGAAAATCCTGCTTCCACCTAAGGTCAGAAATTGAGCATAATCCATTCTGAGGAAGGGCTTCTTTGCCCCCTGTCCCCAGTGGATGGAAGTGTGCCTGTGTGGATAATCCTGTTGGTGCAGTCTGTGTTGACGGTGCCTGGTGGAGGTCAAGCTCTTGCCTAAGCTCTGAGCTCAGGAAGGCTCTGGGAACTTTATGGTATATTCACCTAATGGAAATTATAAATGGAGAACAACCTGCTTGGAGGAACAGGCTTGACTGCTGCTTCCCAAAGAAAGAGTTTGTTACCTAAATAAAATCAGACAAATAAACAGTTACAAAAGATGTGGAAAGCGAGGGTGAATTTCCCGCACATACACATGCACCAAAATGCTAATTTTATTTCCGTGTAAGGACTTTGCAATAGCGTGGCTGTGTCCTTGAATCCACGATGGCCTTTTCTATCCCTTCTAGATGGAAAATGAGACCATCCTGGCTTTAGGTACAGGGTGTGAGGAGTGAAGAGTTGCTGTAGACTAAGTGGTTACAAGGCACCTCTTGCCCTCCCAGCTTGCGCTGAGGCCCTGGGTCACACACAGGAGCTCCTGTTCCCTCCTGGAGCTCTCACTCAAGCCCAGTTAATGGGCTTCAGGCAAAAGCCCAAACACAATAGGTGCCTCTGCAAAGGTGATGGGAAACCTGTGCACCTGCTGGCCAAGAACCCACCTGAACCCTGCAGAGAGCACTGCACAACCTGCTCCACGCCTGGGCCATCCTGTTTATTTCTGATAACACATCTAACAACAGGAAGAATCTCTTATCTAACAGCTAAATATTTGTCTCTTGATACAGTCTTGGTCTAGATTAAGCGTAAGTCTTTCAAAATCTGGGTAAATAGAAGGAAGATAGCAATGTTCTGTCTCTCTTCCTGCTTGGGAAAATAGTAGGTGCAAGCTTTGATAACATTGCCTGAAGGCTTTCCTCATCTAACCCCCGTCAGATTTGCACAAATCACTGAGCTCATGTCGTTGGGCTCCTGATTCACACTCGGGGTGGGGGGAGAGGGGGAAACCCTACACAATAGGGCCTGAATGCCTCAAATATTGTAGTAGAGATATTTTTTCCACTTTCAACCTGAGGCTATTTTGTAAAAGAAAAAAGGAAATGGTTAAACCAAGGTTTTTTCTTCTTTTTTTTGCCGTGGTGATTAAAGAAATAATCCTAGAGGCCCATGTAAAGCTTGTTTTTATTTGTTTAACTGGCTAGAGATATTGATCCTTGGAGAGGTTTTGAGAGAGCCCCTGGAGATGTTTTGAGAGAATGTAAAAGGAAAGTAGAGAAAGCAAAAATGTTTCTATCTTACAGGTTTTTTTTTTCATATTGAAGTTGTGTGTTTGTTCCTATCAGGGTAAAGGGAGAAAAGGAATAGGTTTTACCATCTGAGTGCATTGAGAGGGTGGTGTAGTTGCTGTTTGTGTATCAAAGTGAGAAGGTTGAATAAAGACCACTAAAAATATCTTGGCAAGGAAATCCTGAGAATTTTTGAGATAATTTGAGCTGCTTGTCAGAGGATTTTTATAGTTGTTCTAATGTTATGGCACAGAGAGTTTAACTGTGCAAATCAGTATCTTCTCTGAGCCCAAAAGGTTACTGACACCCTTCTAAATTCTACCCATTTTTGTGAAGTTATCCATAGAAATTTTTGTAGTCATTTTAAATAATTCTCACTGTCATTGATCTTGTTGAAATGACCAAAAAGCATTTCAGTTTGTTGCCTGCTAATGAACAGCAACTGAACTAAATGTTTCAGACAAATGGGTTCTGAGAGATAATGAATTCTTACAGTTTTGTTTAAAATGAATAAATAAATGAACAAGTCTTGCCCAGTTCTTGAGTCTGTGGTGAGAGCAGCTACTCTTTTTTTTTTTTTTTTATTCCTTTTTTAATGCAAAGTGTGACAATGTTTCGGCTAAGCAACCACTCCAGGCTTGGAGTGAATTCAGATTTCTCAAAACCCTGTCAAAAATGCGATTGCTACAATAGCTCATTAGATGTAAGTTGATATGTGTCAGCAGCTGTGAAATTTTTTTGCCTACATTGATTTGCACTAAAAAGTTGAACTTTCAGTTAAAAAACTGTTTGTGGAAAGTACTACCTTCCCACAGTGTGAGCAATCTTACAGCCTTCCTCATATTTTTCTTGTTTTTGTTTTTAAACCCTCAATTCTATTTGAAAAAAGGCAGACGATGACAATTGAATAACCCTCCATTCCCATTTTATTCTACAGCTCGGGTGCTGCCACACTGATCTACGCCTCTCTGTGACATCCAGCTCATCTCTCCTTTCTGGGGTCTTAGCTGAATTCTGTTTGGGCTTTTTTTGTTTATTTTTGTTTTGTTTTGCAAAGAGAGGATTGAAAGAGATTGTTTTGTTTTGCAAAGACAGTATTGAAATAGTCCCTGGGGGAAAAGGAGAGTAATAATTCAATCAGATCTAACGAATGGATCTTTAAAGAAAAAAAGAGTTGACAATTTGAAGTGGCATATAAGAAATGACTTGGCTGTGATAAAGCAACCTTGAGAATAACTCCTGCGGGATCTCTCTCTCTCTCTAGGCAGGAAATCCCAGATGGAGGAGGTGCAGGATGAACTTGTTCACCGGCTCACCATCGGCCGGAGCGCTGCCCAGAGGAAATTCCACGTGCCACGGCCAAACATCCCGATAGTGAACATCACTTACGACTCCTCTCCTGAGGATGTGAAAGCCTGGTTGCAGTCCAAAGGATTCAACCCTGTGTAAGTTCGAGGGCAGATGTAGGAAAACTTATTTAAATTGTTTTCCTGTCAGGAAGAAGGATTCGGTCTGACCGCTTTTTAAAATCAAGCAGCCTCCTGAAAATCAAGAGATGTCAGCTGCACTCTTGGGAAAAATAATTTGTTTTTATATATATATTTATGTGTATAAGTGTACCTAATACATATATAAAAATATATGTCAGTGTGGTTATAGATCTACAGAAGTATGTGTGTATTTATATTTTAGCCTCTACCAAAGAAAGGTGCTTAGATACTCAGTTGACTTCAGCAGTCCTGCTGCATAAAGTTTGTTCTTAATTTGGTAGCCCTACCCGAGGCAATGTGGGATGAAGACAACCTATTTCTCTCCCTTGGCCAGTGTGGTTTTGCTGATTTCCTGTTTGCTCCCTTGCTGTGTCCCCAGGACTGTGAACAGCCTCGGTGTGCTGACGGGGGCCCAGCTTTTCTCCCTCAATAAAGAGGAACTGAGGACTGTTTGCCCAGAAGGCTCGAGAGTCTACAGCCAAATTACGGTACAGAAATCTGCCTTGGAGGTATGGATAACTTTTCTTACTCACCCAGTCTGGGTCACCAATTTTGAACCTGTGGAATTAGATAACTCTTTCTGTGAGGCAGGTGGTTTTCCCTCAGTTCCCATCACGTTGATAAACGTTATTTGTATCTGAGTTATTTGGTATTAATTCATTGGAACAGCATTCATCAAAACACCAGGTGAGATCTCTCCCCACTTCTGAAGGGGTCCGAAAAGCATTAGAAATAGCACTCAAGCTTAAGACATTTTGTGCTGTAATCAGACTGCAAGAAGACAAAATCAGCCAAAAAGAGCTTTGGGGAAAGCAATGAGGGAGGATCATGCCCCTTTTCTTGCTTCTTGCTTTGCCTGGTACTTGGACAAACAGGTACTCCCAATAATTTTGGTGGTGATAAGCAAGTTTTGCTTTATCTTTGTAGAGGAGATTTGATTTATTAGGCGTGAGGAATTGGTAGGGTGAGCACACTGCTGTTGGCCTTTCAGGTCAAACGCTGGGGCACCTGCACTGAAGGGAAAACACACTGGGCACTGTGCTAGCAGAGTTACTGAGCCAAGGATAAAGTACTGTGTCTCTGTATTTATTGCTCTGCAGCAGTTTGCTTTAACTACAGTAGTATTGTTTCTTAAACGCCTTAAGCTTGTATCCAGAGCTGTACTTGGGACAATTCTTGCCAATTTTAAACCGGTAGAATTGGAGATGCACCTACTTTTTTTTTTTTAAAAAAACTTGCTGTGGCAAGTGGAGAAATGGTCTAGAGGTGAGATTAACCCAACCGAGAAGTTATATTCTCCACATCCTATTTAGAAGAAAATCTTGAAGAGGTTTAAAATACTTTTCTGTCCTCTGGTTAAGCTGAGACTGTCTCACTTAAATTATTTTAAGCATTAACTACCAGGCATATTTTTAGAGAAAGGTTTATGAAGATGCATATTTTACACTATACCTGATCAGCGTGGATCAGAGAGCATAATTTTCTAACACTATCAAAATTCCTTTTTCCCTTCTTTTCCTGTTAGAGGAATGGAGAAATATTTCCCCTTTACTCTTAGGAATAAAAGTCACTACAGCCCAGAGCGATCCATCATTTCCTAGTGAAGATATATCTGTACTCTTCAACTTTTTTGCGTGTCAGCTGTCTTATTTCAGTGTACTGAGATGGAAGTAGCTTTGCAGTGGAAGTTGGTTTGAAAAGCAGAGATGCACTGGATGGGAGGGTTGTTTTCCCCTCCATGCTATTACTCTGCTTGCCCCAGTTAGGTCTCGCTCTGCAGGAAACTGAAAAGTCCAAACTTGTCTAATAAATGCCCTACAAGAGTTAATTAACAGGTACTTAAGAGTCTAACAAGGTCATTGGCTTTTTGTTGGGGAAAAGGTAATTGAAATATTTATTTCTGCCTTGGTTATTTGAGGTTGAATTCCAGAATTTATGCAATTCCTGATGGCTTTAGCCTGTTGTTTGCTGAATTATACCATCAAAGGAAGTTGCATTGTCCTTTCTCTCCCTATCATGATATAATGCTGTTGAGCACTTCAGGCTCTGGTCTTGAAAAGTGCTGCAGAAGATAAGACACAATATCCTGAACACCTTTCTCCAGAAGGGACCACTTGAGGCTCACATCCTCAACCTCTTTCTGCTCCATCAGTAGGGAGCACGGGCACACATCGCTCTAAAAGCGGAAATGGTTTCTGTCTAATACATGTATCAAATTCCCTGGAAAAACAGCTTATCCTGTTTGATACCTTGGAGAAAGGCAAGACCCAGGCACAGAAGTGGGATTGACTGATGGAATTACTGTTACCCTGTCATAATAAGCTGTGTAAATCACTCTGGCCAAGCTCTATCAGTCTGTTCCAAAGATCATGTTCCCAAGAACTCTGCTCTCCCTCCCCTCTGAGTAGGATGTGCCTGTTGTGCTGTGCCACGTGTGTGCTGCAGTTGGTTTAGCTGAGCGGCATTTCAAGCTCCTCAGTCATGTTGTCACTGATGTTATCAGGAAGGCAAATTCTTTCAGCTTGGGCCGCTCAGTTATTCTCAGAGACCTATTTCTACGTGACCTTTGATAAAGCACGTTGTTGGGGATCTGCTGATGGTTTTTTATGCCTGACTTCAGTAATGGGTGCTGCACTTGCTCTGTATCTGAAACCAAGAGGGCAAGGACAAGATGAATTAAGACAAATAAAGCTGCTCCCTCACTTTCAGAGAGTCCCTTCTAGGCCCTCTGCTTTGCCCCTCCACTCTGGGAGAAGAGAGCAATGATATTTTAAGTAGGAGGAGCATTGTAGTTAATTCAGAAATTTTCTCACTCCTTGTGGCATCAGGTACTGCATTGTAATGGATATAATGGGATAAATCTATATTAAATTTTATGAAATTAATAGGATACATTTTCAGAGTCCAGAATCAACTGCAGGATTTTCCCCTTGACAGTCCTGAATTTTGTTTTAGAAATTTCAAAAACAGTTTCTGCTTCCTTATTCAGAGGCTATTTTGGAGGCTGATTTTGAAGTTTTGAAGGTCATGTCATGGCCAGATAGTACAGTAGAAGATATGGCTCTTGGTTTATAATCCCCTGGTTTTATTCAAGGTCATGCACAGTTTAAGAAGTTCTGCTCTAGTTCTAGCTCCGGGCTAGGTGTCCTGGCCTTGCTAATAATTTCATTTATGTTGTCAAAGCAATGTTTGCCGCCGGTTCAGCAGACCTGGTTTTCACTCTTGAAAGGTGAAATAAAGCCTCGTCCTCACAATACTTCCCTGTTGCTAATACTGTAATATGGTTCAATGCCTATTACTGTGCTCCGAGTTCGAAACCTGTGTCTCTGAGCAGCAAATGCCTCATGGTGAATCGTGTAATGTGAGAGCCTGAGACTGAATCCTCACTTAGGCCTTGCCTACGCAATCCCGTGTGCATGTGTGAGCTTTGTGTTTACATAAATCCAAAACCATCAAGGATTTATTTTCAGGTTTTTAATTTCTAAATATTATTGCCCTGATTTTTAATCCTAACAAACTTGCTGAGCTTTAACCCTGCTTTTATGAAGCCATATTTCACCCCCTAAATATCCCACACTTCCAGGGCCTCATGTGAGAATTAAAGATGCTCAGCAGTGCTGAAAGGCAAGCTCATGCTTTTAATAGTCTGCAGGTTTTTTTTCTGGTCTGTATTTAAGGATGGTGTAAATACTTTCCTACTGGAGCTGCAAGGTGAGTTTGTTTGTTCAAACAACTGTCTTAACAAAACGCTGGCAGAGGAATTTCAGTACCAGTCAAAGCCACAAGTAAACTCTTCTTTTTTGTTTATAGGCGAACAGTGGTAGTTCAGAACTGCAAGAAATTATGAGAAGACGGCAAGAAAAAATCAGTGCAGCTGCCACAGATTCAGGTGTGGAGTCCTTTGATGAAGGAAGCAGCCACTAAATGTGTCTCCTCTTTTCTTTAATCCCGTTGTCCATAGCATTAAACCATCCAGCTTTGCTTTAGGGAGCAGTGAAGGGGAATGTCTTATTGTATTGTAAACGTAACTAGCCAACATAAAGAGAATTTACAGTAGTCTCCACAGAAGTACCTGCTGCTGGCTTCTCATCCTGAAAAACGAACAGATAAGAAATGCAGTGGAGCTTCCTGACAGGTGAAAATATTGGTACATGATTCATTTACACCCAGAGATGGGTCTTGGCTTTATGGAATTAACGTGACAGATAAATTGGAGCACGTCTTTGTTTGTGATTCATCTGGGGGAAGCTGAGCCAGCAATAAAAAAGCATTTGAACCCTTCAGTAATAGTAAGATTTTGAATCCCATCTCTTGCTGTAGTGTGCAATTATGTCTTTTTGGCCCAGTCTTTCTTGTCAGGCTGCAGGATGTTTACTTAAGTTGTCGACTCCAGCAAACGTAGAGGAAATGTTTAGGGAATGAACAGCAGCCCAGCATAGACTGAATCTTCCTTGCATCACTCCCAAGATGTTTTATTACTAATGATGCTGTTTATAGCAAAATAATGCTCTATACATTGATTTTATCCGTATTTCACCTGTGATGAACTATGCTATTGCACAAGGAGGAGTAACTAGAAAATAGTAACAACCCAGCTCAAAGAGGTGAGGAGATCTGCTGTAGCCATGCAACAACTCACAGTACATTTTTTTTTTTAAATATAATTGCATTTTTTTGTCTGTAACTTAACCCATCAAAAAGAACAGTGTATAATCTAGACTTCTCTGTGTGTTGATCCCAAATATCAGTTTTCCCTTATGTAAAAAGCCTTTGTAATTTCCTTTATAAATGTAATCTTTTGGAAAAGTGGATTCCTGGAGGCGAAACAGGGGAAAAAAGAAGAGAGAAACACCCCTTCCAGAAAATGTTATTTTTGAAGATGCAATGATTTTTTTCACAAAATGTTCTGTTTCACATGGTCATGTGATTTTATATATAATATATGTATGATATATAATATATAATATCACTTAATTTAGACAAATTTAATCATCTAGTTTGATTACGTTTCATAGTGCCTTTTTCACATGAATCAGCTTGAAGTCTGCAATAAACAGTATTTCTTGTCTGTTAAATTGTTGTATCTTTGTGGCTACAAAGACAGTATTGAAATAAGACAGTAATCTTGATTTTTGCCATTAGTTTGCTTTTCCTCTGCATACAAGGGAAAAAAAAATCTACTCATTTTTCACAAATGAAAAATTAAAATCTTAATAAAGGTGTTTAGTGCCATTTATTGTAAATGTCCTCACAAATATTACTTCTGTGTGGTTGGTTGTGTGTCCTTGTATGTTTTTACATTTCGTATATATCCTTTATGTCTGCATAAACATGGCCTTTTTCAGAAATGGGTCGAGAAGTGGTAACTCCCATCACATGTAAGTGCAGGAGGAGGAAACTTTCTAAAAGGTCTTTGAAACTCCTATTTAAAACTTAGAGTCGCTGTCTTTTCTCATGGCAAGGATGTCTGATTCCATAAAAAGCACTGTGGTGGTAACCTGCATCTCTAGTCCCCTGATAATTACCAGAATAGGAAGCCAGCACTCGTCCTCTCTGCTGGCTTATTCCAGCATTCAGCATTCGGTTTGCTTTTGCCCAGAAAGAGGGACTTCCCAGACTTTGTGAAGTTTGGCACTGTGAGGTGTCAGAGGGAGAACCTGTCTTTCACCTCTGAGAGAAAACAGGGGGCTTCACAACTTTTTGGGGTTTTTTGAAGCTGGGTTTCTGTGTAGCTGTTGCTTAGAAAGTGCCAGACAAGTTTGAATGTGATCAATGTGCTCAGAGGCCCCTTGGGAGGTACTTGGGGGGAAAAGAGGAAACCCCTGCTGAAGGGATGAGCAAAATCATCTTGGGGGTTGGATGGTTGGTTTGTGTCTTTTTTTTTCACAGTTTCTAAATTAACTACTAATGACTTAACAACCAAGTACTCCTTGAGTTGTATTTACCCTTTAAACTTTGCTGAACTAACCACTCTGATTTCTGTGTTACAGTCTGTGAAACCTGAATGGTGTTGGTGAGGCAAATATTTCCCTATTTGCTGGAATTTCCTTGGTGGTTTAAAGCACTGCAGGGAGCTTCACCCCTATGCTGTGCAGTTTTTGAATTTTCATTTTGTTGGCAGTTGTAAGAAATCAAAAGGAGATCTCGTTTGGGGTTCCTCAAGTGAAAATAAAATGTTTTCTTCAAAATATTCCGTGGTTTAAACGAAAACAGTCGTAAAATGCAATGTTTCATTCAAAATGTTTTCCCTAGGATTTGAGCAGTGAAGCTTATTTTTTTAATACTAATATTTTAGAAGGACGTGATATGTCTTTGACAAGGAAACAAAGCAGGTTTTTAAATGCCAAAATCAGTGCCTTATTAGACGTTTGATAACAGAGGGAGCAATTTACTATTTTGCTGCCATCAATCTGCCTTTTTAACCGGGTGGAGGGAGGGAGTTTCAGCAGCCCGTGTTCGCTCAGCAGTTCTATGCTTTCAAAGCACAAACCTTTTAACATCAGCAAGGCGCTTCTTCCCACTTCTTTAGGCTGCTTGTTCCCTTGGGACACCATGGGGAGAGCAAACCACTGTGAAACCTCACATTTAATTCAGGAAGAACACTTCTAACCAACAGTGATGGGTGGAGCAGCTCACTTACCATCTAGCCATTCAAATATTAAACAGGGCTTTGCTCAGCCAAACTCTGATCTGTGGGATTTTATACGTACTTTTATTGCTCCAAAGCATTGAACCGTATAAAAATTGGTGGTTTGTTGTTTGTTTTTTGTCTTGAGTGGGGTTGGGAAATAAGTGCATGTATCCGTGACTGATGTGTGCAGAAATAAATGGTTTATGAAGCAGTAGGTATATTGTATCCAAAATGATAATGACAGTCTGAAATGTGCAGAGCTCTGAGGGTGTTCGCCAGTGTTTGTGAACTTCTCTTGAAGTGCTTTGCTGGACAGTAACATCAGTATTTTGATGATTTAAGGGAACAAACGAAAAAAAATGCATGAATAACTGTAAGATGGTAATTCTTTCTAATTAGGGAACCTGTAAGTCACTGAATTTTTATTTTAGTGTGGGAATGAAGGAATTTCGACTTTTCAGGTCACAGACAGAAGCAAGCTATAGCTTGAATACCAGACCCTGTTCAAGCAGGTATCACTACTGATTTTCCTGGGCTGCATTTCAAGCATAAAGGAAACATGATTATGAATGGGAACTCAACTTTCTGGCCAAACTACCATTTCAGAGGAGCCCAGTTTTTCTATGTTTTTTCTCAACTGTCAAGTTGAGACTGGTGTCTAAACCAGCCCTGTTTAAGGACTGGTTCTGATGCATCAGGGGTATTTGAGGGAATACTTCTGTGCTCAATCTCCCACCTCTGCATAAAAGCACCAACACTATATATGAGAAGTGCAAATGAGAGGGAATCTGTATTGGGTTCTGTATTTAGGTATTTCAGACTTGAAATTTCTACTCTGTCAAGTTTTTTCTAAAAAAGTGCCTTCGGCTTGCCTTTATCTTTTTTTCAGTTTCTCTGAGTTGCTTAGGTTGCAACTTTGGCCTCTAACTACTTCCTCAGTATTCAGAGCAAAGTGAGTATCAGGATACGAGTCTGTGCTTCTACTCCTAGGTTATAACTGCAGATTAAAAGTGGAGATGAGTGAAAATAGGGAGCCTTCCTAGAAGATTCCTAGCCCCCACTGGTGCCTGTCACAGCAGCAGCAAAGCCCAACCCACCCTGCTCCCAGCCACGTCAAGAGCATTGACAACATTATTCCCTCGCAAGAAAGGGCTGAAACAACAGCTTTTGCCTGCCTCAGTGAAATTAGAGTTTTCACACAAGCCCTCAAAAAAGTTAGAAGTGGGAGGGAGGTGGTGTGACACTGTGGTTAATGGAGGGAGGGAAAGGCCATTTTAGAGCCTAAGATGATGATGTTGATTATTTGACAGGGCAAATTTGTCCTATTTAGGTGTGGGGAAAAAACCAAAACATTAAGCTGCAATAAAGCACAAGCAAGGCTTCCTGACCTGTTCTTAATCTTTCGGTGAGGTTTGAAGGAAACAGTTCTGAAGACCCAGGGATGTCAGGGCTGACTGCAGCAGACTATGCTCGGAGGAGCAGCACTTTACCACGCCTCTAAAAACTTCTTACCACCTCTAAGTCATATACTTAAGTTTACTTATTTTCTGTTTCCATGGCAGCACACACAGCATGAGACAAGGAGAAAACCTGCCCTGGTTTCAGTTAATGGTCACTCACTGCATAGCGCTGCTTTTACAGACAGCTGGCTCAGTAGATGCTGGAAGAGCAGCAGATCAATACAGAGCAGCAGTAGAGTCAGCAGAGCTATGGACATGAAGCCCATAATTCAAAAAAATCTATTACCTGAACCTGAAGCTTCAGACAGCTTTACTGCTGTGATGGCTTGAGAGTTTTATTTTGACAGGTGCTGGAAACAGTATTAACATGAAGCATGAGTCCAAAACATTGTTCTTTTGGGCTTACTCTGAAGGTACATGACAAGGTAAAGCCAAAGTATGTCGTGTCAATTCAGGCTAAAAGGCTCTGCATGAGTCTCCTAACCACAGAGTCTTCCAGACTCATTTATTGCTTTACTCATGTTTTGAATGCTGGGCGAGGTGGTTTCCACTGCCATCCCGACATGCCCACGTACACAGTTTTGCATACTGTGTGGGGCAGGAAAAGGTATTATTCCGATGGAGTTTTCATTGTAATTGACTTTGTGATTAAGAAGCTATTAAAGGAAGAATACGCACCTGCTACTGTGCAAATGGAACAATTTTTGACACGCATTCAAAAACTCTCTAGTAAATTCAGGCTGCTCAGGCAGTGTCCTTTGCAACAATGTGATTTTGGCATCTCTGCAGCAATCTTGTACCCTGTCACATTCAGCCGAGGTTCTGTTACAGCCAGTTCGCACTGTGACATTTTGTGGGCACATGTGAATGATTGAGAAGTAACCTGCTTACTCTGGTCTGTGATACAGAACAAATGTAGACTCGATGGGCAATGGCCAGCGGGAGGGAGGAGACAGCAGATGAGAAAGAACATTTGCGAGTTGTTTTTTTTCCCCTCACCAGTTCTCTAGAGGGATATGAACATATTTTCTGAGTAAACACGTAATGAGACTCTGAAATACATTTTTTTTTAAAAGCACGGAGGCAAGGTCTAAATGGTCAAGTGCTCATATATAATTCTATTTTCTGTTCAGTTTAGGCCAGACAGCTCTTTGCTGTTCCTGCTGGAATGGCAGGCCCTCCAGCTGGGGCACACCAGTGCAGTGAGGGAGAAATGCGCACCACTGAAGCCTTTTTTGTTACCAACTGGCTCCCTGAAACAGGGTGCTCTGCCCTTTTGCATCCATCTTGTACTCGGAGAAACGGCATCCCTGCTCTAGGACTGGGATTAGGGGAAGCAGTGGAAGTAGCATTAGATGCATGGAAATAGAGGGGAGGGGAAATGCACATCATACCATTTAGTAATCAGAGGTCGGGTCCTGTTTCTTCAGTTCCCCTCACAAGGACCTGTTCTATCCGGGGTTTTGCATAATATACATGGGACAGTTTGAAGGAAGCTTCCCACTGTAACCAATACCATGATGAAGTAGTTATTTAATTAAATAAGTACACACCTATTTACCTGCCAACGGAATCACTTTGGAAGGAAAAAGAAAAAGGAAAATCAGCTGAAGGAGATTATCAGGCTCCTGGAAGCAGCTGAGCTACTGACCTGCACCCTGGTGCCCTGCCAGGTGACAGCAGACCCCGGGGTGAGTGAAATAAAAAGCGTGTGCAGGTGTGTTTTGCTGTTTTGCTGACAGGGACTTCTCCACAGGTAAGCAATCCAGTGTGTTTACTTTCAGTTCAAGTCTGTTTTGTTTACATTGAGTACCATTGCTGCTAACTTCCAATGAGGTGACACAAAGCAACAGGTTACAAAAATGCCATCAAACATCCATTCTGACAGCATCCATGTCACAATACACAATGATGTACCGGAATTATACAAAGACCAAAAAAGAAAAAAATATATATATAGCTAATTATTTTGACTAGAACTGAAACGGACAGCGAAAAAGAAAAGAGCCCCCCGCCCTGCCCCCAAAGGCCCTGCAGGAATCCATACTGACACTTTGGCAGCCTTGTAGCAACAAATTGATAACCAGCCCTTCACATGCCAAAACCTTGTATTTGTAACATTGTAAAATTCCCGGTTCAGGAAAAATAGTTACGTCTATTAAAGCACTTTTTGTTTTGTTTTTTCTTTCCACCCCTCCAACCTGAACCAGCTTCACGTTTTTCACAAAGGGTTAATAATTACTAAAAATAATAAATGACTGAGGGGTATAGGCACCATAGACTGCTCAGAGAGTTAAATGCTATAGTATATATGCTAAGACATCCCAGCTTGAAACTCAGTTGCCCTGTGATTAGATTCGTCTAAAACAAGAGCCTGATCAGTGGCATCACTGAAAAAGGTCGGCAGAAAGAGCAATCCCTCTGCTTAATTACTGGCAGCCCAGTCAAGAACCAAACCCACCCCCTTCCCTCAGTGTCAGCTGCCTATTTCAGCTTCGGGCTTCCCAGCTTGGATTTCTGCTCGTCAGTCCGTTCCTCGGGTCTTGTGCTCCCCCCAGGCCCCGCGTACATCAGTGCTGTAAGGAAACAGTCAAATCCACGTACCCAGCAACCCCCCCGCCCTCCCAGCCCCTGTTCACAATCTCCAGATTTCTTCATGTATGTTCATGCCTCGCTATTCACTAATGAGGTATTATTAGATACTAACAATGCCTGCTCTCCTAGGGACGTTAGCACAGACCAGTGACACACGAAGAAAGCTCTTCAGTCAACCATTAAAAAAATATTGCACTTACTTTAACCTTAAGCCCAACCTGCACAGGAAAAAACAAACTATGAAAGAAATTAACCAAAAGTACCAAACAAAACCCCAACGCTCTGGAGCAATCTATCTTATGCACATATAGTGTCTTTTCCTTCGTGTTGTTTAGTTGAATTTGGTCCAGTATTTAAAAAAAATGTCCAGAAATTAAACAGTTCAAAAGACACCGCAGGCTCGTTAAGGCTTTGTCTCCCCAGTGCTTCAGAAAGGTAAAAAGTTTCTCTCCCTCACTGTCCGTGTACTGCAAAGCAGTGCTCTCTCGTGGCACACCACCCGCCCGTTCACGCCATCAACAGAAAAAAAATCAGAAGCAAGGGAAGATGGGTGTGCTTCATGGTCTCTCACCTGCAACCAAGCAAACAGAACGCTTCAGAAAGAAGAAAAAAAAAAATGAATACAGTTTTAAGCACTTGTTTTACTGACCCTCCATACAGGCTGGGACTGCAGCCCACCAGTACGGACAGCTGCGTGCTGGGGCTCGGATTAGACAGCGAACTCCCTAAACATCAGGGACAGTGAGGCAAACCGGGGTTCCTTTACAGACAGGGCGGTGGTGCACACAGAGGTTAATAAAGGCACACGTGCAACACCACAGGCACACAGCACACACTGCCGGAGGTGCTGCCCTCAGCCCGGCTCTTCACCAGCTGCTTGAGAAGCAGCTTGTGTTCAAAGTCTGCAGCTTCCTGCTCCACCCGAAAGCGAGTATTAAGGTTATTGGCTGGGTTATTGCTGCCACCTAATGAAGCAAAGCTTAGTAGCTTAAAGAGCAGTGACACACGTCCTCACAGCTTGCCCCCACCAGCAAACCTCGTGCTCACGGCCACTTGTTTTGCTCAGGTACAGGGGCTCAGTGGGAAGGCAAGACCGACCCTTCACTTAAGCTACTGGTGGTACCAGTTTGAGAGCCTGCTGGTTCTCTGGTTGCACGATTTTAGATTTATGCAAAAATTTCCCACTGTTTCACGTCATTTTGTTTTGGTTGCCAACTCGCCCTCCAGCACAGCATCCCCAGGCCTCTGCTGGCCTTGGTAACCAGGCAAAATTCTTTTTTGAGAATGACTGGAGATATTGAAGTTGTCCCTCCCTTTAAGCTTTGCAAGGCATGTTAGGACAAGTGGCAGGGAATGGTTGGACGGCTCATCAGGAGTTCTGGATTCTCTCTTTCTTTAAACATGAGTGAGCCCCTATACTCTCACAGTGCCGTGGAAAGGGTAGTGGATTATTTACTGCAAGAGGCTAGATGGAATTTCCCCTAACTCTCCATTGGAACATGAAAGAGGAGTAAGGAAAGCCCCAAACTGCCAGCAAAGCTTCTGGAGTGGGGCTGTGAGGCTGTGGGCATGGCACAGGGCCAGGCTTGCCCGACTTACCACCTGTGACTCTGAACTAGGACTTGCTGACGTTCTCATATATGACATCACTGATGCAGAACTGCTGCTTCTTCTTCTGCCACATCAGCTGCACGCACTGGTGAATAAAAATGTACTGTTCCTAGGAGAAAAGACCAAATAAACGGGCATTTTTTGCACCTCAGAAAGCATGACAAAAACCCAACCAGTGAAACAGTTTGATAGTTCACAGTAACAGCCTGCACAGCTCCATGTCTCCCACCTCAGCCCCTCACAATGCACAGTGAGTTATCAGCTCTCAAAAGAATAGTCCACAATTGTTACAGATAGCAGAAGAGGAAGCCTGAAATCCACCTGGCACCATAATCACTTATTAATAACCTGAATGGTGACAGAAGAGAAGAGCTGAATCTGAGGTAAAGTCTACTTTACACTGCCTAGAAGTGAATGAATTCCAAGAATCCTTTCTTGGAATTCATTCGCCTGAATCCTTTATATGCAACAAACTGCACCCATGCCACATATGCACCTGAAACATTTTGACGAGGTTCATGTTCCTTAGTGTTTGACTTCTTTATCAATAAAAAGAAAACCCCTGGTTTTGTCCACAGAGTAGTTAATTACTTGGGGAGTTACCAACCTCTGTGCAAGTGCTCCAGTGAGTTGGGTCAATCACACGCACCTCTGTATTTCTGGACAAGTTTTTTTTTTGCCACAAGACCGTGGTTGTCTTTCGCTTTGGTTACGGACTGACTTTCCTAAGCGTTGTCATCATACAGATTAAACACTGTAATCCAATTTAGAATAAACTTAATTGATGACTTTTCAGTTTCAAAGAGAGAGAAGGCAATCCCTGATGAATCCTAACACTGACCTTTATGTGCACGAGGCACAGGGGCCAAGCGAATCTCAAGCAAAAGCGACTGTCCCCAAACCCCAAGTCTGCATCTCACCCCTGTCCCCAGTGGCCTGCTGATGCCAGGAGATACCAGTAGGAGTCTGAGGCGTGATTCACACCACAGAAATGTCTGGATTTCCTCACACTCGTTGGTTCGGAGAGACTGGTTTCAATTCAGAGTATTCTCCATTCTAACCCCCTTTCTGGGCCTGTGCCATTTGTTGTTTTTTTTTCAACTGCTCCTTGAGACACCGCCAAGTTTCCAGCACACAGGGCAATGTGAACTCAGGTGAGCTGCCAGTGGTTTCAGATTTTGTAAGAAAAACTTTTCGGTGGCCTCTGTGACTGAGTGTCAGTGTCACTTGGTGACCTCTGAGGCTGTGGCAGCAGGAGCTCAGTAACTGCCCTTGACATCAGCCCCAGGCAGGCAATGAGGTCCTACATGAAAAAAATAAAATATTAAAAAAACCCCAAACCCTACAAAAACCCACATCACCTCTGGAGTGGTAACAGTTGCAGCTGAAATCAATCAACCATCAGGATTTTTTTCCTCTGGTGTTTACACAAGGATCTGCCTTTGGATTATTACAGTGAATTGTGACGAAAAGTGGCAGTTTGGTAGGAATGACCCAGAATGGACAGAAAATGACTTTTTTCCATTTCCAGATGCTAGTTGTTGTCACTGCAGGTTTTCTCCCTCTTCTCCTCTCCCTCCTCCAAGTTTTTTGCTTTGCTCTGGATTTAACAGCCCTTGGCAACAAACAATCTGCCAGACCTAGCCTGAAAACAGTGTAGGTGGCACTTCCAACTGCGCGGAGGCTGCCAGCTTACACTGTGTCTAACCCAGGAAGAGTACGACAGGCATGAAATATGAAATCCTTCCCTCATTACTAGGCAAACTGGGAAGGTTTAGATGCATAAAAGCTTCTGCTTTGAAGAAAGAGTTTGTGGTTTTTTTCCCCCCCAGTATATATTGTCTATATTTTTTTGTCTTAAAAACAGAAAAAGAACCACCCAGCAGATATTTGGGTTGGGAGAGGGGTGAGGAAGGTGTCTGGCAGACTCACAAACCTTTTGTCTGTTTTGCTTGTTTGAAATTCCATTGTGTCATGAGCTCCTACGCTTGGCTGGATGATACCAACATGATACTTGAACAAGGCTGCCTGATACTGATATCATTTCATGAGCCATTAATCCCCTCAGCAAGCCCTACTCTTTTCAGAGAGCTTTGAAAATTTCATATGTTAATCTCTTCTAATGCATTGTTTGCATATTAATTTCACAGAAGGTGAGAATAACTCATTTCCTCTAGAACACAGTGAGATTACAGATGTACTACCAAACCTGTGCAGCAGATTAACCATGTGACAATATCACAACGAAGATGAAAACTGGATTGTATCAAGTCATAGTGATTTTGTCGAGTGTTCAGGGAGAACAACAGCCACCAGACATGAACATGCTAAAGAGGGGCATGAAATGGGCACAACAATACTGCCACAGTGCTCAAGTGAGTGGATCTTACCTCTGTCTGCACCATGGACATTCTGTAGGACCTCATGTCCGACACCAGGCCCAAAATATCCACGAACTCGTGGTCACGGATGTGCTGCAAGAGCCGATCCAGGGCTATGAATGTTCCCGTCCGTCCCACGCCAGCACTGCAACACACACAGACACGCATCTCAGTTCGGGCTCTTCTGCAGGGGACACGCAGCAAAAGCAGTGGCACTGCAAGAAGCAGGAGTCCTGCAGCTGCAAGCATCAGATATCACTAATCTGAGGTCGGGCAGGCTGGTTAGTTTGTGGGATTTACTGGCACACAACCCATCGTCCACTGGTTGGGCGGAGTGGATGCGCTCACACACAGAACGTGCACACAACACCCTCATGCACCCTTAGCTGCCTGCTCTTCCTGCTGTCACTGCTCCCTTCACAAACTTCATGAGACCCCTCTAACCCCAGGGGCTGCAGCCGGAACTACAGAGACCTGCTCAGGAGCAGTGAATGCCCAGAGACAGCAGGGGTCACACCTGCAGGGCTCAGTTCCACAGCTCTCCACACTGCAAAGCTCTCGGCTTGCAAAGGCGCTGCACTACTGCAGTTCGTCCTCAAAGGACAAACCACCCAGAGGAGTCTGCACTCCTGGACTTCTGCCTTAGGAGCATGAGACAGAAATAGCTACCACTCAGCTGAAAATCTTCATTTTCCCCAAAGGGAAGCTTAGCAACTGGAAAAAAATACACACTGCTTTCATTTAGAGATTCTCATGCGTGCATGATTCTTTGCATTGCAATTTCACATGTGGTGTTTAAGTCTGAATTCACTGAGTGTGGCATTAGAGGTTTTACAGAGTTTCACAAGGCATCCCAACACCTTACCTACTACCTAGGGTAGAAGTGTGTATTTTAGCAAAAGTTCTTTCTTCTCTTTTGTCATACTTTTCCTGAAAAGGCTTGAAAGTATTTGCAATAATGTTGAAAAGTTCATCTCAACGCAGTTAAACATAACCGTCACAAAACAGATCTCTATTTTGGCTTTCGTTGCGTTAATTTCTCAAATAAGAGGAATACAACAGAATTTCTGATGTGTTAATTGGACAGATTAACTGATTAATTCATTCTGTGCCTTTTTTAAGGTTTGAGAACAATTGCTGCAGGAGTTGATCCATACATTCTTTTTTGCCCCCCTCCCACTACTTTTGTAGCATTGCTGCTTTTAATCTATGTGGTCTAAGATGTACAGTATAGTCTAAAAACACTATCTGAAAATATCCCCCTTTGCTGCTAGAAGCATCCTAACTGAAAAAACCAAAATACTACAGTTGTTGCCCAGCTCTCTGGTACTTGCTTCTGTTCCTTCCCAGAACAATTAAGTGGTAAATACAGCTTTGATTTCATAATGTTATATATAAATCTCTCCCCTGGCTTATGAGCACCTCTTTTGATCCTAAGACTCACAGAACAATATCCTTTATGAATTTCTCCATGAGGTTACAGGGGAGAGCTGCATAACACCACAAAACCAGAGAGAACCAACTGCAGCCAACAGGTGAGCAGAACCCCAAAATCTCTCCTTCTCACGGCTTCCCAACCCACTTAACATCACACCTCATACTTCTCCTTTTCCTTGAAGCATTTACCTGCAGTGTATGACCATAGGGCCTTTAGTCTTTGCTGATTTCTGCCTGACCATCTGTACAAACTGGAGGATGCTCTCAGCAGCGTTGGTTGTGGGGACACCGTGGTCTGGCCAGGCAGTGTAGTTGAAATGCATCACATCTTGCACCTCATCAGCCTGATGGGAGAAGCAGAACAGCAGCGTTTTCACAGAGTTTTAGCAGTGTAATCACACTTGGTCACACTGGGGGCTTTTTGTCATTTTGTGTTTTTCATTTTTTTCCCCCACATACAAAAGCCTAAAAAAGTGAAGCCAGCAAAAAAACTGGCAAAGAACAAACATGCTACTTGATTACAAAGTGGGGGGATATCAGGACATCATTATCAAATGGGTATGAACTTCCTGTTTCTGTGTTTGGGATTTGCTTTTTGCTTTTGTCCCTGTGGTAGTTCCATTTTATTTTGCTTTTGAATCAAGAACTGTTGCATTATTCAACTTTGAGCTTTTTTCCTCTTTTTATTCCATTCCCTCTACTTTTCTTATTTTGCTACAGATAAAGAACAACACTGTTGGCAAAGAGTCAAGCCTGGGCTCTTGAGAGATTTTCCTTTCAAGTTTTAAAGAAAAAAACCCCAAAAAACAAAAGGGAAGAAAAATCATTACCAGGGGAAACATTTAAGAAAAAACTCGTTATGACAAAAAAAAACATTTACAATGCTAAAAATTCTACTGGCTTTAGATGAAGTAAGATCCTCAACACAACACATAAGTCCTGGGTCAGTGGTGAATTGCCAGTGCACAGCTTTCTCCACATGCCCTCCATACCCCTAAACTTTCCTTCATGAGATGCTGCTGGCAACGAGCTGATGCACGAAACAAAGGTGGAAAGAAACGCCTGAAAGTCTGGAGAGCTTTCATTTGGAAATCCCATGCTCTCATGTGTGTTTCAATACTTTATAGGTAAGACATGATTACTGCAGAACTGCCCTTTGGAAAAATACTTTCAATTCCTACATTGTTATTTTCAAGTTTTGACTAATTTATAGCAAGAAGGTGTGCGTGAGATATAGAAAAGAAGAAATTCACGCATTTGTTGTCAGTAATTATTGGTACCACAGTAGTGTCCAGAGCTCTGGTACTACTTTTGTTTCAGCCTTGTGCTTTGGTGAGAAATTCAGAGACAACAATTTTTGACGAAAGTTTTATGATTTGGTCATTCGCCTGTGTGGAGTGAGGGTAAGGACATCGATCTCTCCTGGGTGTTTTCCACTGAATGCCAGAAATGGGCAAAAGTTAAAGAAAAGGCTGGACTGAAATTGCTCCCACTCCTTCGGCAGGGCCACGTGCAGCGCTTCACTCACGTAGCTAATTCGGAAGCTGCGATACACCCAGTCCGTGTGCTCCTCCTCGCTCAGCATCTCCACTGTGATATCCCCATACGCAACAGGATCTTCCGTAAAAGGCCAGTAATGATCACATTTCACCTGAAAGGGAGGGAAATCCAGGCACATTTGTATTTGTATAAAGATACACATACAGAAAGAAGCACAAGGATACAGAACATCAGGTTTAGCAATGCCTACACCACCGTTCACTTGCAATAAGAGGTCGTTTATCCTGCAATGACTTCCAGTCTGACCACTCCTATTTAATTGTGGCCGTCAGCTGTGTATTAGTTTTCAGAAGGGCAGCTTTAGTACAGTAAGAATGGAAAAAGAGTGCCTTTTGTTACTTTTCCTGATATAACAGGTCTAAATGGAACAAAACACTGGGAAGGAGAATGCCCATATAAACCACCCCAAATTATATTCCAGATATATCTATTACAATATCAAGGGAAAATACAAAGCATAAAACTTGTCTTTTATAGTTATTTAACCTTAGAAGTGCAGAATCACAGAATGCCTGAGGTTGGAAGGGATCCCTGGAGGTTATCCTGTCCAACGCCCTCGCTGCTCAAGCAGTGTCACCTAGAGCCAGCTCTAGACCATGTCCAGGTGACTTTGGAATATCTCCAAGGATGGAGACTCCACAAGCTCTGGGCAACCTGTGCCAGTGCTCAGTCCCCCTCACAGTAAGAAAGTGTTTCCTGACTTCAGAAGAAATTTAATGTGTTTTTTTTTAATTTGTGCACATCACCTCTTGAGCTGTCACTGGGCAAGTCACCACTAAAGGAGTCCCTTGTCTCCATTCCCTCCCCATCAGTTGTTTTTACACAGTGACAAGATCCCTGGAGCCTTCCCTTTTCCAGGGTGAAGACTCCCAGCTCTCTCAGTCTCTCCCCATGTAAGAGGAGAGGCTTCATAATAAGGTCAGGGGAGGTAAAGAGGCAGAAAAGGTCAAAGAAGGTCAGGGATTGTCAGAGAAGTTCAAAGAGGGTTGAGGAAGGTTAAAGAAAGTTAGGGAAAGTCAAAGAACATCAAAGCAGGTCAAAGCAGGTAGGGAAGGTCAAAAAAGGTCAAGGAAAATCAGGGAAGGTTGGAGAAGGTCGGAGAAAATCAAAGACTGTGAAAGAAGTTCAGGGAATGTCAAGGTAGGTCAAAGAAGATCAAAGAAGGTCAGAAAAGGTAAGAAGGAGTCAAAGAAGGTATGGGAAGGTCATAAAAGGTCAAAGAAGGTCATAGAAGGTCAAAAGTTCAAAGAAAGCCGAAGAAGGTGAGGAAAAGTCGAAGAAGGTGCAGCAAGTCAGGGAAGGCCCGAGAAGGTCTAGAAAGGACAAAGAAGTTCAAGGAAGGTCAAAGGAGGTCAGGGAACATGGGGGAATGTCGAAGAAGGTCCTGAAATGAGAAGGTAGATGCCATTCCAGGGCTGGTTGTGATGCTGCCTCATGACTAGAAACAATGCAAAGACATCCACTCAGCATAAAAGAGCTGTTTTCAGGGTAGTTTCTTTCACACCACGTACAAGATTTTGTTACATACCCGTCTTTTCTCATTGCACTGAGTGAGCATAACAATAATTTGTGATTTTTGCTGGAGAACCATCTTCCAAAAATCGTTCCTAGTTTCTGGCAGTGGTCCTTGGGTTGCAATGTATTCCTGGGATGAATTATAACCCTAAGAGACAAAGAGACAGGGCCTGCTTACCAACATGGTTACTGCTTCAGAACACATATTTTTTCATAGTTTTTTAGCTTGCTCAAGTTCAATGTGTACTACTAAAAGTGATTTCTAATATAAAGAAATTCTTTTTTTTTAATATATTTATTTGTGATGACAACTTTTGCTAGATTTTGATGCTCCCGAAGTATAAGCAATCTAAAATGAAAGACAGAAGATGAAGCTATTACCACACAAATCATTTGCCCTGAGAGCAGAAAAGGCAACATTCAAAAAGCAAGTAATAAGAATCCTAACAGGAACTTCCAGCTCCTTACAGATTATGTAAATTTAGGGTTTGTTTAGTTACAGATGCCCAGTCTGCTCATCCCAAGAAGTGCCTGTGGTGATTTTCAGTCACTGGTGACAACGGAACAGGATTACATGCATGTGTTTATGTCATAAGGACTTAAACTAATAAAATATTAATTAGAATTCTGCTTAAAATAATAGAGAAGATGCTGAGTCAATGCTCTTAACAGCTGCCCAGACGCTTTAGATGCGTGTATTCCCTCTCCTGTCCCTATGAACGTGATTTTAGTTGGAAAGACTCCCTTCTTCTCTCTAAAACCAAAAGACTGTTATTAAGACTATAATAAAAGACCACAGAATGACCCTTTTGGCATCTGCTATTACCGTATTTGCTGAGATCGTATCATCAAAATTGCATTTGGAAAGATATTTTGTATTCCCAGTAAGAGCAAAAAACACATCCAACACACAGCATGATCCCACGCAAATTGGGCAATTTCCGTGCCACCACAGTATGTGGATCATAAAATTATTTGCGATTTGGGAGCACTTTCCACAAACGGATTCCTCCAGACATCTCTGCAAATCAGCTCAATCCGAGTTTTCGCACTACACAGGATTTGCTGCCTGTTTGTCCGCGAGGGCTGTGTCTGACCTGAGTGACAAATCCCTGCTAGCACAGGGACACAAATCAGCCCTGGTTCCTGTGTTTGGAGGCAGGGACTCAGCGGAGAAGCGGTCGTCAGGAAAAGCCCAGCATTAATATCACATGTTTATCCCAGTTTCCACGGTCAGCACTGTGCTGTAAGTAGAACTAAAGAGATGCAAAGCAGAACTGAATTCTGAAAGGGACTGCTACTTAAGACCCTGTTATCCACAATCCGACGTCACAGAAGTTTCCTCAGCTGTGCTTTTGAATCCTGGAACATTTTTCTTTCCTGATTCTCCACGAGCTCAGGCACTTGCAGGGTGAGTGAGTGCTCAGGTTCATGCTCTGGGCACAGAGAAGCCACGTACAGACACTTGGGTCAACAGTGCGCACTTGGGCAATGCCACAGCGACAGAGAAGTGGCTCTGCTGA
This sequence comes from Rhagologus leucostigma, assembly GCA_013397725.1. Classification (NCBI taxonomy): domain Eukaryota; kingdom Metazoa; phylum Chordata; class Aves; order Passeriformes; genus Rhagologus; species Rhagologus leucostigma. The sequence goes on along the minus strand of VZTD01000066.1, from coordinate 386,900 downwards.
CCCATCCGAGGGCTCCTCCCATCTCCAGAATGCTCACTCAGCTCTCTTCAGCACAGCCAGGGTCAGCTCTATCTACAGCAAGACTGCAAAAATGCTCATTTATCTGCGGTCCCCAAGGGAAAGGCCCTTTCCTGAAGGGCTGCTGTGGTGCCCTGCCTCCTCCCCACACAAAGCAGCCCACCCCTCTCCAGCTCACACTGAGCCACAGCACGGGGGCTACCAGAGGGGCAAACCTTTGTGGCAGTGGCAGGGATAAGCCTAAGTGACTGCACGAGCTCAGGGGAGAGTGGAGAGAGCTGATGAGGTTTCAGCCAGCCCCCAGTGTCAAAATATTTGGCTACAGCTCTGTGTACACTTTAATTATCCTGAAACCGTGGGTGCTACCCCCAGTAAGTGGCTGCTCTCTGCCAGGTGGAGGGAGGCCCAGGGGAAGCACCAGAGACGAGGCAGAAAGCAGAAGTTCTCTCCACACACCATCTGGGCTGTGTGTGCATTTTGTGCATTTGCAGTGTCTGGCTTAGCCCTTTTTTCCATGTGCAGCAGAAATCTAGAAAAACTCCTCATTTAAATGTTTACGTTTTACCTCGCTATCTTAAAAGGCCACCGAATCATTTAATGTTTCCTGCTAATTTCCCTATCAGTCCAGTCAAACTTTCACAAAGATTCACAGCTCAATCAGTGCTGCTGCGGCAAAAGCAGCACTTCCCCCTTCACCCGTTTTTTTTTCCCTTATTTTTCTTGGTGGCTGTTCCCTATAAGGCAAAATATTTGGAAGCTGAAGGAGAAGCTGAGAATTGAATGACTGAGCTTCCAGGAGATATTGTGCTATTTTCAAGGGCCATGCTCTGACTGCAGGACACTGGAGTCCACACTGACCAGACCTCTGTACTCACAGGGATGTAGTTGGCATTAATGTAGTCAGATCCCTCTTCTTCATTCATTGAGACTAACCGGACACGACTGAAATCATCTGTAAAAGGAAGAAGAAATTAGAAAAAAACTGCCTCTCAAATATGGCACTCATCTCTAGGCAAAACTTAGCAAAACTAGGCAAAATTTAGATTAGTCCTATAGGAATGGCAAAAAAAATCCCTATTAAAATCTTAAAAAATTTGAAATCTTAAAAATAAAAAAAAAAAATCTATTAAAAATAGAAAATTCTTGTCTTTACCAAGAGAGCAACATTTGCTTCAGCAAACATTACATGGACACACCATCACTACTGCTCTGCAAACACCCCCTTCCAAGTGCTGTCCCTTTGGGCTCCCTTAGGTTTCATTAAAATCATAAGAGAAATACAGTAACACTACCCAGTAGCATAGAAGAACTTGTGTTTCTCACCTCCAAACTCTTGCCACGATAAATATTTTCAGGAAGCTACATCTATTCGAAGCTAACAAAAAACATCTCCTGCCTGGTTCTCTGTAAGAGCAGGATTGTAGAACAGGCTTTTATCAGTCTTAGAAAAATCTCCTGATTCTCCAGTTTCCTTATTAAAACTGTTGTTTTCCTCTCTAGGGATTTTAGCAGGATTTAGTGTGTGTTGTACTCACATGGCAGGATATTTGTGTAGCGATTTTTACAGCGGTTCATGGGGAGATCAGCAGCAAAGTGGGGTATGTCAAGCCCAATCAGTTTTAGCTCCTGAGATAACAACAGAAAGGAAAATGCCAAGGTCAGCCTCAAAAACACTCAGAGAATAATTCTTTGTGAAGTGATTACTTGTGGCAAGTACCAGACAGAAAATGCTCATAAATCACTTTATAAATTGACAGCAGGACTACACTGATTTTCCTTATATGATGCCTCTGAGTTGGGCTCCAAGCAGCTGGAGAGCAGTGCTGGGGTTTCTCCCCCTGATGTTCCAACACACGGCTGCCATCCCTGCCGTGACTGAGAACTGCTCCTCTCTACCCACACCCAGCCAAAACACTCACATCACGGCCTTGCTAAGTTATTTCTGTGGTGGTCATCTGCCCCCCTTAAAGGGGCTTCTTCAAGCCCTTCAAGTGGCTTGCAGTCTTGGGGCAATGCTTGGGAGATCTTTCCAGTCATTATCTTCAGTAGTTACATATAATATGTGGTGCGTCAGAGGAATTTGCTGTCAGGAAAGGGACCATGGTAACACCCCGAGAGTCCTCCCCACTGCCTTTCCATGTTTAAATCCTTGGGAAACAGCCCTAGGATAGGGATGGGGTTTAGTTTTATGCTGCTAAACTGACTTTAAATTCTGGGTAATTAAGAAAATGCACCTGAACTTGTCTTAGAGAAATCTCCTTGCCCTTTAAAGAGATTTCTGATGCTACTTCCTCATTTCAATGCTCCCTCTCAAATTAAGGGCATTAAAAGCCACTAAAATCCCAAATTTAATTCAGGTTGCCAGCATGCCCTAAACTTGAAGCAAGTGTGTTTTTCTGACGATTAACTCAAATTGAATGTGATCAGCCACTCCAACCAGTTTACTAAATGCAGGCTTTAACACCAAACACCATCATCACCACCACGCCAACACCACCAAGCTCCACCTCTAAATTCTGCAGAAGAGGAAGTGAAGCTGGCCCACCCAGCAACACCACACATCGACCAACACAGAGCACACAGCAGACTTAACGCCATGCAGACTTAACAGCTTGAAAAAGCTGATCTGGGCATGGCAGGTAGCAGAGGGCACAACTCCCAGAGATTTACCTCGAATTGCAGAGAAAATTTGTAATCTGAATCTTTGGCCATATCCTTGATGTATCCATCAAAATCGTCCAACTGGACAGGGCTTTAAAAGAAAAATACACAGAAATTAAGTCAAAAACCCAGGTTTTTTAGTACCTTTCATTTCTTTCCCCCAGGATACTCTCAGTAATTATCTGTTTGCAGCTGTTGATGCTAGAAAGAAAGAAGGACGAACCTGGTGGTTCAGGGCCACCAGATGGTGGGTGTACTGCCCATTACCTGTATCGTAATGGCACCAGAAAGAGAGGCCGGGGGCTGCTGACCCCTCTGGGTGCCGCAGTGGGGCAGTGCTGATGGTAGGAAGCACCCTGGTTTGGAGGCTGGGCTTGTTCTACCCACAGGCAACCACTGTTCTGAGGGGGCCATGCACCCTTCCTGTGATCAGTCACTGGCCCCTGAACTGCTTTTACAGGTGGGTATGTCCTCAAGGGCTTTGCCCATGCAGCAAAATGGATTTCATACTTAGGCTTTGATTTTTTTTACAAGTTCCACCTAAAAAAATTCCCCTAAGCCAGCACTTCGGATGTCACTGCCCCGACTGCTTCCTCTGCTGGCTTTGAGAACTGTACACATTTGTAATTATAAGTCAAACTCTCTTCCCAGAGAGATGGTGGCTAAAAAAGGTGGTATATAACTATTCAAAACCATGGAGAGCTTCAGTAGGTATGAATTAGCCTTGATTTAGCGACTCCCATCTTTCCACGCTTTCTTTGCCAGGTGAGATCTATCTGTTAGTCAGGCACAGCCCCTGAACATAACGCAGAAATAATTAGGCTGACGCTCTGAGTAACGAAACACAGGTAAACAGCTTCCCTCACCTAATTATCATACTCTAATTTACAAGCTACTGAAGCATGTACACAGCAATCTTCTCATTTACTTTGAGGGATTATGCCCAAAGGAACCTGTCTTATCACCACTTAATTACTCCTGTTTACCAGCTAGCATTAATGATCTAATGTTCTAGCAGCAACTGTAATGAGAGCCCCATGTCAAGAGGGAAATATCACTACAAACAAATGCATCCCAGTTTTTTCACCATTTGCAATTTTTAACTAAGGATAAACTCCGTTGAAATCACTAAGTTGGATAATTGATCTTTTCCCTGATGACTAATTTTGTATGTTTTACTACAATCTGTCGAGCAGAATTGCTTTTGTCCAATTATTGTTTGTTTTCTGCCTTCAGATATCTCTCTTGGGATATGTCTATCAAGAAGTTTTCTATATCTGTAAGTGTAATACCACCATGCCACATAATCCATAACACATATTTAGTCTAAGACTTATTCCTTTAAATATCAAAGAAGTTACATACTTGGTCAGCTTTCTCTTCTTTAATCCATTTTTACTCCTGTAAAAAAAAAACAGTGTTTTTCATTCATTAAGCCATTGTACAACCTTTATTCAAAGACAGTACTGATTTAAGAATGTGTATTTTTTCATCATACTCAGGAGGGGATTGGTGATGATAGCCTGGACAATTTTAAGCTGATAGCAAAATTTCCAGTGGGATGCATATCCCACTCTGTGGCTCGGATAATGGCCTGCCAGTGAAAAGGAAAACCTGTGCCCAGCAAAAGCAGTGGGTCCCCTATAAATCCTGACCCATTGGCTTTGGGTGGGCTGGGGCTGAGTGCCCAGGGCCTGAGCCCAGCTGAGCCTGGAAATTGGATGTCAACACTAGAGAGCAACTGGGAATGAGAAGCTTCTGTTGGGTAAAGGGACGAGACCACCACTTGCAAATTCAAGAAAAGGTGAAGGAAAAAAGAAAGGGCCTCTCTCATAACCTGCTTATGATGATAAATGAAGACAATGGCAAATATCCTACTGACCTCAGCGGGACTCAAGCGTAAACCTTAGATAATTTAATTGACTTCTAACAGCTGGAGATAATTGGGGCAGTCATGTAAAACAATGATTTATAAATGATGTAATCCACTAGCGACAGTTGTGAGCAGGTTTTTGAGTGTGTTAAGCAGTAAAACCCAAAGGACTGGACTTAAGAACTGCCCTAAACCAACTACCACCACATGGTTTTTTGGAGGGCGGTGTGTGTTCATTTTGTTGTTGCCACAAAGAAGTTAAGCAAACAATAATATTAAATACACAAAGCAAGCACCCTGGAATAACTTGGCCAGAGGTTTAAAAATACTGATGTCTTCTCTTCCATCAGCCACAGAGCACAAACAGATTCTTGCTTACTCAGAAGGAAGTTCAGTAGTGTCAATTTTTAATTCCTGGGCATTAAACAATATCTGTTCATTTTTCACATTATAGTGATGCTACTTAAAATTTCATGGTGATATGAAAATTATTTCTAGATCACTTGGTTCACAGCTTCAATTAGTAAATTAAAGGAGAAGACTTAAATTCTAAATAATGAAAAAATACAGAAAGAAATATTAAAAAGTGGAGGGTTTTTATTTTTCTACCCTGTTAAGTTTAGAAGTTATACTAAAAAACAATAAATGATTACTTTCCAAAATAAAGTTTTACAAAATGTTCAGTTCCTGGAGCAGCCGCAACCTGTAGTAATTTTGTTATTTTGCCAAGGTACATTTCCATTTAGATGAGGAGCTTTGCCTGCAGAATGAACAAGAGCTATAGGAATACCAGCTTTATATTAATGTGGAGATTAGATATGATAAACCTCTTCAGCCTATCATGTTATCTGTACATTCGTATGTACTGTACACATAAACTAGTGGTATTTATTTTCCATCTTCAAAGATTTTTTTTTCCAATGAAATCTTAAAGTTAATTCCACTAAATTATTCAACACATCTCTATCCCCTGCGACTATGGTAAACCTTTTAATGTGAGGCACGTAAGAATTAATTTGAAAAGAAAAAAAAATACCTAAATGCTCTTTATGACGGGAATGCTTCTAAGAACGCTTCTCCAAGGAACACTTCAAGAGGCAATAAAACAGTGATTGACATACATTTCTCAGCAAGAATTTTGTGTGCTTTGATAGTCTCAAGAGGCCTTCGCTTCTTAGCATTGCAATTGTTTCCTGAATGTTCATAAATATTTTAAACCACTCGTGTGCAAAACAAAGACATTTGAAACATTAGCTGGTGTTTCGTCTGTTATTCCATTTACTCTACAGATTAAAATACAAAGAGAGGGATTAATTTCATCTCATTCCACTTCAGCTCCTGTAAACCTAATCATCTGCACTAAAATAGGTAGACTGATTGAAAAGGAGACCTCTGAAGAAAGACACACATCTGGAAAGGTGAGTTAATGCATAATAAAAGAAAAAAGGCAGAGGGGCAGAAGGAGATGACAACTCTTTTTGCAGCAGTGCCATCGACAGCGGCCACACCGGGCTTCTTGACCATCAGAGAGCCAAGAGAGGTCAGTGTGACCTCCAAAATAATCAGCTGCTTGCCTGACCCTCCACCACTGTGCAGCTCCAGAGTCAGCTGAGTTTACACCAGACAAGTTCCAAGCCAATAGAACGTGAACCTTGGGGAGGTGGGGAAGACTCCCACGCGCTCTTCAGTGGGGCGTGTGTGGAGAACACGCCTTTGTCTTCCCGAGAGAAGAAACGGGCCTTTCTTTACTTACATAAACACTCTCATTTCTAGGCCCACTGAAAATTTGGATGGGTTTTTCTACAGACCCACTGCAACTCAAGGAAAATCAGTCTCAAAAATCCCTGTGCTGAAGATGTTGATGTCTGCCTGCCAGGGCTTTGGTGCCGCATGGTAAGACCAGGGAAAATCCTTTGGAAAGAAAATCTTAAACCCCAGTACCACCTTTTTTGTAAAACCCTCTAACTTGGACTCAAGATCATCAGGAACTTAAGTTTCTTTATATGAATTAAGCATTTTTGGATCATAATTATAATTATTTGTTAAATGGTTTATAAAACAGTTCTGCTTCTAAGCAGATGAGTGGCTTTGTTAAGTATTTTCAAAAAAACAATCAGTTGTTTACTAAGTCCTTATAAATTATTTACAGACTAAAGTATTAAATATACACACATACACAATGAGATGTGCACACAGTGGCCCTATTTTTGCTCTCAGGGACTCCGAGTTGTATTGATTGTCAGTGAACTGGTTTTTTCAAAAGCAAAACTTTTACTGATGTCAGGAGAGCATAAGAGCACCTTTGAAAACCAAATTATTTGACATCACACACCAAACAGGTGGGCCACGATCAAGCAGCAGCAGAAGTCAGTGCCAGGCAATGAACATGTAAATAACCAGGACAGAAGAAGCCAGGACTTATAATGAAGCAGCAAAAATTGCAAAGACAGCAACGAGATGGATGTCATGACCACTGTAAGATTAGCTTTTTAATACCAAAATGGGTTGGAGCATAAACGGACAAACCAGATGAAGCAAGGGTAGCAAATACTTTGATACCCACATCCTCGCCAGTCCACGTTCTAGCACAAGAAAATTAAATCTCCAAAAGCTTTGACCCGTTTGAAAACAAAGGTATCACACATTTTTCATGTAATAGAAATTCACATTGTTTACACACTGCATATGGAAAAACAAGTAAATCACTTACCAAGGATTAATATAAAATGCCAAAAGATAATCAGTCCAAAGGCATGAGGGTAGCAGAGTTAGGAAAGCAAATACACTTCTACGCCTGTGAGCATTAATAAATAACATACATAAAGATGAAAAAGTGAGGAGAGTTAGTAAGACAAACAGAAATCAGGAGATCAGCAAATTCTATTTTAAAAATCAGCTAAACCCATAAATCCTACTTCTTACTTGCTTCCTGAGGATATCATTAGCATCCCTAGAATTTTTACTCCTCAACCTGACACCGTCTGCAGGATTTTCAGCTATCCAACACAAAATTCTAAGCATATTGATTCAGGCTTGTTATTCTAAGTTTTCAGAGAGTAAAATGGGTAGGAAAATATCATCGACAGATTTCCAGCCATTGCATAGGTGGTGTTAAGCCTATTTTCTGATGTTCTGAGATATTCAGTACTGACATAGTTTGTTTTTATCACATACAGCTACGATAATCTCCCACGTTTGTTCCTGCAAGTGATCCTGCGGATATCAGAAGATCTGTATCAGAGATAAATTCAGATGCTTCCAATATCTCTTAATATCCTCTATTGGGTCAGATTTCTCAAGGCATCCATATAATATTTTGCAGAGTGCTTTAATTTCTCTCCTAGGTTTTTTCATCTAAACATTGCTCAAACAGTTCTTCAAACTGTGGTTTCTATGAATAACTACTCACAGCAGATTTTACTGTGGCTAAAGGAAATACGAGTACAAACTGATTCTAAACTTCTGTATTTGCAAGCTGTTTACCAGTTCTGCTGTGCATTAAATCAGGAAACCCACTCAGGTTTGTTCTACCTGTTGGTGAAATGGGCTGCAGGTATTTCGCAAATATGAAAAACTCACGAAACTTCAACAAACTTGGCTCCAGTAGAAGGATTTCTTTTTTTAGCCAAATACACCCTCAGTGTGTTTTTTTCCCCATCAGAAAATCTGCTGCCTTAAAAGTGATACCATCCTTCTGCAGCTGTTCTAAAGAGGAGCCACAAAGTGAAATTTCCTTGTTCAGTACTCTTGGCTCTGACGAAGCTGGTAGATATTGTTTTCCCTGATAATTAAGTCATGTCAAATGTAATCATCTCTAATCTCAGTTTTCCAACCAGTGAGGAACTCTTCTGCCCATGCAGGGAAAACTCCCAAGCTACGCTCCAGTGAGTTTTGCTGCTGTAGAGGAAAGGGGCAGTGCAGTTTCTGCAGGGCACCTTCCCCAGGCATTGGTAGGGATTGCGTGGGTCAGCCAGAAGCAAGAGCCCTTTCTGGTTAATCATATACCACAACAACTGCAGCGTCAGAGCCTTGAGGCTCATTTGTTGTTTGAGTTTCTATGGGACTCGACCGAGGATGAAATTTGGTTTTCCATAAACAGATCTCTGGTGGCACAGAGGTTTCCATTAGGCTCAGAAGAGAGAAGTGATGATGTTGCTGGAATACTTCTCTTTCCTTTGAGAAACTCCACGTGAGGATTTTACTTCCTCTTGCCTACAGAGGCAGAAGGAATTATTCAAGCCTGGGCTTCTTTCATCGTCAATCCTCACAAGAATTTTCCACATTTTATCAAATCACAGGCTAACATACTTGCAAACTGATTTATATTCACAGACTAGGAGCTCTGACAGCTAAACCAATTGATTTTATTCAACATATGAAAAATTTGGAATTGCCTAATAAATACAATACTGTTTTTCTGCCATTATGCAGTCTTTCACATCCTGCTCAGGTGTACTGAACAACTTCATTAACAGAAAGATGCAGAGATTGCTCAAATCCTGAAAACTCTGCTGAGCTGAGCTTCCCTTAGGAATTACTGGGCATGCCCAAAGGTCCCTGACTAGATCCCTGGAATGAGCCCAAGCAAAAAGGGTTTTTTAATCCTTTTCTCTGTCTTTAGGGCCATATTTCCCACCTGGCTGCCTTGATGGACTGTGAATCTGGTCTTGACATTAGACAACAGAGGCACACAGAACAACTCTCGGAGAAGTAAAGACCATGAGATAAGGACACACTGCCTTCACTTACAAAAAATTTGTGGAGATATTAAGCAGGAATGCTTTCCTCAGTTTATATTTTTATAATTTAATTTATGTATGTATACATATATGCATACACACACACACACATACATATATACTAAAGCAAGCAACAAGAACCTTCACTTTCACATCCAAACCTATTAATTCCCTCCCCATACAAAAAAAACCCCCACCCTTTTATGCTTTTAATAACATCTGTTGCTAGTTTAATAATTTCATTCAGGCTTGGCTATTTAATTAACATGGTTGTTTGATCTTCTGCCTTTTTTGCCATTAATATAGTCCAAGCAAGAGAAGCTGAGGGATGGTTTCATTTGTACTGCATACAGCTGGCTGCTATTAAAGCTAAACCAAGCAAGTGAACCTTGTTTAATATCCAGTTAATTAGCAGCACAATGAGATATTGACAAGATTTGCTGGGCTTGTTAGTTCAGTTTGCAGCCTTATTAGCAAAAGGCTTGTTGTGGTGCAGCGTCAATCCATTTAATCCCAGCCTTGCTGGCAGGCCATGTCCTGTGAGATCATGGAAGCAGTTCCCTGTGCACCAACTTCTCTTTCCAGCTCCTCAGCTGTCAGCAAAGCTGACCATGGGTGTAAAACCAAGGCACGTATTTTCTTCTTCTGACCTACTGGAATGGGGCTGATGTCATGCTTTTAAATATCTGTGTTCGGACTTGCCTTGAAAAGGAAGAGGTTTTTGCAGAGATTCCTAATAACAGAACAGTAAGCCTTGGGTCTGTCATTACCACTCATTTGATTCTCAAAACAGGAATGGAAATGACCACACTGGTGCCAGTCAGGTAGCTCTCAGAGCCTTTTACTTCTATGAAAGCTAATCCTCCAGATTTTCTTTGTTCAAATACTTCTCTTCAGCTGATGGTGACAGTGATGATTTCGAGTCCACATCAGTGCCTGCAACTCTTGCAGGTGATTTTCTAGACTAGCAAGATATGTTTAGGGGTTTTTTGTTATTTTTTTTTAACAGCACTGAACATTACGTTACAGTATGTACTTGAGCTAGCTTGTCCTGGTCTTGTAATGTAAGGAAATATTAATTAATGGCACTGCATGAAGACATTTGCTAATTAGTCATCTACAAATAAGCTTACTCCTGGATGTAAATATATGGAAAGTGCTAATGGGTTTATAGATCAAGTTTCTACAGTTGTGTTATTTTAGGAAATATGTCTGTAAGAGAAAGGAAAAAAATATCCTCCCAAAACACATCTATGTAACTTGGCTGACATGTATATACATCACTGCCTACTAAAAATAGCAGGTGACAGAACGCATGTCTTCAGTCATCATTCAAGAAATAAAACACATTCAAGGAATAAAATACTAAATTAACAAGCATAGAAGTTTTACCCTAAAGAGGGACAGCAATGACATAAAAAATAAGCACTTTAAGATTACAGATAACATGTGCCAAAAGGCAGAGATGGGGGAAAACATAAGCTTTGCTTCGAACACTCACCAGTTATAGGGGAGCTTTCCGTCTCTCTCTAAAGATGCAAAATTCACAAAGGTTCCAGCCCCGCACTCCCTGTTCCAGGAAGACCATTAGGTAAAAAGTTACTATTTTTGGATTCACAACACTTGCAAAGAAGCTTGATTTAACAGAGAACTCTTGGACTTGCAGGGAAGTGCTGAACACTCACATCTGTGACTAGGTCTGAGATAATCTGTAATAACCATAACTAAAACCCCCTAACAGAGTTGTCCAAAACCAATAAACGTTCAACACCACCTGAGATCAAATTACCTAAAAATGCTTCAAAAGAATGAAATTCTCAAACAGACCTTATCTTCTGTCCAGATTTGTGCTTTCCATAGTCTGGCACTAGCAATGGTTTCTGGCCTCACTACACATGTTAAATATTTACCTTTCTACTCTAAATAGTCACTGTTCCACTCTAAGGAAAAGTTGTTTAATTGTGTCCTTTTTACAGGATAATTACAGGTAATTTTGAGTTAAGAAAATAACTGTAGGGAAAAAGAAAAAAAATCCTGAATAACATTCCAGTAGTGTCTTTATCACGAGTCCATTATTTTCAGCTACGAATTATAAACTAACTTGACTATTTCCTTGATTTAAGCAAACAGTTGCTTGCAGCTTCTTACTGGATTTATTTTTCAAGTTTCCTTCTGGGCTGTTTATCTTCCGTGGCTAGAAGCAGTGATGGAGAGAAAAAGCTTTGGGCTGGCTGCACCGTAATTAATTAGGAAAGAGAATTAATTTAGCTGGGATTTTCACAGAGCCAGTTACATGTAAAAGGAACAAACCACATAATGTTTTCTTGAAAAGATAACCTGAAAAATATGTGTGATGTGGTCATCTTTTGCATGGAATACATAGCCAAGACACAACACACAAAATGCAGCATCTGCTAGGTTGTTAAGGGCAAGATTTTTTACGTAAGTTATTTTTTACATGAAATAATTTCCTTTCTTGACATAGTACAGTAAATAATATAAAATATATTACGTAGATTATAAAACGACAAAGACTCTGTGACACCTTCAAAACCAGTAGGTAAACCAAGTATCTAGGGTTTGGGGAACTTCCACAGCTCACACAGGCCATATCAGCCCATATTAAAGTGAACTGTTTCAGGTAAGATCGCCTAGAAAAAGAAACTGAATTTCAGTATTCAGGTACAAATGATTGGTGCAGACTGGCTAATGGTGAGAGAGAGACTCTCTAGAAAATGTTATCTGTTGATCTGGAAAAACCTCCTGTTCCAAACCGTATCAAAGACTTGCAAAGCATCTTGATGTCCTGCTCATGCCCGGTTGCCTCAGGTCCTAATTATCATTTATGTTCCTGACACAACCCTTTTGTAATGAGTGACTGCACTTCCTACAGACTCAGTCTTGCAAAGCTCGAAATGAGACGAAGGTTGAGGCTTGTCAGTCAGGTCAAGGGTGAAAGTAGATTGAAGGAGAAGTCGTGCTACCCCTCAACAGCAGCAAAACAACTCTTTAGAAGACTTCCTGTTCACAAGCCTCTTAAGCAGCTGTAAGTGGGTTGAAACACAGTTGATGGACAGATTTTTAGACCAATCGCTTCTCGTGATTTTGCATATAAAAAGCAGCACGGGCACGGCAAATATGGCTTCTGCTTTCCGGTTTTTCTCTCGGAGGGGTGGCTGGGCCGGGGCCGAGGCACGGGCTCCCCGGGGCGCTGCGAGAGAACCCCCTCAAAGCCGGGGGCGGCTACAAAACAACCACAAACTAACTGCTGCGTAGCTGAGACCACCCGGAGGGGCTTCGAACGCCTGGCGGGCTCCCCTTCCCCTCCACGCGGCCCCGCGCAGACCCGGCGGGAGCCGATAGAGCTTTCTGCAACCAACGCAGCCCATATCGAACCGGAAAAAAAACCACCTAGCAGCCAGCCGCATAAAGGGAAAGAGGCTTTTCTCCAACATAACGCCGAAGAAAATGAGTTCTTCAACATGGAGGCTTCAAGGTCAGAGGGAAAGAGAAAGTGAGTCATGTGAGACGGAGCTGAAGATGGCGACAGGAAAAGAGAGCGGAGACGTGCCTAGCGAGAATCTTAAAAATACTTCTTGCAGGCCGTGGTAAAAACTGTGATATCACAAACTGTTCTTTCCTCTTTAATCCATTTAAAAAGACATGGGGGGTTGAGAATTTTGTGCGCAGCCTGTGNAAACTGTTCTTTCCTCTTTAATCCATTTAAAAAGACATGGGGGGATGAGAATTTTGTGCGCAGCCTGTGGAAAAAGAAAAGTGGCCACGCCAGGTCATCTAGAGGCTGTAGGAGACTTGTAGAGATTTTGTGGAGAAGAGAGCCGTTGCTTTTCAGGCTGGAATTTGCTTATCCTCAAAAAAAAGAAACATCCCATCTGTGGCCCATGCTGGCAGTTGTGGGAAGACTGCAAGATTCATGGGAGAGATGTTTTTCACGGCAGCAGAATTCCGGGTGGGTCTGTTGCTTTTTTGGCAGTTTGGAAACCACGTGAAGCAAAAGAAACCTTTTTTCCTTAAATATTGGAGAGACTTTTAAAAACTGTACTACTGGCCAAAATCATGGTTTGTTATCCTTTGTGCGAGTTCGGTAAAAGAGGTGCCGGAGGAAAAGGAGGTTTTGCTTTAATTTCTTATTGTTTTCTTTTCACTTTTAATTCTGTTAGTAATAAACTCCTTCATATTCTTTAAAGTTTTAAGCCTGCCTTGCATTTCTCCAAATTTCTTATCTCACAGAAGGTAAGAAATGAGAACAAACCACTACACTTAATTGGTGTTTCTGCCCGGTTACGAACCGAACCCGCTGCAGTAGCACCCACACACAAAAGCACTCTCAGCTGAAACTATCGTCATGATGTGTTTGTTGGTGTCTGATTTTTTTTTTTTGTAATTAGCATAAATCCGGACTTACCTGGCCATTTGTAGGTGTTTTCTCCTGAGCACAACAAGAGTCACCAGCAGCAGTCCAATCAGGAGGATACTCAGGATGGCCAACACGGAGATTACCACTACATTGGGGTTCATCTCAGTGACTGTACGTACAGAAAATGACTCTCAGTTACTCAGTTCAGAAGCACTGACAGTTTTGTTTTGTTTTTCCCTGAGTTTTGATAATGCTATTTTTTTTTTTACTTATCTCAAAGAGCCTGGAGTGTTAGAGAGAGAAAAATCTACCACAGGAGATAAAGGGAGAGTTTGAGTAGCTACAGATAAAGCAAGAGTTTGAGTAGCTATTGCTCTTAGAAGATTTCTTTGGGGAAATGACTTCACTCCGGCATTTTTGCTAAACTTTGGCATGTTCTGAATTATTATTTTTTTTCACATTTTTATTTATATCATTTATAACACAAGAGCAAATGGTGAAGGCAATACAAAATACAGATATTCATCATCATCTATGTCTCCAAAGCACACTTCCACTCTTGTTGAAGTTGTTTTTCAAGAATAATCAATACTTCTTCTAACCCAGAAGCAAAATAATAAGCTGGGGCTCTGTAATATACTGGGTTGAAATTGCTTAATTACTCTGGAAAATGACATGCCCAGGGATCCTTCATCAGGAGCCTTTTGGCTATGATGATGAAGATCCTGCGAGGCCTTTCTTCTCTCTCAATTCTTTGCTGAATGCAGAAAGCCTTAACAGCTTATGAATGTGATTTTCCTCGTTTGGGCTTGGCTGAGAAAACATTTTTCTCCGTAAATATCATCAAGCAGTACCCTGATGTTTAGTGCTCACACCACAAACTACGTCCCTGATTTCTAAAACCCAGTACAGAATTGAGGCCCTGTTCTACATTTTTCCAAGTCAATCCCCTAGTGAGGCCTTTCCTAAGGACTTTCCAAAGCTGCACCCCCATCCTATCCCATCCCATCCCATCCCATCCCATCCCATCCCTGTCTGGCAGCCCTTTCATGATACGAACAACCCCTGGGGCAAGCATTACAAAGTGCAGCTTTAGAAAGCAAGGGGAAACAGATGCAGCTGGATGAAGAAGAAGAAAGCAGGGAAGTGCTGCTTACCCATGGTGGAAACTGCAATGAAAGTGGGGATACTGGGGCTGTTGTGGCTGAAGGTGGTCACACTGCAGTTGTAGGAAGTGGCAGGGGTTAGGCTGGAAATGGTCACGACGTGTGAGGAGACGGTGACAGGTTCCTGCAGACACGGGGAAAAACACACAGGAGTTTGTCTCTCCCATAAACGCAAGAGCACAAATCAGTGTTCCATGTATTTGACAGGTGAAGTCAGATCTGGTGAACGAAATTAGAACTTTGAAACACAGGAAAGGTAAGCAGGGCCTGGCCTTGACAATAGGCAGACAGTCTGGCAGAAAAGGGGGGAGGAACAGGGGTGAATACAGCAGCAAGAACATCCCAGAGCACTCCAGGGACCCCAGAGGCTTTTGAGGAGGGAGGGAGGGACAGGTGTCCCACAGTGGGTTGGTCAGGCACATGCTTGGTGGGGGGAAGCACTGTGACCTCCAGGACATTCCCAGAGGTGGGCACAGCTCATGAGCTCTGGTTACTGAGCCACATAGGTAGAAGGAAAACCACGTTAATTTAGTCAAAGAACAACCAAGGCAGTCACAATCTCTGCCATGAATGAAATCACAATTCTGATTTGAATGCATGTCATCTCTGCCTCCAAGGCAGCTCCTCTGGGTGTGAAGACCTGTGAGTGCTTTTGAGTGGCCAAGGTGAAAAATAAAGCTAGAGCAAAGCCTTGTGGTAATAATTGTGATCAAACACCTTACACCTCAGTTTTTCTAGCTGGCAGAAACTCTGTATAACATGTTTATACAATGTGTTAATTACTGTGACCCTTGTGAACACTTCTGTGGATTTTAAATGCTGATACAGCAAGAGAAAAACACAACAAGAACAACATGTGCATCGACTTAAAGAAAGAGATGCTTAAGGCCCTCAATTTTCTGGACTGTCCAGCAGAACCAGGGGTGGGTTACAGTTGTAAAAATACGACACGGAGCCAGTGGTTTAGAAGGGAAAGAAGGAGAAGTTTTATGAATGAACTCACTCCAGACGGGGAGTGCAAGATGTTGTAACAAGTCCCAAGCACTGGATATTTGCAAGAGCCTGCTGTCAGTCATGGCCTAATTCTAGGCTCCTGCTGCAGATCAATTCTGAGGTACGTTATGCAGATGAAATCACATTCACATGAGTGTAAGGGAGGAGACTTTTATTGCCTGAGCTGAAAGGAGGAGTCACACTTTGGCAATTGGACTTGGTTGGATGTTTCCATTTTCCCCTCTGGGAAATTTAGTCAACTCAAATCCAAGATGTTCAAAATCAGAAAGCTGTTGCTTTTAATTTCACTGATTTAAAGATGCAGGAAAGGGACAAAAATGTTCATGTAATTAGCATGGAAAATCACAAAGAATTTTCACCAGTCTGCTTGGAAAGCATCCCTTTTTACAGCTCAGAAAGGAGCCCTTCCCAGTTTTTCATGGAGACAGAAAAGAGAGTGATGACTCTAATGAGGAGTGAGCTGAAAATCTCTGTGCATTACCCAGTGCCAGATGTTCACGTCAACAAATGAGACACCCACTGAAGCATCTGCCAAATGAAGCAGTCTTTTCCTGATGTTCTTAAAACAGATCTGCTCTGAACTGAAGTTGCAAATCCTGTGGTACTTTCCTTGCCTGATCTCATCACTATGTTGAATCTCTGGTAAGTGATGATAATGACTTCACCACCTTTGCTATTCAGCGTGAAAAAGCAGGGATCTAGAAGTGGAAACCAAACTATCCAAAAGATTAAAGTGTATTTAAATGTTTTTTTTCCTTTAGTCATTGTGTGTCTCAATTTAAAAAGAATATTAAATAATTCAGACTGATCTTCCATAGGATTAAAGAGTGTGCAAGTCTTTTGTGGTAATCAGTGGTTTAAGTAGGTAATTTTTCACTTCTTTCTGAATGATTCCCTATTATGTGTCACAATCCACAGTCACATGTGGAGAGAATAATGTTTTGTGGCATGTAATCAGAGTGATTCATTACACCATCAGCTAAAGCACAAAGTAAACCTCACATGTTGCACAGCATTGAAAGTCAAGGAATTAAAAATACTACTGCTCTCTGTTTTTCACTGAACAGCATTACCAATTTAAATACTCCTATATTCAAGTGGCCTCTGAGCACAGGTACCTGACCGGACAGAGAGAAAAGGAGGTTCATTTGTGATCCTCAGAAGGTGGGTCTTGAAGAAAACACCCTGAGATAAAATGCATGAGGAGCAGCCACATTTACAGAATAAAGGTACTCCGAATAGCAAGGAAGCTCCTACTGAACTTCAGCTAACAGATCTCAAAAGCAGGAATAAAGTATTCCAGAAATAATTAGATACTGTTTAAGAGATCTCATGGCATCTAAATATGTCTATTTTTCCCATTCCCTATGAAGCTACCTGACCATTTTTCCCTTCTTGCTCACGGTCATTCCCTTAGTTTTGTGGCCTGTTAGGTTTTGCACAGTGTATCAGAGCCATTTCCACGCGCAGCCAAACACTGACTGGATGCCCGTAGTTTCTCTCCAATCAGTTATATAATCTCATCAATAAGATAGAAGTCAACCTTAATACAGTAAACCAATGAAATATTTTAGTATTTGAAGTGTAGCTTTAGTAGTTCAGCTTTTAGAAGTTTAATCCTGACTCACCTGATCGTATTTGGTATAAAATGTCATTGGGCTTTACATGCAAGTGCCCAGGAGCAGACACCAAACCAGGAAGATGCAAGGCCCAGTGTCAGGTTCAGAGATGAAGAGTGGACACCAAAGAAGAGACACATACCTGGACTTTTGTTTCCTGGCCAGATCCAGCCTGCTGGCAGTAGACTTCAAAGAAATCAGCTACTCCTTCTTCCACCCACAGCAGAGTCACGGAGGTCTGAGTCTTGTTGACAGCAAACAGTGATTTTGGAGGGGCTGGTTCTGGTTTAAGAGAAAAATCTCCTTTCATTAAGCTTATCTTTAGGTTTCCAGGCAACTGAGAAAAATGACAAAATTGAAAGCAATGCCTGATGCTCTTCTATCTTTCATTTCCTTCAGATAAAGTCTACCAATGTAAATCCTCTCATGATGACAAACTACCACTGTAAAATGGGAAGATGATGAAGTGTGTTGGTTTTTCTTCTCTATTTAAACCGTTCTCTATTTGGACAGATGGATAATTACTTCACTTCCCTTTTCAGCAGAGCCCTTGTTTGAGGATGATCAGTGGATTCTATTAATAGAACAATGTTAGCAGAAACTCTTTCAGAGAAGATGACTGTCCACCTTTTAGCAATGCATTTGGCCTGAGAAAGCCTTTCTTCACAAGGCCTGCCCAGGAGACTATAAAGAAGCAGCTTCCCACAAGCGAAGGCTGCCTAGGTTCATTTAATTGCAGCAGAGGAAATATTTAGCCCGTTACCAGTTTAAAAAAAACACTTGTAGTCTTTTTTTTTTTCCCTCTGGCTAACTTTTAAGGGCCACTGGAACTGTGCTCACTTCTACAAGCTGTAGGAATTTTCTCTCCTCACTGAATCAGTTCTCAGGGGTCCTCAATCAATTGCTTCGATTTTCATTGCTTTTGTGCTGGATGAACCGACAATGGGCAAACAAATACAAGAGTCTGTTGAGCAGGGGACAACCCTGTGACAAGAAGGATAGATGGAGGGTCTCCTGGGAGCGATGGCATCGGAGTCCTGTATAACATGGATGGGGGTCTGCACTCAGCACCCCTGGCCCCATGTCCAGCGGCCTTGGCTGCTGCCTCCAGGGCCGTCTCCCTGCCCGTGGACCCCTGTGGAGGTCACTGTAACCACACCCAAACCAACCTGGAGAATGGAAAGCACAGAACAGTAGGGGAAACCTTGGTGAGCAGGAGAGGAGCAAACTGCCTAGGCATAGTGTTAAGATGAGAGATACATTTTCTCCTCAATATTTTTTAAACACCAAGGCTTAAACCTGATTTTCATCCTGATGACTTCACATGACAAGTACTGGCAATCCCTAGCTTTCCACACCTCAGGCCTCCTGGGGTCTTCTGCTTTGCCTTCAGAGACTGTAAAGTTTGGGTTGTACATTTCTGAGCTGTTCTGCACAGTTTTCAGATCTCCTATTCTACGGATGTTTAATTAAAGCTGTAATTCTCATACAATGACCCGATTTCCGGATTCTGACAGACTGCATACAATGGGTGATGCACAAGAACATTTTGGATTTATTTTTTTCCCGTTCACAAATAATTTGTTATTCTCATTCTGTGAGATGCTGTCACAGGAACCTTGGCACAAGGGACTTGCTCAAGTAGTTATAGACATTTTGGAGACGTATCTGATCCTGAAACAATCAGATCTGTGTTCTGGGGTTGGAGTCTGCCCAAGCTATATTGGCATTATGGAAAGAGTTGGGCAGGGACTGAGGCACATTCACGTGTGTCACGGGGCTTGCAGTGTACGTACTGTCCCAGTGCTCCACAGGAAAGCGTCCCTCTCCCATAATTACACACATATATCTGCTCTTGGACTCAGAAACACATTCCATCTCTCACTCCAGGTGAAAAAATGGCCTCAGTTAAAATACGAGTTTTTCATTCGGGCAGCATCCCGAGCAAATCCTCCTTTCGCTTCCAGCAAATGGCTTGATTTTTCTGCAGGTGGAAAGTTGCCAGGATGAAGCAAACATCATGGAGGGAAGAACATTTGGCAGGAATGCTTAAGTGACTGCCAAGTGCTGAGTCGTCTATCACTTAGAGTCAGTTTCCAGTACTGCTAATTACAACTCCCATTGCTCCCTTCAGAAACAGAGAGAAGGAAAACCTCTGGCAGAATATCCCCACTTTTTTCTATTCAAAGTTCAAACTTCATAAAGGAAAGAAAATAAAATCAAACTTAACCCAACAAAAAACCCCACGCCCAGAAGTCTAGAAGGGATTTATCAATATGGAATTCATCCCACCTTGTCTTTGTTGCCACTGAAAGGCAAAATACCCATCCCAGCTCAATAAGAGTGCCTGTCCACAAGGAAAGAACAGGAAGACACAACCATGCTGCAGGGTGTACAACATGAATAAGGCTTGTGGATCTGAATGGAAGATAAAGCTAGCTGGTATTTTGAAACACCACCCTAAAATATTTGGACAAAGGCAGCAGGGGGTTCTACTCACCCTCACACATTCACCCTCTCAGACACGGTAACAAATACACACACGTAAAAGCACAGGCATGAGGCATGGGGGAAGCAGTGGATATGATGTGCACAGGGAAAAGAAAATTTATGGAATTTGTCTAGGTCTTTCAAATATCGCCTTTGGTAAGAAGATCTGCAAGAACTTCAGATTGTTGTGTCTGTACTGTTTGCCTGAGCACCGTTTAAGAGATGTGAGTAAGAGTTCTGAGAAACATAAATGGACAGTGGTTGTTTCAAGACCTCTAATCCAGTTAGAAATTATAGAGTCCTTTAAATGCACTTCTCTCCCAGTGACTCACGAAAGTATTATCATTCATGTAGAGAGGATAATCCAGTTTGAAATGACGAACTCTTCCTTACCCACCTCCTCAGTGGAGTTAACGCCTGTAAAAGTTTGGCACACTTGGAAATTTCAGAGTTTTGGGTACCTAAGGCTCAACAATTCCACATACATTCAAAAGACAACTAAGATTTCTTAAGGTACAATGGTGCAGTGTCCAGTCTTCCTCCCAGGTAAAGAAAGATACTAAGTAGAAAGTTATATTTGAAAGTCTTACAGTAAGGAACAAGCTCTCAAGTTTTCTTTTGTTTCTATGAGTATATTACACATATTTCTCTTAAAATGAAGCTGGGTTCCACATTCATGAATTTTGACTATTTTTATAAAGAGTGCTATCATTAATTTTTATTTCAGGGTTAAGTTTTTGGTGTTGGAAGACTTTGCAGATGTCCAAGGAGAGAGGAGGGGAGACAGGAAAGCAGACCAAGTGGCAGAGAGACCTAGAGATAGGCTTGTTAGAAACAGAAAGGAAGAAGTTCTGCTTTTTATGGTAAAGTCCATCTGTGAAGCCTGAGTTGCCAATCTCAAAACTTACATGTGTTCAAGACCTTAGGGAAGCAACGATGAAGTTGAGTCGTTCTCTCAGCAAGGCACTAAGTGATTTCCACTCTCCTACTTCCACTTACAGTCAAATTTTGCCACCCTTGCCCCTCTTGAGCAAAACCATTTTAGGAGAGTAGCTTCGCACACAGGGATGAGACAATCTTCACAGCAAGGTGAGGTGAAAATTACAGCTTTGCAAAAGAAATGGGGTCACAGGTACATAACTCTGAAATAGGGAAGGTGCTGCATCTGCTGACGGAGTTACTTTACAGTCAAACGAGTGGAGCGAGTTAATAATTTACAAACAAGCATTTCTTACCCAATTTCACAAGCTCGGGCACGGAGGTGTTGCTGCCTCTTTCAGTACAAGCAGTCACTGAGAGGTTGTAGATGTCCCCCGGAGGCAAGCTCAGCACTGCAGTCATCACATTGCGTGTCACCTGAACAACCGAGAGACACCAGCTTAAGTATGACACAAACCATACAACTGCCTCGTAAAATTAACCTGGCCACTCAAAATACTACAAAGAAAGTCCTGTGCATCACAGCAAATGTCTTCTGCGTGCTGCAGACTTGTGACATCAGCCAGTTCCCACTGATACCAACCACGAAAACAGAAGAGCACCAATGCAAAAAGAAGACAATTTTGGGCTGCACTTTCTATGTGACCAGTGAAAATTTAAGGAAAAAAGAAAATCTCCCTCACACCACCGAGAGCATCTAGATTTTTCAAGTTGTGCAAAATGCTAAGCAAGCCCCGGACTCGAGTCCATTTCAATTTTAGAGGAATTTAAATCAGGTCAGACACCTCAAAAAGAGCACACAAGCCATGTGTAGGCAAGGCTTCATATATCCTACAAATCCAAAAATTAAATCCATCTGGGCAAGTCTAACACCTCTTGGACGCCTGCTGACTTGACAATAGATCTCAAGGTCTGACTTCGGTCATCTGCAAGTTTGAAATCAGATCCAAAACTGAGCTGAGTCACAAAAGACTGAGAATAACTTCTTTTTACTTTAGGGTAATCTTCCCATTTCTCCAGAGTCACGCAGAAGGATGCAGAACTCAGAACACACTGTTTTCAGAGCACTTGTAGACTATCTATAAAGGGCACATTCAGGAATCTCATGCTGGTTTTCACAGTCAATTCTCAGGCTAAAGCCTTCAGATGCGAGAGAAACTGACAGTTCTGAATAAAGGCTAACAGTGCTTCGCACATAATTTTCATCATTTCTCAAAAAACTGACCAACTTCTGTGGAGTCCTGGGAGGTACACAAGGAGCAGAAAGAAAAAGTCAACCTTGTCTGACAGTGCTACCTATTTATTTCAATAATGCCACAAGAGAAACAACCATAATAACAATCACAATAAACCATATTATGGGATTACAATATAGTATGACTAAAAGGAAACAGTTTCTGAAAGAGACTAACAGAGCTCAGGAGAACAGGTATGCCCTGAGGCCTGCAAGCACGTACCCATATTTATCCATATGAACAGAACTATAAAAGTTAGCTATAAACAGGTTTTTGCAGGATTTTCCTAAAAAGTACTCTCTGGGTTCCCTTGTCTTACAAGGAATATAAGGACAAACATTTGTAAAGACATCCCTAAAGCTTTAAAGTTTTATTTGTAGATATAATATATTGTAGATACCCTCTACTTTTAGTATTTTGTTTAATCTAAAATTATATATTCAATTTTGCTTTTAATTCATCTAATTTTTCATATTAAATGTTTATTTTATATTTATTTAATCTACAATTTTCATATTCAGTGAAGTTGGATGGTAGAGAAATCAGATTTTTACTGAACGAATAATAACCTCACAGAAAACATGAAGAGAAGAGAGGGATATCATTGTGAATTTTTTTTGGAATTCAACTGATAGACCATTTTATTTGTAGGGAGAAAAAATTGAAGCCTAGTTTTCTTCCTTGTTTGAAATAAGGATCCAAATCCCGGAAGTTCCTGCTGCTCAGAAAGGTCATCAGCTCTCCTAATCACGTAATTAGATTCATGCTGCAGCAAGCTCCAGATGGGTGCACTCTTGCAGCCACGAGGAATCTAATGAAAGCTAGGATGCTCCACATAAATCCAAATGAAAATTGCTGATGAATTTCCACTTCTGCTGAAAACACACTTCCAATTCAGCTTCTGCTAAGTCTCAAGTGGAAGGGAAAATTTTCCCTTGAAAAAGACCAGACACGTTTTCCCTGTCAATGACTGAAGGATAGGAGTGGTGTAGAAGTCAGTCTCAGGCCACAGGCTGTATGAAGCTCCACTGCTGCCCCTCCACCATCCTGCCCTGCAGTGCTCCACCCCTATTCCCAAAACTTCTCACTCTGTGTCCAGGGGCTGACTTTAATGATTTTAATCCATGGTTGGAGCCCCCAGATTTCCTTTTCTAATTGATTTTTAAAAATGTTCAAGGGGATGTACCATGAGCACACCTCAGCCTCTAGCAGGTTTTCTAAGTGCACACGTTCTGGGGGCAATCCTCATCCCATCAATTAGTGGAACTTGTATTCAAACATAAAATGAAGAACACGGAATTTACGAGGATAATGTCAGAAAATGAGAAGCGACAGTACTTGAACAAACTAAAAAAAACTCAGCTACTAGTTTATTCTGTTTATTAATAAATAAAAATGGAAAATACCATATCTGTATACAAGAATACTCTTTATGTTTTACTGTCTGAAACTGAGATTAAGCTCTTTTTAAATTATCTAAATTATCAACACCTTCACTGGCTCACTTCAGAAACATTTTGTCCTCCGGCTGTTTTGAGAGCTCAAGTCTGTGGAAGCGCATGCAGTGAAATAACTTTTAACTAATCAGGCTCCTACCAAACTTGCTGAAACTTCGTAAAACAAAGTTATCAACTCAGAAAAACAAACCAACCCACCAAAAACCCACCAAAAAAAAAAAAAAAAAAAAAGGCCCGAGAAATGAACATCACCTTCCTCACTGATACTTACGCTCTTCTTGATTTTTTTCTTTCCTTCTGCAACAACCATCCAGTGCAGCATCCTGGAATGAGAAAGGTCAGGACCATCTCCTCCATAGGTCCAGGTGACGTACAAAAGGTGGTTGTAATATTCTACGGAGGTAATTTTGGGTGCCACCGGCGCTGAAGGAAGAAGGCAAGTGTGTTACAGACGGGGTCTAACACAGCTGATTAGCAAATCCAGTGATAAACTTCTGCCAGAGGATACTGTCATGAAGAGAATACCACAAAGCCAGCAGGAAAGTATCAGTAAAAGCTACTGCATCTGAGCACTAGCTGAAAGATACGAAAACCATCATTTAACCTGGGAGATAATCAGAACAAAAATACACTTCTTTTTGCAATCTTTCAGTTTAAAAAAAATCATGGCAGATACATATAATTTTTTGAGTCTTATTTGTAAGTGGAATTCAAATTCAAGTTAAAAGCCTCAGATGTCGCTTCACTGTGTTACTGAACTTAAAAGAAATAATAAATCGTTGCACTGAGTAATTCTGATAGGTTTTCTATAGGAAAAAAAATATCTTTTCACTGAGCTTGCATCTTTCTAGGAGGAAAAGCCCAAAACCTGCAGTTTTCCAAACAACAACTTTTGCATGAGAAGTTACAACCACCTTTGTTCCCAGGGTGGAAGGGAAGAGGAAAGGGCCCTACCACAACCCCTTCAGCCTGCTTGAAGGGATTTTTTTTGCTCTGGAGCTGCCAGCAAGCCCTTGGCTCTCTGTGCAGCCTGAGCAACATTAAGAGTCACTCACGCTGGAAAAGACCTTTAAGACTGAGACCAATCATTAACCCAGCACTGCCATGTCCACCACCAAACCACGTCCCTCAGCACCAAATCCACAAACACCTCCAGGGACTGTGACTCAGCCACCTTCCCTAGTTGGGTCTCTCATCAGCTGTGACCTGCAGAAAGATAGCAACCTCCAGAATAACTCATCTCCTCCTAAAACTGGTATTTAGGATGAGAATTACCTCTGGGAGCAGCCTCTCCATTAACTGCAGGGGGAGCATAGCTGGCCAGCTCACCTTGACTGCCTAATTCAAAGGTGCAGGACCCCAGAGAGGAGTTAAGCTAACAGTGAGTGGAGACCCAAAAGTGAAAGTCAGTGATCAGTGAAGATCTCAACCCCCTCCCAAAGAGATATGGGTGGGATAACCTGGATACAACAGAGAAAGGTATGAATCTCTGTGCTTGGCAGATCCTTGAGGAGCACAGCAGGGAAAATGGTATGAACTGCCTGGTCTTCCTCTGCACAAGCCCTCGTGTCCAGTGTGGTCGTGCCAAGGCAGGTCAGATGAGCTGCCCACCGAGGGGAGCCTCCCCAGGAGCAGAGCCCTGGATGCCAGCACAGCTGTGGGTGACAGGGAATGCAGGATGGCCTCGGAGCTCGGGTCTCTTCGAAGGGGCCACAAGATGTCACTGCTGCTTTCATGAAGGCTCCTTCGACTTTGGCATCGAGACGTTTGTTAGTGAGCAGATTTACTGAAGCAGTCGCCGAGGAAGGCAGCCAATGCAATGCACAGACAATTTAGAGCCATTTAGAAACGTTTAGCAACACTATTCTCCCAAATTAATCTTGAAAATGTCCTTTTATGCTGTTGAGGAGAAGCAACCTGATTTAGTATAAAATCTTTAAAGCAGTGTTTCTTTCAATTTTTAGAGTTCCCAGTCCATCCCTGTGCATGGACTGTGTATTCCTTGCAATTTAAAGCCATGTCTGACGTGAATCTCACGCATGAATAATGATTTCCCCCTGCACCTTGTTATTGATGGTATGCTTTCATAACAGTGGAAGTCCAGGATACGTCAAATGAGACCAAGAGCCAGAGCTTGTGTGACCCACTCCCCTAGGACAAGGCACAGAGAGGCTGGGAAGTCACACCCTGCTGCCGACCCGGTCCAAAGCAACAGCTGGAAGCACCCGTGGGACCAACAGGCAGCATGTGGTGGTAGTCATCAACCCAAGAGTCCGTCTTTCTCACCCCTTTTGCTTCTCCAAAGACAAAAGCATCCTCATTGTAAAAATCAAGTGCTGGGGGTCTAAAGAGCCTGTGCTCGTGATTGTTTTAAATCCAGCTGTTTACAGCAGGTGCCATGAAAAACTCATTAGTCACCCCAGCAACACTGGCAGCGCCACGGTCTCTCCCTGAGTGAAACAACAGCGTGCAACTGCTGCTGCAGGAGCTGAGAGAACAAATGCTGCCTCTGGTAAGTCTCTTGGATCCCCCAAATTTTCCCCATGCTCCTGGGGACATGTCCCCAGCTGCTGTTGGGAGAGAGCTACATCTCATCATTCCAAGTCCTGCACTTCAGTCAAGCCCCAGCCTCGCTACAGACTCCAGAGGAGCAGTGGGATCCTGTGTCAGGAAATGGTTTGTCTGCTCTGAGCTTTCTGCAAGCTGCATTCTCAAACTCCCAGATGATCCTTCTACTCTGTTTTTAAAACTCAAGCTTGTGCTCCAGGTGCAGAGGTTGGCTCTCCAGTTTTACACAGAAGAACTGACAGATGGTGTACTGTCAAGGCTACAAAACCTCCGCTCCACTATTTTTAAAATTTAGGGCTTTTTGCTGGGATTTTTTTGTTTGTTTTAATTGCTGGCAACCTGTGCAGGGGAGGCGGCATTGTTCAAAATGATGCAGAAAGGGACCAAGTGCTCCATAAAACCATCTGCTCCCTCTCTGGGAGGAGAGAGGCCGAGGGTAAGAAAGAACTCTCAGTCCCCTGGTAACTTAAAGCCGTGAAAAGGCAGCACCTACTGGGGATGAACATTTCAAACCTGCAGACATGACAAATTGGCAAGCCACTTCCTCACAAGCTAGCCTGACTGCAGTTCCTGGGCAAAGCTGAAGAGATTGCAAGCAATAAGGCAATCAGAGGACAGGAGTGCATGTAATGCTCACATTCAGTGGTGACCATCCATTGATAAGCGCTTGCAATTTGACCAAATCAGCTTTCTTTGTTAGGACTTTTCACTTAAAACCGCAGTGTGATTTTAATAGCTCACTGCTATTCAACATTTTCATCAATACTCTGAAGGTAAAAGCAGCGTTGATGAACCGTGCAAGCAGCATGGCAACTGGCAGAGGAGTGCAGGATTTGGACAGGGCTGAGCTTTGAAGTACTGCCCCCGACGCTGGGCCTGCTCAAACAAAGTGCATTTCAAAGTGCCAGGTGCAAAGTCGGGTCTGCTGGAAAACGGCGTGGAGACAACCCCTCCCAAATGATAAATTCTGTCAGGAGCCATAAAACAGAAGTAAATCAACACAGACCTCCCGTGTGATAATGCAGGAAATGCAATCTAGATGCACACACAGGAGAGCTTTGAATAGCGAGCTGATTGTGCCCCTGTAGGAGTATTCAGCAGGCTGGTATTACCCTTTCAGTTTTTATGTACTTTAGTAAAGACGGTAAAAATTAGAGAGGCAGAATGAGGAAAAACACTAACATGAGAAAACACCTAAAAGTGATAACACCTGAGGAGTTCAGTGGAATCAATTTATTAACAGAAAAAACAAACTAAATTCTGTATAGAGAGGGGAAGAAAAAAGGCTTTGTGTCTCTTCAATCAGCTAGATAAAAGTGCAACAAGAATTTCGGACTGGATATTACAACCAGAAAAATTCAGATCAGAAACACAGGTTGTAAACCTTTGATAATAACAGAAATTAACCATTGATACAACATTCCAGTTGGATATTTTCACTAAAGAGCAGCTGACCTTCTCTAAGAGAGGTTTTGCCAATCACAAATGGGTGACATTTAGAGATTCATCCATTTCTGATTTCGTCTGCATCTGCTAGTTAAGAAGTTGATCCATTTTCATTTAAGAGCAGTAGCAGTCTTTCCTGTCATCCTACAGAGATCCAGATTGGTACTGATGGCAGATTATATTTTAGAAGACCCCTCATCTCCCTCGTTTCTGCCACAGGTTTCTGGAGATACAATACTGAAGTGAGTATGCCACCAGAACCCTTCCACTCTAAAATGCTAAACCTGGTACCCAAATCAGTTGGAAAAGACATTTCTTCCCTCATACAGCAACCAACCAGCTGGAAAATTGCTTCCTTACAGCACTACAGAAAAGCTGATTGATGCCAAAGGACAACGCATATCCCTGGAGACCCTTCACGAGGCTACAGTGGGTGTTGTGAGCTTCTGATGCGCTGGAAAAGTGCCAGAATTTGTCAGCAGTGCAGCCTGGGATCAGGTATCTCAGCATGGGAGGGTTTCTGTTGACTTCAGTGGAGCTAGAACGTAACCTGCTGATGACTCTTCTGTCATGGCTCTCTCAGGCACAGGCACTGTATAAATCATCACTGGAAATGGGTCTTATTCAATAGCTTTTTCAAGTACATTCTCAGACTCTCACCAAACCAAATCTGGGACTAAGATGTCTCTGCTTTGGAGTGAGTGGCTGGGACATTATAGCCTGATTTTCCCTGTAATTTGATTCCTACAGATGGAGAAGAGCAAGGCATACTTCACTGCCTCTCACAGTAAAACTGAATTATTTACTGCTTTCAAGCACCTAAACTTCAGCAAGGTGAATTAAACAGTGACACTTGAAAGCAAAATGATTCAGTGGAGAACCCTGACTTTGGCCTAACCAGCCTGGATGCTGGGAACACATGGCAAGGTGCTAACAGGGCCTCTTTCATGCTGGTCCCTTTATGGCTGATCTGCTGGACATACTGAAGATTCAAATCCAAAGAACGTGCCAAGAGATGCCAGAGTGTGTTAAACCCATGGCTGGTCCCAAGTGGGAGAGGGAAATCCACGTGGTTTTATCAGCTCGCCTGTCTCAGTGCTGCACAAGTCATGCTCTGACCTGCGAATTACTGGGAAGGGGATAAAGGAGGAAAAACCATTTGGAAATACTGCAGCTAAATGAAAAAGTGTTTCACAATATTAAGAAACCTAAGAATTCAGGTTTACTTATTCACCCATTAACTTCTCCATGTGTCAAACGTGTGCTGGAAGTTGAGCAGGACCACTGGCCCTCACTGGAGCCATGCCTTCAGCTGATGGAGGACTGGGACAGAGCAATCAAGCACTGTGCTTGGCACAGGAAAATTTTATATATATGTTCATTTAAAGCTGTCCTCAGAGACTTAAAAATAAAATAATAAAAAACCAAACACCAAAACCAAACTAAAAAAACCAAAACCAAACCACTTAGGTTTGAGGATACACATCCTCACTTGCAACTATCTGTAGGTGAAACACACACCCAGGTCAGACTTTCTCAGTGCTTCTGCCCCCGGGAGCGTTCCCACAGCGTTTTCAGCTGGCTGGTTACCTGTTATGAAGCTGATGGTGGAGCTGTCACAGCAGCTCAGCTCTGGGTCCCCCCAGGTCACCATGGTGACCCGGAAATTGTAATACCAAGCAGGCAGCAGGTTGGCTATTCTCTGTAAAGAGACAAAACACAAAGAGCAGCTCAGGAGAGAACTCACCAGCACGAGGCAGGACTTCTGAAATACAACAGTATTTATCAATCTAGAACTCACGCTCATTTTTCTCAGCTCCCATTCCTTACTTCAGTGGAAATCTCTGAAATTTGGCCTTTCAGTTTACTAAAAAATCTGTGCAAGGGGAGCAAACACAGTTGTGATGGCTCTGCTGCTCATCCACATCCACCTGGTCACAGTTTCTCCCCGCCACAGGAATCTCTCACGGATTTCCAGGGAGGTAAGAACCATTCACACTGAGCAATCTTCCATCACAATTCCCGTGTGATGAAGGCAAAATATTTAACTGGAAAATGTAGGTGTTTCTAGTTTTATTAAATGGGGTTTGAGGATAAATCGGAAGCAACGTTTTTGTCTCAGATATTGTCACTTTAAAAGATGTATTTTTTTCCGATTTTCAAAGTGTATTTCACTTTCTATTATCGTTTATTATAAATGGAATATGAATGAAACATAAATGACTTGAGAGACATAAATTATATATGTAAATATAAATGAGGTATAAATGAAGTATAAAAAGCAATATGTTTTATATTATAATATTGCATGTAATATTTAAGTTAAAATTCAAATTCTTCCACTGACAGCACAGAACATTTAAGATATTCATGTTTAAATGAAAAGCCTCATGATACTTTTGAAATTCAAAATAAAAGCAAATTGAAAATAACGAACAGCTTCAACATTGCAGAAACTGCTATTTTTACAGATCTCTGATTTTGCAGTGGCCTTTTTTCTCCAGATACTACAAGGCAATGCAAATTTAGAGAGTGTGATCTGTTCTTTTCACGATTTTTGGAAGAAGTTGTATCCACATTGACACCAAAACCTTGAAGATGCTTGGACTTCTTCTGACATGCCCCTGGTGTAATACTGAAAATACCAACATCGCTCTGACAATTTCTACATAAGTTGCAGAGCACAAAATGAATGAAGCAACTAAGCAGAGTGAAAAGACAAATGCAGTTCCAAAGGTTCGTATCAAATATTAACCCTCCAGGAAATAATACTTGATTATTTCATGCTGTTGGAGACATTGATTTTTGATTCTGTTGCTTCAGAATATACCACTCAGAGATGTCAGCAGATCACAGGGATCACAGTGGGATTCTGGAGCACCACTAGAGAACGCAACCAAAAGTTCACCAGTACCCACCTGTACATTAATTGCCACAACAGAAGAACAGGGAAACATTCTTTTCCTAATTCAGGATTAGTCTTTAAAATTATCCTTGAAGAAATGCTCACTTTAGCTGCGATACAGCACTGTTGCATTTCAGACTGAAGACCAGACAAAGGAATCCCAACTTGGCTTCCCTGAGCAGGATTTGCAACAGTAAGGGACAACATGATCTCCTTTTCTAATGAACCACATTAACTCTCGATGACAGCTTTATTTCTTGGATGACTTAGATCACTCAGCTATTAATCTATTTGTGCTGAGTCATGATTACAAGATATTAATTACTAGTTTGGTAAGTTATTTTTGTTTTTAATTTCCCTGGAGATTTATGTGCTAAATTTATAGTCACATACCCAATTACAGGAAAGCCGTTGTAGCCAAAATGACTCCACAAATGGTATTATGCAAATCAATTACAGTAAATCACAGTGGCTCTCACCAGCAGCAGAAGCTATTGCTATCTTTTTTGCATACTCATAACTTTCTGAACAACTAATTTCGGCTGGAATTGCTTTCTGTCTTGCATTACAGCGAAGCCTGAATAAAATCTGTTCACCTTCTTCCAGGAAATCATGGAAAAGAGGAGGAAAATTTCACTTTATACCTGTAAAGATGCCTGTGAGTATACGTGTATGTGTGTTCTCACAGAGACCAGTATTCACCTGGTTAAAACCTTGGCCTAAGACTCGGCAGCTTCAGAAACACGAAGGCTGTTTTCACAAAAACCTCTCCACAGCTAAGGCTTCCAGATGGCACACTGTGAGACCAGCCTGCGAGCCCCAAATCCATACTATCAATATTAATTATGCAGATAAGGCTTTGGCCTGCACCCCCCGGAGGAGATGATGGAACTTTTAAAGCCTTGACTGACAAACTGACCCACAAACTGAAGCTGCCTCTGGACTTGCTGAACAGCAACAAAAAAAGAGGCTCATCTCCTGTCTCACTGCTCTGCTTAAAATTTAGCATGGTTCAGCTGGCATTGCCTTACTTTAGAACAGAAAATGCCTCTAGCACCCTGGCCATCTTCTCTGCGCTGCTGGGGTAAAAAAGTGCCAGGCTTAAAGGCATATATACGTATTCATGGGGAAAAGGCTGGGAGAAGAAGGGTCACAAGGTGCCAGGGCCACACAGGCATGGGAAAGCAAGTCAGTAATAGTCACTTTACCACAGAGGCAGTCAAGGAGACGGTTGCTGCTATTTCATAATAGGTTGTCCACTCCGATGTCATCGTTGATGGGTTGAAGTAAAACATTTCTACAACATATTTCCTGAACACCCCAAGGAAAGGTCTGTTCCAGCTCAGAACCACTGCAGTAGGTCCCAAAGGGTAAAGCGTCAGATCCTTTATTCCAGTGGGCACTGTGAACCAGAAATTATGGTTAGTACTGTGCATGTGTCATCAACTGCACTTTATTTTAAAAATGGTATCTTTCCTTAATCAAGTTCTACCTATTTCTGGCTTTTTCACAACTTTAATTCCCAAGAACTTCCTGGTCACAAGCGGTTGAATGCCATTTTTTAAGCATTTGTTCTCCAGTTTAAAACTACTTTTTCAGAAGTGGCTACAGACCACTCGGTGTTGGCCGCTTAGCTTGAGATAAAGTACAGGGCTTGCTTTTTCATAAATGGAGGGTTCCATTCTACTTTGAAAATCAGGATGCTTAGGAGGTATTTCAAGATGCTCAAAAACAAAAGCATCAAAAGCCAGAGCACTGCAAGAAAGGAAAGTTTTCATCTCTAGCCCTCCTTCCCTGGGGAACCTGAAGGTTCTGTCATGTATTGCTATTCTTGCCTCGCAGACGGTGACACTGAGAAAGAGGAGTCAAGTGATTTGAAGAATGTCACATAAGGGTCAACTTCTGCAACCTGTATGGTCTGGAAAGCAATTATTCTTCATGACTTCACCAAGGCCACTTAAACAAGGACTCAGTGCTAACATTTGCCAGGGTTGCAGAACCCCAGCTATTGCACACCGGGTCAGAACCCAGACCAGCACCCAGATTACTTCAGCCCATGTTAGCACATGATTGCCTTTACCTTTATAAATCATTTACCACGTCTTTGCTTTGCTTTCTCTACACTGCTAATACTCATCCTGTGAAAATGAGCCTTAGGATAAACAAGGAGAGAATTGAATACTTTTTAAAGTGCATTTTATTTTATTTGAGTTTCCTTCGTCGTTAGCCACCACTGGTAAGTTCCCAGAGCAATTTGTTTTTCAGTTCTATTATTTTATCATCAAATTCAATAACCTGTTATGAAATGAAAACTCATACAACTGTTGTTTTACAGCATAAAAACAGTCCCTTTACAATAAGAAAGGTATGAGATGTTCTGTTTAGAAACTGACTGCCATTTCGAGTTTTGTAAGAAACTTTTATGGTTGCAAGGCCGTACAAAAGTGGAGAAAATGAAGCAACTTATTTACTTTGGGTATACATGATTTTACTTTCGCAAAATAAAAGTAGAATTTTTCAGATTTTTGAATTAGATTGAGAAAGAAAATCAAAAGCATTGGTAAAAACTGCCCAATGATAGAAATTTGAATATTAAAGTATATGTAAATATTTACTTACTAATTTCTCCTTTCCTGAAACATACTTTACAAAGTTTACAAAGAAACAGACTTTACAAATTTTTATTCAGACCAAATTTATGAAAATATATAAGAAGATTGCCTAGAATGAAAAGGTTCTCACCATAATTACTGGCTTTTATTTAAGGATTAAATTCTTAACAGGTTAACTTTTTTTCTGTTTCACTTTCTTCCTTAAATCACAGAGAGGAAGCAGCATTAAAAATACTGAAGATCCATAACTTTCAGTCACCTGCTCTCCCACTGAGCAGACTTTTTGTCAGAAGGAGAAGCTGGCTGACACAGGTTGAGAATTTCTCTGCAAATGTAACTCTGTACACTGAATCTCTTTCTCTTTGCCCTCTCTCTACTTAATACATTTTGTTTAAGTGGTAATCTTAACAAAATAAATTGCACTGAAACTAAAAGATACTGAATTCTGTCCTAAATGACTCTATAGGACCCTGGTGGAACCCTAAATTACAGGATAGGGGGGCAGCGGGTCTGCCTGTTGGACATAAAACCACATTCTTGAAAATGTTACTGTCAGTCTCAGAGGGTTCTTCTCGTTTTCAAATCCCAAAGCAGAGAACACCAAAATCCGCTCTTAAACTCAAGAAAATCAAGGCATGGCCTACAGGACTTAATGAAGATACTACACGTATTTAAAAAAAAACCCTAAAAGCAAATAAATGCATTTCAATCAGTAGGTTCAGGGCTTACCAATGGAGAAGGTGACAGGATCAGAAGGAGGTCCAACCAGTGGTCCTTTCCGTAAGTAAACCACAACTTGGTACTGGGCGCCGGGAACAAGATTTTCAATGAGGCTGCTGCTTGAATTCACCTGGGAGGAGAGGAACTCATCAGATGTGAAGCATTCACTTGGTTAATGAAAGAATATTGAGACTGTACTTGAATGAGTCCAGTTACAAAAGGCATGAATCCAAACACATTGGCATCGACAGCAAGAACTCCGTTCATTAAGCCCCACGTGGCAGAACTGTGGAAGTGGTCAGCACTGACTTCACGAATTATCTGACTCAGAGAATTGCACTTGCCTGGCTGCATAAGGTCAGCGATCTCACTGCAGACCCACTCTCTCCTACTGTCAAAGTTTATTAAAATATTCAGGCTACATTATTCATTTTCAGGTGGTATTATTCAGGCTGGGGTATTTAGACCATGCATTTTCAATTAAAGCCGGGGGCTTTCCATCCGTCATCTGATGCAGCTCTGTGAGCTGAAGGCAGCATTTTGGGGAAGCTGTCTTCTGAGGGCATGTACTGAGTGACTCCACAGCGAAATCAGAGAGGAAATATTCTCTGTCACCTCCCCTCCACAGCATTACAAACGGTGACTAAGGGGCATCGAGATTTTTCTTTTCAGTTCGAAAACATCACCATTAACATTTCTGCTGTGCCACACCAGGTTTCAGTCAGAGCTGGAGGCAGAATTCCTGACCGAGTGATTCCTGGTCTGATACAATGTGGAGAGGCTCATGTCCTGAAGACTCCACTAAAAGCACATGCACAGAGCAGCTTTGAGGAAAAGCCTTCGAAAGGCTTTTCTTCAAAAAAAGGAATCCTCACATCCTTTCTAGAGATGCAGGCTGGTATTTCCTACTAATATTTTCTTCACAACCTTTCCAAAGTCTGTATCACAGCCACCTCTGCACTGGTGGTTTCCTGCAACGCACATGAATGTATCAGTGCCAGCACAGATTTAGTGAGGAACAGAATTTGTCTTTACCAGCTGCTCCGGAAAGCTAAATCACTTTTAAATCATGCATCATGTTAGAAATTGATAGAACTCTGCACTGAATTTTGCTCTTCTCAGCTCATCAAGGAGAAGTCACACCAACAGCTATTAACTGTTATTCCAGGTACAGTAAGTTGATAAAATTTCATACAAATATATGTAATGACAGAAAGAAACAAGTAACTGTGTTTAGACCTTTCTACCTACTTGCAGTAAATACACATTGACTTTTACAGGTATCTTGTTTATTCACACATTAACTTCAGGTACCAGTTTTTGAGTTTGTAGATGAATCCTGTAGTATTTACTAAATCATAAATGCATATATTTATGATCTGTGTTTATAATCACCTACTGTACTTTCCTTCCCACTTAAATGACTGCACTTTTAAGAAATATAAATAACAACAAGATAACACGCCGATTCTGAAAAACAATCCTCAAATTGTCATGAAAAGGCACTTCCAAAAACTTAAGTTCACAGCCATCCTTGAAATAAAACTCAAAATTTTTACAGAGATTAATTTAAAAAGGCATTTTAAGGGTGGCAAATTCTCTGTATTAATTAACTCGCAGTGCTGATCACGAAGTTGAAGGAGATGAAGATTTACAGGGAGTGCCAGCAGTCCCCTTCCATTCCCATGGGTGGGCTGAGGGTGCAGCAGGGCAGCACTGCAGCCCTTTGCAGGCTCCTCCATCACACACATTTAGGGGAGCCAGACAGAAGTCATGGCCCTGCTCAGGAAAAGGCTGTATCAGCATCTTGGTGAGGTTACTGAGATGTGGCCTAAAACATCTCTCTAATTGAAGCCATGTGCCACTGATCTGTTGCAGGCACAGAGTCTGAAGTGAGGTTTCACTCACTAAGGGTTTCAAGTGAGAGAAAACTGTCAATTTTTGGGGTTCAGGACTCTTGATGATTATAAACACATGCCATACAGCAGCCCTAAAGAGCTGGTGTCCATACAAATCACAGGTGGTCTGAATTGCTGTTTATTTCCCAGTGCTAACACCTTTTTCTGTGGATGAAAAGCTGACTTCTGATCATCTCAAAGCTTCCAGAAAACTTACAGTCAGGTTCTGTATTCAAATGTGGGATAGCTAAGAAATAATTTATGCTACTTTGACGATAATGATGCATGTGAGCACTTCACTAATACAAATGTATTGCAGCACATGCCTGAGTGAAGGACTGGCCACAGCAAGTCCAGCAGAAATCCCATTTTAACAATCCTGTGGCACACTGCACATTTTCATTCCTGACTGCTGTGCTCTCCCCTCCACTCTGCACCAGCCATGTCCCTTTGGACTGCAGAAGGGAGCAGCTACCCTGTCCTGGGCAGCCTGACAGAGCCCCGGGGCACAAGGATTCTAAACAGCAGGATGACTTTTTCCTGGACTGGAAAATGCTCCATCTCCTGCCCCTTACCTCAGTGCAGTAGTGTTTTTCAAGCCTCTGGCTTTCCTTTTGCTTCTGGCAGGTGAGGGAGAGCACAGACACGATGGTGCTGTTGCCACTGCTCTCGTGTGACGCCGTCCAGGATGTCAGGGCAGTCGTGGAGCTCAGCACCGTCACGGTCACATGCTGGGGCTTCTCAGTGAGCTCCTCTATCCACTCACCTGTGGGGCCTGAGACAAGTCCCAAAAGCACAGGTGAGCAAGCCACTCTATCCATTTGAGGCACTTGTGTTAAAACACCCTCCTTTCAGGGAATTATTTATGGCTGGTGAGGGAGGCTGGACTGGCAGCTGTCCACCTCCACAGCCCTCAGGCAGCAGAGATGGCAGCCCTGGGCAGCAGCCTGAGGCCGGTGCTGTTTCACCTGCAGCAGAGCTGATGACAAGAGAAACGTGACTGTCTGAAAATTCAGATTGCACTGTTCTCTGTTGCTTACCAGAAACCACCCAGCGGTATCAGACTCGCTCCAAGGGAACGCTTAAAAGCAGTGACAGCCAATAATGTACAGATCATTGACCAATATTAAAGGATAAGCACACAGAATTTTTCGCCTCTCCACATACTAACACACCCTCCAAGCGTACCACGGCCTTGAAGCATGAAAATCAAGTTCACAGGGGTTACCAGAGTGAAGAATCTCATTCTCCACTTTTGGAGCACTTAGTAGACAACACAGCTTTAAATACAGATAAAAAAACAGCTTGGAAAATCAGCTAGACCTGGTCAAAATTTCATATTTTACGAAAGTAGCCCGTTTTTCTTGTCACTTTTAAGTGATACTTGTGACAGCTCTCTCCTTGACATTCTTCCTCCGCGCAACTCTAATGGTAATTTACAGTTATTGATAAAATAAAACAAATGCCAGAGCAAGAACGGGGTTTAAGATCAGCCTGTAAGAGTTGAATGCTATCTAGATGTAACAAAAATATGTAACACAAGCCAGTAATTTGACACCATGATTCACCGGCCTAGCGCTGCAAGGAAAAGATAAGACTGATGCTGTGGGCAAAATTTATTCACAGCAGCAGACCCACACCCACTCAGGTAAAAAAGAGGAATTTGATCATCAGATTATTTTCTGGAGACGGTGGATGTACATGTAGCTCTCACTATTCAGAAACTGTTTCAGCACTGGCATTGAGGGAGCAGAGCTACCTCGTGTCATGACCCAGAGATGTAGTCCCTACACAAAGCCTACTTGACCACACTCATAAAGAGGAATGGAAAAGCAATTTCAACCTAAGAGTATTTATGCATATCTCCAATTTGGCATTCTACCAGAAATACATATAAAATCTATCTAAAATACTAAGAACCTTGTGTTTGACAGAATAAGACAACTGCCAAGAACCCTCATTTTGCTCTAAAAGCCTGCAAAACTAACTGACAAAACCCAAGAAACCAAAGGTTCTTATGTGCTACATGTAAAATTAAAATATCATTACCTTCCTGTGACACCGTAATACTTTATCCACAATGAGATTATGGTTCATCCTTAATCTGGCCATCCATACCCCTATACTTTGGATTAACATGTCCTCATTTCTCTCAGGTCCACAGTTAGCACACTTCATGGAGGACACTGCATCAAACACTGCTTAATGAAAATATGTCACACCTTGTATAATGGAACAACATTCGGTACTAATAGCAATGCTACACATATCTTTATCTACTTTAATGCTTTTCATATAGTGAAGCTGTCTAACTATTCCTAAAGAAAAATAGAAGACAGTGAAATTACAACGGCAGAGACCCTCTATCTCATGTGCTGTTTTTCTTTATGTCTTCCAACTATTGTTTCTCTCAAATATAAAGTTGTTAAAAACAGGAGCGATAGTGGAATTGCTACATGCAGTCCAGCATTATGATTATTTTAAGTCTAAATACTTAGAATTTGTAAATGTTACGAGCTGCTAAAAGCACAATTTTTATTCATAATATACTGAACTATTTGAGGACATTTCCTTTTAATATGAATTTTTCTGCCAGCTTCAGCTACCGTATCTTGTTGCAGCATTCATGGTTTGGGAAGGCATTACCTTCCCACATGCAAAATTGTGCAGTGCTGCAAGTATTCCCCTTTCTCATTCCATGGGCATTCTGTAGGGTATATCTATTTCCTCCTCCAGAAAAAGGTACAAAGGTGACCACAGCCATTAGAAGGATAATCATCTGAATTCGCCAACACCTGCCTCACTTGCTGATCTAATTGCCAGTCATGGTATTAGTTTACACAGTAGTGTACTATTACTTTGCCTTTTACTGAATCTCCAGTTAAGAAACTCTGGGATTCTACAGGGAAATAATAAATCACTTTTACTCCTTTGAATTCAGCAGGCTGAACCACTTCATCTACCGTCATTTGCTCCGTGTTCTCTCAGAGACCATGCCATTACAGAGTTCAGTGTTTAATTGTGCAATGCCCACACTCTCAGCCTGAGCTGCCCTTCACCCCTAACCCAGTACATACTCCAGGGGTAAGGAAGTTAAATATTTCCAAGACTCTCTATAACCACCAAATTAACTCTTGGAATTAAATCCTCACTATGAGAGATGCAAAAGGGTGACTCGTTTCAGTGAGCTGTTTCTGAACACCGGCAGTGACTCCGGCACATCACCCGCTGTCAGCTCCTAAGAGTGCCAAGATGGCACAACGACGGCCCATCCAAGCAGGTTGCAATATATAACATATTTGCACTGTATTTCCTTCTCTGGCACAGGGAATTCCATAAGACCACGCCCCTGTGATCCATCAGCAGATGCCAGAGGTGCCACAGTGGTCAAACTCCGCACATTACAGCTGTGTTGCTCAGGGAGAAAAAGATGAGTTTGATGAGATACTTACTGATGTAAAAGTTAAGTGTTTTCGCTGATTGACTTCCCCGAACTTCACAAGAGCCAGAGGAGCTAAATGTTGTTACAGACAACTTATATTTTCCTGGTTCTTTCAGTTCAGCAACAAATTTGTGAGTGTCCTCACTCACTGTCAAAAATTCTGTTGAGTTTTCTAAATCAGGGGGGAAAAAAGAGTGCAGATTAATAGAAATTTGAAAGGTTCCAGACACCAAGAAAATTATTTACATCAGAAATGCTAATCTTGTTTCAGCTGTGGGATTAAAAGGTGTCCAAAAGGACTGCATTCACACGGTGTGGCAATATGTACAACAGTGTAAGTCTTGGTTAACCAAAAAGAATTGTAAACTGCGATTTACTCCTCCTCCCTTACTTTTATGTTGCCCAGCCAGAAGAAGATGCTATTCAATGCCAAAACTCCTCAAGAAATACAGGGGATCTAACAAAGCCTTCTGAAGCACAGTACTAGATAATTAATGATTTCTGGAGGAGACAATCCACCAGCGGAA
This sequence comes from Rhagologus leucostigma, assembly GCA_013397725.1. Lineage (NCBI taxonomy): Eukaryota > Metazoa > Chordata > Aves > Passeriformes > Rhagologus > Rhagologus leucostigma. The sequence goes on along the minus strand of VZTD01000066.1, from coordinate 347,193 downwards.
TTATAGAAAAGAAGGATGAGAAGGGCACAGGGCTCTGCTTTACCTTCCCTTTCAATATTGATATGGAAACCATCAAACGCAGTAGGGGGCTTTGGGGGTAGCCAGGTCAGCACCATCTGCACAGGAAGGAAGGGAGGGGGCTCTGCTGTGGGTCTGCCAGGCGTGTTGGCATCACTGGCTTCATAATCACTGGAAACTGCAGTGACAAACTCCTCTTCCCCCTCGGATGACTCGGCTTCGTTAGACCACCAGGATGGCTGCGAGGTGGTCTCGTACTCGGTGCCGTTGGAGGGGTCATCCGGCCAGGCTGCAGACGTGTTTGCTGCTGGAACCTCAGGTGGGCTGTCAGAAAGATGTCTAACTTTCTCTTTCCTTAGGATTTCTCGTGGTCCCATGAAGGATTCTTCCGCAAAATTCCCGCTGTGCTCTTCCCAGTTGTTTCTGTTGATTGGTACAATCTGAACAGAAATGTTTCGAGGCGGGTAAGGAACTGAAAGAGAAGCAAGGGTTAGTCTTTTAATAGGCATGTTCTGTGCACCTTTAAATGTATTAATTCCCTAGTCAAATAACATTCTTTTAGGGATTGCTTGAAATAACTTGTTCTTGCTAAGATTCTCCCTTCTCTTACATATTCTTACACATACACCAGAAGTGATTCTAGTGGGATTAAGATGAGTATAAATTCACAGAACAATCACAATTCAATAATTCCAGGAAGTAAAGTAGATGTGAAGTCACAGTAAATCAAACTTGAGTGCTATTATAACAGCAAGGCTACTCTAGTGTGAATTTTTAACAGTGAATCTACATCTATTTTATTGTGTCTTCCAGGAAGATCTTGACCATGGAACAAACCCCACTTCCGTAGAAATGAATTGAAAAACATATGCAAAACTCAGATATGGCATAGCTCATCTTAAAAAAAAATAACCTTCACGTTGCTGTAGGGCTTTTCATATGCTTTTAGCAGCCACCTTTTCACAAGCATTAAACATCAGTTTAAATTTTAATATTTGTGAAAGCTTGATCTTAAGATTTGGGTCTCCACAAGACAAGATTCTGGCACGCAAAGAAGTTACTTCAGCTGATGCCAGGAGGTGAACACACAGCACTTTGTCTGTCCCACTGTAATTGCTTGCCTGCCTCTCCTTACACACTCTAAGTGTGAGTAGCCTCTGCAAATAATTTTGCCTGGCACCTTTTAAGCTGGCATTTTACAGCACATTAATTTGTTCAGCTCCCATCTCAGCCACAGCCACTAACAGAAAACCAGACTCTACATTCTCATTGCCACTCACGTGAAAAGTGAGGGATGGGAGGGCAGCAGGAAAAAAAAAGAGCGATCCTGTTGGTTATGGTTCAATATCTCGGTAACTATATTTAGGATCTTCAGCGCAGAACTCAGCTGGCATCAGTTGGCTTTGTTCTGTCCAAGGCAATGGACCAACATCAGTGTATTCATCTGAAGATTTGGCCTTTTGATTTTATCACTGGTTCATTTCACTTTGGACCCTGATAAATGTCTGCGGTCCAACAGATTAGCGAAAAAGTTTTGGGCACCGTCCCAGGACCAAATTAAATTAGTTCTGGACCCTGAACAAATGCAATTTTCAGCCTTTGCAACATTGCTGTCTTGGAAATTAAAAGTTCATGCTTCAAGGCACAAACTGGCCGCCAAGTCGGGCAACTATGACATTCTTCTCTGTGCTGGAGAAATGCACAATGAGGAAAGCCTTCTCGAGCAGTTTAGCTATGATTCACTGCACAAGGAGACAGACCAATAGAGAGAGATCAATAGTCTGCTCAGTGTAGCTATTCCTGTGGCTTAAAAATTAATTCCTAGCACAAGGCCCAGGATACCTCATGTGAAGCAGAAGCTATTTTCTAAGAAGCAAGCTTTATGACAGAAACACCCACACAAATTTCCCTCTGCACGGTTTGTACACACAGGCCTATGGAATAGCCACAGCATCCTCCTCCCAAGCTCCCAGGACTGCCCCCACACACACCTTCCTCTCTGTGGGATCAATCCCCTCCCCAGAGCAGTAAGAAAAGCAGCAATACAGGCTCAGAGGAAATGGAGTGTAAGAATTTTCATCACCTGTTCTGTGCTGTTTGGGCTCATGCTGGACCCCGCTGTACTCCACGAGCGTGCTCTTGTTGAAAGTTGCTTCTGATACCAACTGAAATGTGATGTTGCTGTAGCATATGCCTGGCAGCCAGTGATTGAAAACTGTTTTACCTTTAAAGAAATCTGCAGAAGGTTTAAAGAGAAAAGAAGAAAGGAAAAAAAAAAAAAGAGGATAATGCATCAAATGTTCACTTTCTCATAATGTGACTGCACATGGTGAATGGGCAATGTTTGAGATGTTTAAACATTTTTCAGCCTGCTCTGAGACATGGAATTGTAACAATTCAGTTTGCCAACACTTTTCCTGGCTGTCAAAGCCACTTTGCTACCAGAAAAAAAAAGGAAAAAAAAAAAGGCCCAGCACAAGAAACACGAGCTGCTTTTCACTGGCAAGGGAACTGAACCTGGCAACCTGCTCCACATGACACTGAATATCTCAAAGAGCATCTGACAGTTCCTGCAGACCTTTAGCTGCTGCACGCAAAAGCCTCTTTGGTCTTTTGCTGACTGAGGCACAGCGTTCAGGGGAGATGTTCAAAGGAACATCCGCCCTCCATCGAGCACGAGCCGCAGTGCTGAGGGCTCAGCTCACGTCCACCAGCACAACACGTGTGGGCTGAAGAGAACTTGCTTAGGGCTATCTGGCTGTGGGAATGCGTGTGCAAGCTGGTTAGTGAATCTCCTCATTTAGGCTGACTCTTTCATTTATCAGCAGCTTTAGCGTTACAGCCCCCAGAACCATCTATTAGGTGTTCAAGGTAAAAATTACTGCTGGTATCCATTTTGTTCTCTGGAAAGAGGTCACCTATATTTTCTGCTATGATCCAGACTTTACCCTTCCTAACTTTTGGCACTTTACAGCATTGAAAATGTGATTTCTAGCCCCACTTCGAATTGTAGCAAAGAGACTCCCAAGTTTTCTGACCTCCTTTCTGGAGGTGTGTATCTCCCTCTGCTGACTTTAAAGAGAGTTTACGGTGACCAGTCTTCTGGTTTGGGATCCTTAATTCAGTGCCCAAAATTCAACTCAGCACCTACTGGGTTGCCCAAAGGCATTTTACTGGCACTATGGAATGTTAAACCATTGGGGTTTTGGGGCCCACAGAGTATGTGGGTGCCTTTCTCACCTCTTAGGGTGCTTCCCATGGGACAGTCCCATTTGTATCTCTGAGACAGATACTGTGCTTAAGCTGCACTGCAGGGCGAAAGTTGTAAACAAATACATGAAAGGGTTCAGTTGTGAACAAATAAAAAGAAAGAATTTGCTCTTGTTAGATCATTTAGGTGGTTAGGTTGGTTGTTTGTTTAGGCTGACTGTCTAGACTGTTAGATTGATTGCCCCTGATTAGATTATTTTAAGAACACTGAAATTTCTATAATGCAGCAGGGTTTATTAGCTTAGGGCCAACACTGAATGCTGCAGTAATTGTACTATACAGCACAGCACTGTGTCACTGCATGGTGATACAGAACTACCAGGTTTGATCCCGTGCCAACAATCAGGTTTACTGAATGGGTTTCCCTGCTCTGGGACATCCCAGAGCTTTCCTATCAGCTACAGACCAAAGAGGAAACCTTGGCCAGAGGGAAGAGCCTGGGAGTTTTTGTATTGCTTTGGACTGACACAGAGGCACCAGCAATCGAGGATGCCTTCCCACGTTGATTTCAGACTGATTACAAAAATCCAGACCACCAAAGCTTCCTCTAAAATCCAAAAGAAAGGGAACATCACTAGAACTAGGATTCTAGCAGTTTAAAAATCTCAAGTGAACCACCAGCTCAATTCAAAGACCCATCCCTTACTACATGATATAAAAGCTATTACATAAACACATTACCAGAAATATAAATACATGTCAAAACCCCACCTAAGACCACTGTTTTCAGCAGAGTTAGTATTAAATTTTGGTGAAACAGTTTCCTCCTACCTTTGTACAGCATTGTTCGGTAGTCTTTTCCTTCCCAATAGCTTATATTTACCCTGGTAAAAACATTGTACTTCTCTGGGTACTGAATTTCAAACAACACTCCTGTTTCTGGAGATGGTTTGTAATCATAGATAGAAACATTGCTCACAGGAAGTGGTTCTAAAGGATGTACAAACAAAAGGGGAAAAAAAAGGAAGAAAGGGGCAGATTAATAGGCAAACTGAGTTCTTTACACAGATACAACACCAATGAAAAGAAATGGCTTTGTAGGAACGGCACAGGCACTCTTAAATCTACCAGGTGATAAAGCTACCTGGGACATTGTCAAAGCCAGTATTTCTGCATTCCCCTCCCCCCAAAGAATTTATCTTCTTAACACTTCCACTTTAACAGAAAAATTTCCATATTTGACATTCAAAAAATGTTATTATTTAAGCACTCACAGTCATCACCTCAGAAAGATTTTCATCTTTAATACCTGTCAATCACGTAAAAGTGCCCAGACAAAAACAACACAACACTTGAAACTGCTGTGACTGCAGCACAAATGTACAGCTTTTAAGATGAGCTGAGAAGATTATCAGTGTAATGGCCAAAGGGAGCTACACAAATGAAGATTTTCTATTTTGGTATCTATACATTTCTTTATTTCATGGTTAGTTACACAGTCCCCATTCCTATCATGTGAGAGGGCCACCATCTTTAACATACTTATCCCCATCAAACTTCTACAAAATAAACAGTACCATTACCATCATTTTACAGATGAAGAACCGAGGTACGGAGAAGTAAAGTGGTTTATTGGAGGGCACAGGGAAAGCTTGTGCGTAGGAAGGAGGTAAGTCAGGAACTGCTGATCTAGTGCTCTGAACTCAGAGTCAGGTAGGCCGCAGAAAGCAAGAAAAATATCCTTTGTCCTGTGACCTGAAATCCAAACCAGTGTAGCTCCACCAGCTAAGGAAAGCCATGTCAGTTCACTGCAGCTGGGAGTCTGGATTGCTGCTGACAATCAGAGAGCCACATTTTTATTCAGCCTTCTCTATTTGCAAAAAAAAACCCAACAAGAACTAAAAGAAAAAACCATCTTTTGTTCAATGCTCTCCTCAGCAAGAAAAAATTGACAGCAACTCAACTATCTCGTGGTTAAGAGGTCCGAGCAAGGTTACACTGTTAGCTGAAATTTGTCATGCTAACATATTTTAATAGAGATAGTTAATGCAATTATGCCTACGTCCTTATAAAGATTAGCATGTTGATCCAGTTCTTGCACATGACAGGGATCAGACTGCAAAATTCAGGGTGTTGATTAGCACGGCCTTAGAGGACCCGTTTGAGTTCAAAACTCTGCTGCTGTAGGCCCTGAAGAAAACCTAATAAAATATTTTTCCCCAAGGAGCATACAGTCACAATGGGCAAGAGAAAGAGTAGATGAAAGGGAAGATCAGTATCAGTATCAAAAGTGGAATTATCCCGCAGGAGGTGGGGTAGGTTAATCAAAGGTGGAAAGGCAAGACTGTAGCGAAAGAGAAAACTAAATTCCAACGACCAGCATAGGATTTTCACTACAGCTGTAATTTTCCAGATGTGATGGGAAACAGAGAAGAAAAAGCAACTGGGAACAAAACCATAGATGCAAACAGAATCTCTCACCAAGACCAGTGTGTCGTCATTTCTAACTTTGCCAGAGCATGGAAATGCAATGGGGTGGCATTATTAAACTATTTCTCAGTGCAAAGGCACCTCATTATCTTCATCAGATATATATTAGGATATCTGTACATTAACCACTTACAAATAGAAACTCCCCCTCTCACAGATACCAACAGGCACTTCAGTGACGGGATCTGTGAAAATTCTGCTGACATTTCATGACAGCCTAGAAATAAAAAGGAGTAAAGCAGATCACAGGAAACGAAGCCTACCCTCTTCTTTCTGCCAACGCTCCTCCCATCGCTTATTCCAAAATAAATAGTGGAGATGACTACCCGCAGGACCAGAGGGTTCATATCACTGCTCACACAGCACACGAGAGTAGTTTAAACGTCAATAACAACCTCTAAATAGCACAATGCTTATGTGCAGTCATCTCTCATGTTAGCGGGTGTGCCCTGGGCTTTCTCCTGCTATCGCATTCACATCTGAGGTCTCCTCATTTCTGAAAGAATTACTGAAACTTCCTTATGCCAGTGATTCAATTACCCCATTTATTCCTTCCTACAACAAATCAAATAAAGGATGGAAGTTATATTCATTTTTAATCCAAATGATTTTTCCTCCTGATGCTTTGATTTAATTAACCAACAATTGAATTAAGCGGTAATCACCACAGACTCTCTTTAGTGTCGCTATCTTCCGCTCGCTATCCTCTCCTTGCTCATGGCTGATGTTAGCAGAGCTGCATGAGTGATATAATGCAATTTAAAGATTCTCCCATTATCTTGCTTCCTTCGGCACCAAATCTTCACATCAAAAGCTATTTGCACACTGTGAAATTAAAAGAACACTCAGCAGATAACCATCATGTTCTGTCGTTCACTTACTAACTGCTCCTAAGGTTATTAAAATTAAAGAATATGTAAAACGCCGCTCTTTACTATCTATATTTATAATTCAGAGCATAAACAGTCTGGTCTTTTTAATTTTACTATTTTCAGTGTTTAGGATCCAGCTTGTCACACATTTCAGTGGCCGTCAAGAAATAGCCTAAAGTGGAATCACAGAAATATAATACTTAGAGCTTTGTAAAAGCTCTGTACTACATTGAAGTCATATTACAGAAGGGACTTAGAGCATTTCAATGTCCCTCTAATAGTTTAAGGCACCTCTTCACTTACAATCTCTTTATTTTTAGACTTGCAGATTATATTACACACACACAAACAAGACTGCTGGATCAAGTCCTAAATCTGCCATTTTTCTCTGTGTCTCAGAATCTATTGCTTCTGTAGCAATTGCTTTCCCATTTAATCTGTTTACAGGAAACTTAACTTCTCTGTTTATCCTGGACTTTCCAGCATTTTGCATTTAGCGTATAACTTGCATTACACAAGCACCAAGATAGCATAATAAATGTGCCTAACATCTTCCTCAAATGCCTTGGAAAATTCTGAATGCTCAATCCTCCATTAATGCATTCAGTTTGTGTCAGACACATTAATATTTGCAATTCAGGGGGAAAAAAAAAAAGGTACTGTGAAAATAAGTACCATATTTCAATCCCAATCAATTTGTTTGTAATATCTGTGGACTGGGTCACTCTACAAATTGAATTAATGATTGATTATTGTGGTAGCTTAGACGTAGCATTACATGTGGGACTGAGCTCAGCTCCCTTGCTCCTCACACCGGAACCCAGATTAATCATTATTTACCTCCATATTGTGACTTTTATAAAATGATGCCCCATTAATGGAGTGACCTAACCCCCGTGGGTAATTCCTTTTATTCACAGGAAGAAGTTGTGAATTATGTAATTTTCTCCCCAGGATGACACTGTTTATGTATCTGTATGATTACTGGGAGTAAGGCACAGCCAGGGTAAAGCTTCCATTATGCTGTAAAATTTAGGATGTTTTATCTCTTGTTAAAAAGAAACCATCTTGGAGATTAAAGGAGCTGTTGTTTAGTACTTTGGGAACATAATGCTCAGCTTTATGATAGGTAATAGAGATATTGTGCTATGGCCTACGAAGGGGGAATATGAGTGAAAAGAGTACCTGAGAAATGATGATACATAGTGCAATTTCTACATGGCCGCATAGGATGATAAATAAAAAGATGACACAACCTAAAAAAATAATGTTGTCACAAGAACAAAGGCACAGCTATTGCTCTCGAACAGATTTAGGCCAATTGTTTAGATCCTCCTTACAATGGAAATTACAGCAGGAAATCATACGGTTGCAGTTCTTTCTGTTTCTTTGATTGTGATGGAGAGGCTTTTTCACCCTAAAAAGAGGTTAACATGGTTTATTTGGTGAGGAAAGCTGAGCACTAATGGACCTAGATGCTATTCCGAGTTACATTTCAAAGTTAGGGCTGCCACAGATAACCAGCCTTTTTAAAGGTGTTTCACGTCACCCTTTCAGAAAGAAAAACATGAAGGGCTAAAGTTTCACATTTCATTAGCGGAAAAAAGCTCTGAAGCTCCTAGTTAAAGAACTCTGATCCATTAACAAGCCAGAGGAAAGGACTGGACCTGCTGAATCACATCCTGCAGCATCTGGCACAATGACAACGGAGCATTAACCGGGTCTAATGCCAATTACTCTCTGAGAGCTGGAGATCCGAGTCCCGGGCAGCAGCCTGTTGGTCTCTCGAGAAGAATACTTTTTGTAAGAGACACGAAGGCAGAACTCTCCCGGAAGGGAATGTATTTCACAGTCGTGTGTGTAAGGAATCATCAGCTTCTGAAACAATGAGACATTTAGCACTCGAAACTCCTAATCGCCAGCTAAAATAAAAGCCCGGCAGAGCTGCTCTTAATTACCATCAGAGATCCTCAGATCTGGATTTCTCCAATTCCCAGCAGAGACACATTTTTTCCTGCAGCACACAACAGCTTTGCAATGTACTGCTTTCCCCATTCCTTCAAACGTATAAACATTTTTTCCTTCACAAGATAAAGTTGACAGTGAATTTGAAAAAAAAAAAAAAAAATTGCTATATGGGTATGAGTAGGATGCATTCTGTACATATAAAAATATAAAATCACGTCACGTAAATATACGTATAACATAGAATCATAGTATCATTTAGGTTGGAAAAGACATCTAAGTTCATCGAGTTCAACCATTAACCCAACACTGTCAAGTTCACCACCAGACCACATCCCCAGGTGCCACCTCCCCATATTGGATGAGCGAGTGAGAATATCATCACTGATTTTACCAGTGTGCTCTTTATTTATCTCATAAATGACTTTAAAATAATTAATAATAAGGTGGAACTTCTTTTCAAATATTTCAGAACATTAAATTAATTATATAAATTCTGGAGTTACTTCCTCCCAATTGAAAAGCCAAAGCTCCAAGAGCAGAGGAAAGCAGACCTGAAATAGTTGTGTTAGATACCAGAACTACTTCTAACATTGTCCAGACTGAAGATTGGAAGGAAGGTCACTTTGACAGGCACAGCACAATCACACTCACAGGAATCCAGCCAGGAGGGTGAGATTCTCACAACTGTTCTTGTCAAAACCATCACAGGGATCTTTAAAAAGTGGTCAGGGTTTCAGTTTTTCTCTTTCAGTGAGAGCCCAATTTGCTGAACACAACTTTGCTACAGAATCAGGAGCAAAAAATGCTATTTTGTGCTCAAATTTTATGTTACAGGTTTCCTGTCTAAGAGTTTTCAAATAGCTCATCCTTTTCTTTACAACGACCTGGACCACAGAGCCTAAACAAGGAAATTCTATAGTTTGTGCTGTTCTGATTAACATGAGAAAACCCTGAAATTATTCCAATCAGAAACAAGCAGAACTGTGTAGTATTGTAGAAAAGCACCAAATCAGCAATGGAAACCTCGAAAGGTAACATATATACACAAATATGTGCATGGATGACACGCTCACACGCAGGACAAGGAGGTGATCCAAGACAGCCACCACGGCTTCACGAAGGGCAAATTGTGCCTGACAAATCCGGAGGTTTACACTGGATATGAGGAAAAGTTTCTTCACTGAAAGGGTGGTCAGGCACTGGAACTGGCTGCCCAGGGAAGTGGTTGAGTCGCCATCCCCGGATGTGTTCAAAGAACATGTGGAAGTGGCACCTGGGGACATGGTCTGGTGGTGAACTTGACAGTGCTGGGTTAATGGTTGAACTCGATGATCGTAGAGGTCTTTTCCAACCTAAATGATACTATGATTCTAGGTTATGTGTATATCTATGTGACATGATTTTATATTTTTATATGTACATATTTATGCCCATATACTTATATGAAGAGTTACACATATATATGCCTATATATAATGTATAAAATATGTATTCTGTTAGCTTTTCAATGCTTTTCTGGCCAGAAACCTTTAAGGGGTAAATTAAAAGTCTTCTCTTAAATGGGTCCTCCTCTTGCTTAAAAAGTTGCAACCTGTGAAGAAACGTAGCCATTTCTTGCCAATTCCCTGAGATGTAGCATATTGATGGGAGATATGAACAGGAGAAAGGAAATGCCATCAGGATATACCATCGCAAAGAGGTCTCTCACGACTCTCACTGAATTTCTAAGTAGGCAATGCCTCTGAGGGACCTTGGTCTCGTTTTGACAAGCACTATTTGGTTACAGACAGCTCTGCGTGAAACTCGGATCTCCAGCACATGGCCACGTTGAAAGGCTGCATCTCCCTGCACGGTGTCCTTTGCAAACTCCAGGAGATCCCAGAAAACTCCTGTGAGTACTGTCTTGGGAATAACCACACTGCGATCACTGGCTATCCTGCTTGATTTATTCTGTGGCAGCCTAATGAATGGGGTCAATCTGCCACTGGTAAAGCTCTCCTGACACCAATGAAGCTAGAACAGGAATTAATTTGGTACCGGAAGCTAATTGCAATGTGCCATTCTTTCATGTGCAAGATATAGATGGAATAATTTAGATAGTTACATGTCTTCGCATGATTAAGTAAACCAAGACTATCAAACAGTCAGACAGCATATGGCAAAAACAAAAATACAAATCCATCCTAATTACTGTCTGCCAAAAAAAATCAAATTAATTGATAGTCATAAAATTATGTAAAGCAGGCAGTGGACGATATCAATAAGAGGGGAAAAAAAACCCAACAACAAACCAAGTACTACCTCATGCATTTTTGTAGGAGAAATCAGTGGTCACTACAGGAGTTTTTAAGATCTCTTCTCAAAACCCCAAGGGTACTGAAACACCTTAAAAAGCCCACTCTGCCACGCTGACAAATTTACTCTCAGTTCTGTAGCATTGTGCTCCAAAAGATGAACTTAGGAGCAGAGGCTGCCACAAGAGAGCCAGCACTCATCTGTCTGCCTGACAGAAAATATCACGGAGGAGATTGGATCCTTTCCCTTCCAAAGCTCACAATTTACAGCCTACTTTTAGAGTTCAGTACACCCTTCAGCGCTGCCTGCAGGATTGCCCTTTCTTCTCCATGAACGTGGTTGTCTCCCTGGTGAGATAAAACCAGAGAACTCCACTGTTCTCTCTTTGTTTCACATGTTCTCCACTGGCAGCACGGGCTGAATGCCACAATCACTGCTCCTTCCAAGGTCAGGGGGAGCAGAAGAGGTGGCAGCAGGAAACCCCAAGATGCTGCCAGCACACCCCCATAAGACAAGTGGTGAAACCATCAAGCCTTGGAGGAGGGAGAGTGATACAGGATATGCCCTTGGAGCCGTCAGCCTCACGCTTCTTCAGGAACACCTTGTGGAAACCCCCCGAGCCACAAATGGGAAGCCTGGGGCTGGCTTTGGTGGGCTCAGCGACTCTGGCTTCCTTCTTCCTTCAGAGATTCCCTGCACAGGAGCGTGTGCACCATCTGCCAGCTTGGATCACACCTTCCCTGCTCCCAGAGACCCTTGTGGGCTCTGGAAATCAAAGAGCAATGAGCCCTGCTGCACAACTGCAAATGCAGCATCCAAAACCTGCTAAAAATGCACAGTGAGGCTTTTTTTTTTTTTTTTTCAGTTGAATATGACAACGCATGCTTCAATTATTTTCTCTGAAGAAAACAAACATAAAATAGAAAATTGGATTAAAATTACTACTTTGCTTACAAGGTTAAAGCAGTCAAAGGAAAGGAAATTCAGGCTGCCTGTGAACCCTGAAATTGTTCAGTACTTGCATTACCCAACAACATGATACTTTTCCCATGGGACCCTTCATGGTTTTCCTCATCAGGGCACAACTTGAGCACACAAGGGAAGGCTGAAGAATGTATAGATGATGCAAAATCGTGTTACTCCTAAATTTTAGGCACCTCACTCAGTAACACACGAGCCTACTTCAACATGCTCTGAATGCTACTACAGTGGATGGTGTTTCCTCATTGACACAATAATACAGGTACAAAAAATCACAACCATTCCTCAGATGGAAGACAACAGAAACTACCCATAGATTCCAAGGTACCAGTTAGGGAAAAAAAAAAATAAAATCTGGAAATTAGTCTTGCTCCATCCAAACAGATTTTTGTCATCTTCCAGATGAAGAAATCATTTTATATTCTACAAACTGTTTTCAGGTTGGCACATGGAACCAGTCCTGGATCAACCTCAGAGCCAGAAGCACAGCTGGAAATCTGTGGTGCTTTGTATGGTGACAGAGCAAATAAAATCACACATGTCCCTCAGAATCAATGCACCTGGAAATAGTAAGAGACAGGCTACTACAAGTGTGTTCTCCATCACAAACACCTTCAGCTGTACTGGCAGAAACACATGGTTTTGGTGACTGGTGCCTGCTTCCCAAGTTTAGTATTGCTTCAACATATTAGCAATCAAAGAACAATGTTACAGCATTTAAAACAGAATAAAACTCACCCTAAAACAGGAGTGCTTACACTGAAATGTCAGTCAACACTTGTCATGCCCTTGACTAGATTTTTGGAACTCCTGGTTCAAAGGGTTTAGGATGCACACCTGTAAAGGGGGGTTCATTCATCACACTATTTTAGTCTGTTACACCTCAGTGTGCAGGAAGGGTCAGCCAGGGGAAACCTACAGCCTTTCCTTTCTCTTTGCCCACACCTTGTGAATTTCCACTCACACCTTGTCAGGACTCCTTCCCTACTGTTCTCACACAGGCATGCATCCTACACACAAGCAGGACCCGCTGAAGAAAACCAACAACCACCCAACCTTCTTCACCAGAAGAGCTTCTGGGGAAAAAAGCCACACACAAAGACAAGAAACAGAAGAAAAGAAGAATAAGGTGTTACTTACTGGTTAACACAGTGATTGATCTCGCTGACTTGGAAACCATATTTGAGTTCACTACCAACAGAGTTACTATGTAATACAGGCCGTGGTATTTGGCATTAAAAACCACAGGGGCGGGTAAAGTGCTATTGAATTCGTCGAACTGGAAAAAGTAGTTCTTGGATTCTCCAGCTATCTTCACAACATATACAGAGGAGGAGCTCACCACATCTGATGCTTCCAGGGAGACAATGATACAATTGTCTTCTCGGACAGCAACTTGGAAAGGTTCTACGTTCTACAAGACAAGAAAAAAAGAGTTTGTTGAAGCAAAATCTAGTATTTTACTTTCACCTATTTCCCTTGACAGTCATAAGATACTCATGTTATATTTGCAGTAAAGTTACATCTTATATTATACAAGAGAATTAACATCAAACAGGAGCAATTCTTTCAGGCTACAATTCACAGTCAGCCAAAGTCCACAGGTATCTGATTACCAGAGGCCAGTCTCTCTGCAGCAGAGGCTGGATCCTGCTGTGCATTTTCTGATACTCCAGATACTCTATTCCTTACATCCTGAGGAATAAAGCCTCTGTCATCCTTTCATGAGAAAAGGTGAAGTAGAGCAGAAGAAGGACGAGATTGTAAAGGGTATCAGGGGCAAGAGGATTTCCAATAAAGCCTCAAAATCATTTAAATCCCAAAAAAAGGAGGTGATTAAATCAAGACTCTTTTATCTTGCAGAAACAGGATCATATATTCCTCAATGCAATATATTTTGAAAGCCTACAACTGAAGAATAATTTCTGGCACTGCCTAAGATTTTCCAAACACACCCGTTCCAGCAAGCACCAAGTGATCAGCAGCTCTCACCACTATGTCCATAGTTTTGGCTGGCACTTTTCATTTCCTAAGCTACAGCATTTAATTTTCAATATTTCTTTTATTAGTAGCAGAGAGAAAGGAGCAATTTAACCTTGTTTTCATATATCATGAGCATGTTAAGTCATTGCCAGCTGAAAACACTTTCCTTGCTAATAATTTCAAACCAGCTGTCAGGAGAAGCACTTGTTCTCTACAGGAATTTCAAAACAGATTCGTGGTAATTAATGAGAAGGAAAAGATTAAGCTTACATCAAGAGTTGATTTTTTGTTTATTAGACCACACCACAGCATATAATTTTTTTACCCCCCATGAAAACTGTAATATCTGGTATTTTGCAGTTCCCAGCTCCACAGTATTTCTTTTTCCTTCGTATTTCACAGGCTGAGAGCTCTCAAGGAAAGCTGCAAAAGCAAGGTTAGTTTGCAACTGATTCAATCAAATTGTTCCTGCACCAGAGAGAGCTAGAGACCTCCTTCAGAGATTAATTCTAGCAGCCTGGCTACCTCCTATCTTCTTGTGGCTTTGTTTAGAGGGAATTCTTCCACGAAAACAGTATTTCTGGGATTTCTGCTGCAAGAACCAGGATCCCTATTTGAACTTCACACATGTGGTGTTGCCAACTCCTGGCATTCAAAAAAACACCCCAGCAAAAACAGTAGCAAAAAAACCTCCCAACAACAACAACAAAAATAAACCCACCAAGAATAAATAATTGGTTCTAGGAGTGTAAGATTTAAAACAGCAGTAGTTTGTCTTTACAATTCATGTTATTACCATTGGGCTTTGACATTTGCAGTGTACCTAAGGTTATACCACCCTATGGGCAAAGCCACAGGCTGGAGACAAAGGCCCTAAGCAAACCCACTCATCTGATCCAACATGAGAACAAGGCACAAAGCATGTAATCAGTCCAACCCAAATAGGATAACCTGTCTAGACAGCTTCAAGCCTGAGATTAAACATAGAGGCAATGCAACCTCAGCTGCTGATTTGAGGTTTACTTCAATTAGTCTTTCAAAAAATTACTTTTAAGTTGTTAAAATTGTATCTGCCAGTGGTATCAATGGGAGAATATTTTGGTGCAGAAGTCTGGGTAATTATTCACAGATGGCAGAGAGATTGTTCCAAAAGGTTTGCAACGTAAGACTACAACTACATAAAAGCTTCCATGCATTTTCCTCAGCCTCAGCTGCATTCAACAGGCTTACCCTTGTGCAGATCGAAATTCTAGGATTTCAAGTGGTCGTATTTTGCCTTAAATCCCAGTCTAGCATTTGGATTCACACAGATTCAAACCTTTAACCAGGGATTATGCTTAGATCTGGTCAAAACTAAGAGAATTCTTCCTCCTTATTTTGTGTTCACTAAGAAAATGTGGAATCAGTCTGACTTCAGCCCTCCTGGCGTGAGAAGACAGGAGAAGGAAGGCACAGATGAGCTGGCTTTCCAAAAGCACGTGCACTGTTGTATCACAGAAGCCACAGCTGTCTTCCAAGACTGAGTAAGGACTCAGCAAGGTTATTTTTACGTACTAAGCTTGAAGTCCATATGTGTAACCCCACAGAAATCTGTGGGTTTTGACCTTGCATTGGAGTGCTTCACTAGAGGAAAAAGAATGGTGTTATCTCTAAAATTATTCTGGCCGTCCCTCGGCCTTGGCACTGAATTCCACAGCACTAACTCCACGTGCCTACCTTGCTGTGAAGAACCAGCCAAAAGTGCCAAACCAATTTATACGTGCCAACAAACAGTTCAAAGCAAGTTCCTTATAGCTGGTTGTACTATAAATCATTTGCTACACTAATCAAGTACAGCTGGAAATTAAGCATATAATTGCAGAGTCATGGACATTCCCAGGATATAATTAGATGCTTTCAGAGAATGCTCATATGGGTTGTGATTTTATTCTTTGATTCTTCAGTGGGTATTGTATCAACCATGAATAAAAGACCCCGTACTTTTATTTTTTTCCCCTTAATGTTTTTGTGAATCCACAGCAAGCACCTCTCAGCAAATGATTCACAAGCCTTCTCCAACAGCTCTCACACAATTAGCATGGGATACCTCTGCTAGCTAAATAAAACTCTCAGATGGATGCTTTTGTTACCTATGACAACACCTGTCTGGGGTAAGTAGCTTTTTCTGACTCCTTTATCACCTTAAGCATGTGGGGATTGTGAAATAATAGCTCCCCTCCTCCTTGTAGCCATGCCCAGATGCTTTGGAACCACTGCTGCGATGATGCACATTTTGAGGGACCCTCTCTTTAGCAGCTGTGTGCCCCATCCAACCCATTCCTTTACCCATCTGCAGGATGCATCCCTCTCTTGAGTGGTCCCTTTCCAGTGATTGTGTGTCCCTATTCCACACCTCTGTGTGCTTTTCAATAGCTGCATGCACGGGACACATGGTTTGTGGGTGACATCTGTTGTTCATTATCCATTGGCTCTTGAAATAACTTTCATCCTTTAATTTCATCTTCTGAGACTGGAGTGGCAGATAAGAGATCAATAAAAATAATTGGCAATTAACATGTCATAAGACGAAATAATTTACCTCCTTTGGGATATGGATCTCACTTGGGCAGTGTTTTGAAAGAACAGACCATTCTGGTCATCCTTTCTTCATGGTGTCCAAGGTGAGGGTTACCAGCCAGCACTGGGCTTGTGATTTTGAAAAGAAGGCTAAGAAAACACCTGAGCATTTTCTCTAAGCACCACTGGAAGTGACAAACGTGCCCCACTTAACTAGATTGTAAAGCCAGTGTGTCTTAAGACTGACAGCATCAGTATGGTAAATACACATTTCATTACTTCTGGTCAGCTACCTCCAGGATTTAATTTGCTGGTGTCACAGCTTGAGCGGCTGTTTCATGCCTGTGGGGAAATTTGGCAGGGCTTGTGCATTCAGAACCAAATGATTAGCTCCAACTTCCTTCCTAGTTTATTATTACAAGCTCGTGCCACGATAAAGCACTTAGGGAAAAAAAGAAATAAAGAAAAGGAGGGGGAAGTAAATCCCACAATGTGATGCCTGTTCACAGTCATTTCCAGAGCAGGGATGAGTCATGCTAGTGGAATTTCAGCCAATAACCAGGTCCTAATTAAAAGAGAAAGGAAGGGGAGGCAAGGAGATATACAACGCGTCATATAAACAATATTCAAAGAGTAATAGGAAAATAAACGGTGTGCAGCAGACCTCAGAGTTCTCTTTCAGAAGTTTATATCCTCGGTTTATTTCCATATAACAGAATGAGTTTTACACATGAGGAAGAGATCAAAGTTGCAAAACAACTCCTAATCTTAAGTACCCTAGCTTTTGAATGTCTCAGTCTGCAACACATCCTGCCAGAACCCAATTACCAGAAGTGCAAGTAGTTACAGGTTCTGCTGACTTTAAGAGGAGCTGTGGACACTCATCAGCTCTGTAAAATTAAAGCACTGGTAACCGCATCTCATTATCTAATGCTAGACAAGTGGAACTAAAACCCCAAACAAATCTGACTTTTTTCAGCTTTTACACAGTAGATCCTGCAGCATCACAGAATTTTCAAAGTGGACATCCGAAATCCCAAAGCAGGAGCAAATTTTAAAGCTATGAGGATCTGCTTCTCAGGTACCATTATGATTACCTACCGAATGATGTTGGACAAAAATAACATCAGTGCAAGTACGAGACAAAACTGAACACTTGGATCTCGGATGAAATACTGGCTATTTTGGGAGTGATTCTACTACACTCAGATATATTTTGTCCTAGTGGCCAATAATGCTAATTTCATTCTAAATCACGGGATGACTCATTCTCACCACGATTCATCTTACTTAATCTTAGGTACTTAAATGGAATGACTAAGCCAGGATGACCTTTTCAGACAGAATACCTGTGGATTCATCTAAGGCTGGAATTACTTTTGAAAATGCACCGAACAGCCTAAGGGCTTATGGTCCCAGCTTGGCAATATTCCTGCAGTCCTCTGTCACTGCTGCAGTGAGTCCAAGCCTTACAAAAAAAGACAGGACTGGGATCCAGATTTCAGGATCTTGGCCTCTGCTACAGTCTTGCAGCGGTACCACCTCAGAAAGCACATAAGAAATAAATATTATTGCAAAATATGCTTCCTTGGAATTGCTAGCTATCGTTATTAGCTCCTATAGTTTAAACAAAATGGTAAAGACATCCTTACAGAACTTAGGGAAGTACATCCTAAGCTTTCTACGTGTTCCAGTGAATTCTGGAGCACGCACAGACTTGAGTGCTGACTGCAAGAGGAAAGGATTGTTTGACATGATCTTCAAGAGCGTGAACAAAAATGTTACAGCCTTGTGACAAAAATGGAAAGACTTTTGGGAAAAAGAAAAAGCCTATTTATTTCTGGGGCTTTTGTTTCTATCTACACTTTTCCACAGGTTGTGTAAAGATCATCCCTTAATAGATACTCTTCAGAAGAAATACTCCATGGGAAAAATGCAAATCCATATAGTCAAGATTTTCCATGCAAAAAGGAATATTTTAGCATGTAAAAAGACAGCAGAAGCTGCAGCTCTCAATAATTTATGGTTTGTGATTCAGGTTAACACATCATTTCTGGCATTCTGCTCTATGAATAGTGTCCTCAGCCCTGTTGCTATTCTGAGTCTCAAAAAGCCAGTAATAACAATCCTCTGGTCATATTTTATAAATGAGCTTCCACATTTCTTTGCTCTGGGAGACAGCTTTGAAGGGACAAGTATTTTCTCCCATCTCTGCCCACAAATGCAGAACACGATGATGGGTTTTTTTAAGCAAATATCATTATGGTATGTACAGCCCACCATGTTTTGCTGCCATGTCTGAAGTTAATAACCTGGAAGGAAATATTTCTTCACACAATCAACTGCTACCACGACAGCATTAAGGGTGCCAGAATGCTAATTTCAGTAAGGCTAGTATCTTACGTATCACACCGCTAACATGTCCAATACTTAATAAATTATTGCTAAATATATACTTCTAGCCCATCTTTCTAGTGCAAATTGCAGAGGGCAAAACTCAAGCACAGTAAATTCAGAGACCTTGATGTTAACAAAGTTTAAAACAAAGTTAGGACTTCTAGGATGGCATTTCTCCCTATTTTTTATCCTGACTGCACATGCACACCCCAAATACAACAGAAATTCACACCCAGGCAGATGGAGCTTGGTTTCTCTCCACTCTAGATTTTTAGTTTTTCCCTAGCACTAAAATTACGTCAAAAAGCATAATTCTGCCAAAAGAAAATATGACTTTGGTTCCCTTCCCCAACTCAGATCTTTACGGAGCCTCTGCAGTTAAAGTTTAGTCATCCCTTGTGGATGTAGCCAAACACACGTCAGATGAACCTCGTGCTTTAATTAAAATGCATCTTCCCTCTTGAGCCTGTATGTGAATAACAGAAAAGGAAAAAGGGCACGGGAAATGTATCACATTGCCTCAATTCCCCTAATTCCACCAAAATGGCCCTTCTCCAGTCAATACTTGTTCTCTGGGACAAGAATGAGAGCAAATTTCTGCCTGAACCTATGTAAAATGATCAGAGTTGAACATATGCCAGGTGGGAGGTGTTAGGTGGATCCCCTGCTAAACTCCGAAAAGAACAAGTAGGGGGAAAGGAAGAGGCAGACATACTCCATGTACACGTTCTCCTAAGAACACACACATTCTCCAGCAAATGAGAGGAAGTGCTCTCACAGCACAGCATCCACAGGGCAAAACACCTGCAGCTACAGTTCACTGCCCACAGAGGGAAGGAGGAACAGATCACCTCATGACGAGGCTGAAGGAGAAGGCAGAGAGAACAAGTGAGTGATAAATTAAGGTAGATTTTGAAGAATTCGAATTATTAGAAAGAAGTCTCTCCTTCCATGGCGAGAAACAATCTCTGATGTGTTTTATACTGCAAAGTGCCCTGAGGGAGATGAGAAGAAATACTGGAGATGTGGGTTTTGGTGATGAAGGACAAATTCATTCATGCTGTCCAGTCCTTCAGCTCCAAAACTGTGGATTCACCTCTGCCAGTAACGGAAGTCTGTAACAGAAGCTTCTGATGCTGAAACAGCTCCTGAACAGCTACTGATGCTGAAAGGTGACACTAGGAAGTTAAACAGAAAATTCCTGATGTTCCACAGAATGGGAAGACTGAGGTTGCATCATGAGAAAACTATTCCAGAACTGTTGTGCAGCTGAGAGGAATTGGACTGGACTGGAGTCAGCTGAACTTCCTATTACATGCTTTGGCAGAGAACATGACAGAGACTGAGCCTGGTGCTACAAGAGTGGAAATGCCTCAGTTTTGAATGGATAGGGTGCATATATACCCTTCATACGTGCACAAGTGAGCTAGTTCTTAAAGGCAGAACGCAAAGCTTTGCTACTTGCATTATCTATAAAGAGCACAGCTGGGATGAAATTAAGAGTTCTTACTTGTCAGAGAAATTGGAGACCAAAGTGGTTATCAAATTAATTTATAAAATGGTGGAAGAGAACAAGACTTTCTGTCCCCCCCTCATGTTAATCTATAAAAAGACAACAGACTAGACACAATTAATTTACTTGTAGATAGGGGCTATTCCAGAATCCTGACTCTTTGTTCCATATCTGCAAGCGTTTTTAAAGGGGATTAGGCACCAAAGCGCTCTTCAGTATTTCCAAAATTCTGAGACTACTAGAGAGGTTTCGAAATTTGAAATTGGGGTGCATTCGCCAAAACAACAACAACAACAACAACCACCAAAACAAACAAACAAACAAACAAGCAAAAAACCCCACCCAAAAAAAAAAAAAAACTCTGTTCCGAATCTGGTTTTGTGACATGAAGAACCCAGAGGCAGACGTGGGGTACACTTTGTCCCCATCTAAGTCTGCTGACATCCCTTTGGTCCGGTGTTCTCCTTAAACAAGTGGTCTGCCTTACTGCTGGTCATTCTTCTGTCACCCCCTGCCCCTTGGCTCCCCAGAAAAAAAGCTGCAAACACCCATCACCCCTTCTTCAGTGGTCACAGGAGTCATGGCATGGTCTGGAAAACCTAGGTCTAAATCCACATCCTCAGTTTTCATATTCTATGCTCAAAAATACTTACTACCCTTCTTCCCTGAGCTGTAACTGTACTGTGGCTATGGCTATCCCTGAAAGATTGCTTACTCAGGTTCAAGTGCAGGTTTATTTTGTTTTCAGATCCAAGTGGAACCTGACATTCTGCACTTCGATTACCTTGCGGTGTTCCTGTGTTCTCTAAACTGGTAAGAGATGAACAGACAAGCTGCTGAGATTTTCTCTTGTTATTTATGTGCAGTTTCTGCAGATGAATGGTATTTTTTCTTGCTAAAGTATTTGCTGTGGTAAAGTGTGTGTGTGTGTGTGTGTGTGTGTGATTGATTGTTTTGCTCGGTAGGGTTTTTTTTGCTTTTTTCTAACCTGTGCTCAGAGGGAAGCAAGCTGACAGTGCCATTTCCCTGACTACTAGCAAGAGATGAGCTCTGTAACTCTTTGTACAGCACAGGGTCAATTGCAAATCCACACAGTACATTTCAATTGTGGCTACAGCCTGATTTTCAATTCATTTCTAGTGTGGCTTTAGGCTCAGTTCAGCCATTCGTACGGATCTGATAAGTTCATACCCACAGAAGAATGCTCTGTCACACTGGCGCTGGCAACGTGCTGCTCAGAAGTCATAAACACTCCCAAACTCTAATGCTGCAAAAGCTCACTGCCACCTTGCCCTGCAGGGATAGCTCCAGCAGGATTTATTTGGTCGTAGTGTATCAACCATTTAGTTTTTAGCACAACTGCCACAGGCTGACTTGAAGGAAGCGAAGGAAAGGAGTGAATACAAAGAGCTCGGGAATGGAGTCGGGATCCTCAGCTGCTGGAAAGTCCTTTCAGATGTAACAGTGCCACCCCACCTGCCCAGAGGAAGACTGGCCAGGGGACAATGACAGCTGTTGCCTAACAGAGGGATGTCAGTCCAGGTTATTGAGTGTTATATGCCCTTCATGAAATACATAATTCTGCTACAATTTTCCTGCCAGCTTAATGACTTCAAGTCACAGAGCAGAATCTTCTGCAACAGTGTTTAACCAGAGTAGGAAAGTAATAATTCCTTCTCCTTCAACAGTCACCACATTTATGTTTCATGGGGACCCACTCGTGTGCTGCCACAAGAACTTCCTTAAATGTTCTGCACACTTCCGTGAGTACTACTAAAAGGCTGAATATGCTGCTGCCTTCACACTCAGGACATCTTAAAGACACGTTGGTCAGAACTTTTGTGATGAGACTTCTGTGCTCAGTGTGGGATTAATCTGGCTTCATTTTTATCATAATAAAAATCGGACTCGTAGTCAAACCTTATCATCTAGGTTCCCCGTGTACTCTCTAGGGAGAGATGGATCTGAAGAATTTGATTTATCCACTTAACCTTAAACAAGCTGCCTTCTGCAGATGCTTGTCTCTCTCTGTGCACCTTCCATTTAAACATCAAGAGCCAGATGAGACCAGGAACAGCTGTGTATGGTGTGATGGCAGCTGCAACTCAGACTTGTAAAGCCATTTTTATGTATTATGGCTCGGAGTCTTTTTTGTCCAGATTGATATTGTAAGGTTTAAATTTTGTTTAGCTGTTCTCTTTTTCAGCAGTATAAAAGTGCATGATGGTCACGACTGAGCAAGGCAAATAACTTTAAGCACACAGAAGGTCCTACTCAGCAAAAGATGTAAGCATGTCCATAAATCCTTCACCTCTGTGACAAAGGCAGGCCCTGAGTACAAAGAATCAATCGGCAGATCAAGGTCTCTTTTCTGGAGCTGCCAAAGAGTAACAACCCCCTGAAACCTCCTTCTAATTTGTTTTGAGTCTTTGATGAAGTGAGGTTGCTAAAATGTCATTCGAAGCATAATAAAAGTCTTGGTCTCTTAGGTGGTGCTGAGACCCCTGTTCTGCAGGTTTAGTGTTCTCTTCACAGAAATTATTATTGCTTGCTGTGGTCGTGTGGTTTTACACTTGGCAGTTACTCAGTGGCCGAGAGGGACGCAGACAAACCACTACAAATACATTCATCAGCCTCATATCTTAGTAATGGTATGGAGAGCGTACACATTAAATTCCTGTCTGGTTTGGCAGCGACGTACCGAGCAAGTGCAGAATTTAAAGAATTAAATTTTAGCCATTAGCTTTCTTTTATATATTTCTCTTTTAATACCTGACAGAGCTTTCCCCCAGGCATGACAGTGGCTAGCCAGGCAAGAGAAGGCTTAATAAACTGAGAGATGAGATCAGCTGAGAAAAGGCTGTGTGGACATCAGCAACGGGAAGTCCGTTCCCTACAGTAGAATTGACTGTAAAACAAAAACAGAAATTTTCAGAACTCTGTTTCCTCATTTTAACTCAGGATGCTAAACCTCTGTAGTGTCTTCTGAAAAGGATGAATTTATAAACAGCATGACCTTAAATGAGTCAACATGACCTTTCCCAGACACACACCACAGTACATATTTACTGAGCTTTATCTCATAGGCATTAACTCATTGCTAATATAAAAAGCTTTTAGGCTGCTAGACAATGCAATATGTAATCCTATCATTCTGACATTTAAGAATATGCACAGTTTAACAGTGATAATGATTTTCTTTCCTTGCTAGCTTCTAAGTATGAGCTCCTCATGTGTTTGTTTATGCTGTAACTTTCTTCCTCCATTTTATGAAGAATTTTTGTTGCCAGTGAAAGAGAAGGATAAGGATGAAGGATGATGACATGGATTTTTTTTTTTTCTTTTGCCTTCTATTTAATTCACAGCAAGTGGTGCTTCCATACATAAGCACTGGTCATTTTGCATTATACTAATCCGTGTGAAAATACATTACCCTGCTTGTCTGGCTGCCATTTGCAGGTCTTAGTATGGTAATTCCTCAACAACTGCCGTGCAAATACACAAATCTCTCTGATCTCATCAGCTCCTGCACTTCAAATTCATGCGATACATACACTGCCGAAGCTCTTACCCAACTCTTTGACTGAACCAAGATATTTTTCATGATCCTCCTGGGAGCATGCCTGCCTGCGCTTCAGAATTACAAAACTGATCTTTTTTCCTAAATGTGACCATAAAAAGTCACTAGGAAAGTTTTGTAAATGTACATGGTGTCCTATAAGCAGGTAAGCATCTACAAGATCCTTCAAAAAACCAGAGTTGGGCACCAACTTTTTATTTTAAGTTAAATGTGCACCTTTAAACCTCTCCACCTTCACAGCATGGTCCTTCACATAAATGTACAACAGAAAGATGCAAGAAGAGGCCCACTGGCAGCACTGAGCCCCTGTGGTAACAGAAGCAGCTTCATCTCCAAGCCAAATGAGTGGTTTCTCTTAGTTATTTATAGCCTTTTTAAATTTTAATTACTTTATTTACTTATTCTCTGCCGGGTCCCTACTGACATCATTCCGTTTCCCCTCCTGTTTCACTCCAGTGTGCTCATACAGCAGTGAAAGCTCTTTATTATCAGCATCAGTCTACAAGGTCGTTTCTCAGCTCAGGTTTACTCCCGATGCAATTTTTGCCGCGTAACTCATGTGCCAGGAGAGCCAATGGACAGAAGCACAACCCCTGACCAAGCTGTTTCCCATCAGCCTTCAGAAATTTAAAGCAGCAGTGAAGGAAGAAGGCTGGTGTTCTGTTGGGGTTCTTTTTTGTGGCTGACAGTAGGTTACACCGAGTACTGTAACGCCGGGCACGTTTCTGTGACGATTTCTCAAGTGATGAAAGAAGTGGGGAGAGCACACAGAAGAAACCTAAGGCTTAGTGAGTCATGGGAGTTTTCTGTCCACCCCTCCCCAGGCTTCAGAGGAGAAACTCGTCACCCAACAGCACCCTCAGCTCCCTAGAGTTCAGAGCAGCAAAAGTCATTTGCAAGCAACAGCTTCTCCACAGCTTAATGAAACACCAGCAGTAGCAGACTCTGCACTCTCTCAGTTCAAGAGCCAGGCAAAACTGACTGACTGAAAATTACCACAAAGATTAGGACCATAAACACAATCAGCTGGCATAGCTCAGTCTATAAACAAAAAACGTATTTACCTATGGCAACAAAATTAGCCATGCTGTCCTTATCTCTGCTGCTGCAAGCACTCATAGCACGCATGTGGAAGTGAACATTCATGCTTGCACTACGTATTTGCATGTTTATGAATAAACTGTAATCAGTTTGACAGTATCCTTCTTTCTCGCCTTATTAGCCCTGTGAGCTCTTCATTCAGTTCTCACACTTTGCATACCAAAAAGGCAGACAGGGAAAAACATCAACATCCTCGTAAAGTTGCACACAAGTGAAGAATGTCTACATAAATAAGAAAATTAGACCCAAAGAGTAGAGACCATGCTCGAAAGAGCAGCAGTGTCTTAGTATTTGCCACGGTAGAAACAGAAGCTGGGGAAATCTTGGATTTTTTTTTTCCCCATTTGTCTCTACTTGAAAGAAGGGAAAAAAGAGACATGCATGACTGATGGTAATGGAAAACCTATTTGTGTCCAATTCACTGGAGAAACAGTACAAGGACATATCATCCTTGTGAAATAATTTGTCCTGTATTCCTTGAGCCAGATGAAAGTCCCATTATGTACAAAACAACATGTGCAGATGAATACAGATTTGGGAGATCTATTATTCTCTCAATACGCTGTCTTGGTGTAACCTCTGTCATAAAAAAGGCCTCTTTCCGAGTGCCTCACACTCTCATAAAGTGTGACTTTTTCCACTAACCTAGAATAGATTTGAAAGTGCACAGCAGCACCGAGGAGTCACTCACGATTAGGGCTCTTGCTGTGAAACAAAACTGGCACATGCTCCTGGAACCTATAGCAATTAGCAAGTGTGAAATCAAAAAGTCACACCACACCAATTGTTCGCAAGGCACGCCGAGCAAAAACAGAATGAGACAGCTACATCTTTATAGCCCTGGATGGCTTTGCAATTCAGAGAGATCTTTATGAGCACATAACAGTTTCATTCCCTCAGATGAGGCTCTGTGCCTCGTACTGATGCATCTGTACTTCCAAAATTTTCCTCTTCACACCGCTACGAGACACAAGGTACTGTTATCTCAGATGCTGCTCATTACTAATTCCCTAACCTGACAAGAAGACTGTGGAGGAACAGAAGATTTTTGAGATCTAAAGAATGATTATGAAGCGACACAGGTATGATCTCAAATCTAAGTTTTCTCCTCTTGCAGTGCTAAGGAAAAAAAAAAAACAGGCCCATGAATGTGCCCAGTGCAGCAAAGAGCACTGGAGCCTCTTCAGCCCACGAGCCACTGTGCTGCTTTTAAGTTTTAAGGGCTTACAGAACAACTCTATCTTCCACATCAAATTGAGTAATAAAAAAAAGGAAAGAAAAAAAAAAAAACACCAAAACTTTGAGGCACCGTTCTTGGTTGAAATCTGCTACAGTCAGATTACAAAAAATTAATTCCAGATGGCTCTGCCAGAGAAAAAGCAGTCTGCATCCACATGTGGTAAAACAGAAGTCAGAAAGTAAAGACCATGCTGGTTTACTAAGCTGTCCTAGAAAAGCCAGTGGCTCGCACTCAGATGCAGGTCAGAAAAACACTGTTGCCCAATCTGGCCTGAATATAGCTTGAAATTAAATGCCTACAGTTCTCATCATCACCTGATACAGCATATTTTGGTCACTGTAGATGTGAGGGTGGAAACAGAACCACATCTTCCATTCCACTGTGAATCCACTGTGAATTTCCTTGGGTTCCAGTGTGCCAAGTTAACAGCAAGATCATCCTTCCTTATGCCCCGCCAGGGAAGCTGTGATCTCAACACGCAGGCTCAGCAATGTGCCATCCCTCACTGTGACTACCCCAGTGTTGCTTTGACTTGGCCTCATGGCTTGGCGAGGTACTGGCAGAGGTGTCTGCAGTAGCTCTAAAGCACTTCCAAATTTTTTAAGATATTTAAAGATCCAGTATAAAATTTTTTGCTTTTAAAAATCCCACTGGCACCAGTGTCTTCACGGACCTACAAATCTGGCCTTTATGACTTCCATACCATGGGCCGAAGCACAATTCCTGCAGAACTGGGCTAACTCATTATGTTAATGTTGATTTATGTTTGTTAAGAGACCTCAGCTACTTTACCTGAAGCCGAAAATCTTGCATGTTATTTTATTCACACGTAAATTTTGAAAACTTATTACGAATATATTTGATGTCCCCGTCTTACATGGTTGGTTTTGGTTTGTTTCATTGTAAGTATTTCATGTGAGCTACTCCTAAAAACTTCAGAATGCTTTAGCAAAAGCAGCTCAAGAATGAGAAGCTAAGGAGAAAGACCAAGAGCACAGATAGAATAATGATTATAATTCAAACAAAACTCCTCAAAGGGCAGAAGAAGCTACAACTGTGACAACTAATTGATTTGATTCTACATACACAAAAAAAAATGGTAAGAAGGATTTTGTCCTGGTAAGACAGATTTTTTTTTTTTAAGAGGGATTTAATTAAATACCCCTCAGATTTCTTTTTTCTTCGAAATTTTAACTGTGAGGCATCATATCCAAAAGAAAAAAACAATACCATCCAGGAAGTAATTATCTGCATTAAGTGTGCTGTTTGACTTCTTTCCTGCTAACAGTGATCTCTGGCAGAAGGAAAAACGAAGGAAGTTGGGGGAGGAAGGGAAAAAAAAAAATTGATTCAGTAATTTGAGAAGCTAAATACATTTCTCTGTGTCTCAATTAACAGAGGGAGGGCTTGTTCTGCGGCGGGAGCAGCACCAGGTTGGTAACAGCAAGGTCTATTTTAGTGGCTGCGTGTCATGTTGGAAACTGGAGGAACATAAGGGGCTTGACACAGCGTCGTTTGCTGTGAATAATAACCCCGCTGGAGCCGCTGCTCATCAGAGCTGTTCCTGCACGTTGGGTGACCAAACTGGGGGCTGCATCCCCGCAGCAGAGTCAGCGCCGGTGCGGGCAGGTGTCGGAGCTCTCGTGGTGGCTCTGCCGGCCCCCGGCTCGGCCGCCTGCCCAGGGCTGCCCGCAAGCACAGGTGCACAGCTCCAGCCACTCGGGCTCTGCCCTGCTCTGCTGGCCCCGCTTCAACACCACGTATTTGTTTGTCAGTTTTCAAGGTGGATGCACGCTGCTCGTATTTGTAGAGCCCTGTTTATAAAAGTTTTATTTCTCCTGGCTTCGGTTTATCCCAGCTCCTGTTGTCCTGGATAATTAAGAGCTGAATCGAGCACTTCATATTTAAAATACATTTCCTGTGTGTTTTGATGATGTCAGTTTTCATATTGAATCCCTTCACTGGTTATCCTGCACAGACTAAGGTTTTATCCTTTTCCACTCAATACTTTCTCTACCATTATTTGATGCCACTCTTTCCCATTACCTGCCTCCTATTCTGCCAGTAGCAGGAGACACAAATACCTATTTCTGCTTCTTTCCCTGCTGCTCCCTGTAAATGATACTGTCTTGCCATCAATAATCAAGAATGCCTTCTTTATATAGAGGCTTGTAATAAATCTCAACAACTTCTGTCAATTTGCTTCATGTATATATTTAAAAACCATATAAATAGGAAGCATATTTCATATAAAACTTGCATATGGTTTGCTCTTATGTTCCTCACTTTTTAAATGCATTTCTGAAAACCAGAAACAGAAGTGTTTTGTGTCTCCAACCAATTTATGTGTGGCACTCTGCAGTCTCTCCCTCCTTCTTCTGTATTGGTTGGGGTTTTTTCCTTGCTCCTGACTGATGTGGATTGATGCTACTCCTGTGGAGACTAAGCTGGTTACTTCACCCAGCAATCAGCCCAGTAGGTTTGCAGCCGTACCAGGAGCTCTCACTGCTCCTTCAGTCTGCCCTGCAGCCATCCAGCACAGCTATGGGATAATAAATCTATTTTAATTTGCACTTTTTTTCTCCCCAAAAGGATAAGGGTTTTGCATCCCCTCTGTGCAGTGCAAAGGACGTCATCACCCTTAACACACAACAGCCTGACCTGAAGCAACGTGACAACCTCACCAGTAATTTTGTTTGAAAAGCCTTCAGTTGTGAACTATTTTCTAATGTCAGTCATGGCGGCCCAGAAAATCCTTCTGCTAATTCTCCTCTGATTTTGCGCACAGAAAGAGTGCTTTTTGACAAGAGACCAAGAAAAGGCAGCCTGAAATAATCGTGTATTCCTGTATGCATGATCGCTGCAGTGACTAATCCCAATTTGCTCCCTTAATGTCTCTCTCCCTTGCAGAAGGCAGCTCTGTTCTGAAAACAAATGAGAGTGGAGGAAAATAGGCAATTTGTACTCGTGTACTCTCCTCCACCAGGCTTCCTCCCACTCCAAATTCCGTAGCAAAGGAGTATGTTTTGGTTCACTAGCTGAGC
Source organism: Rhagologus leucostigma (assembly GCA_013397725.1). Classification (NCBI taxonomy): domain Eukaryota; kingdom Metazoa; phylum Chordata; class Aves; order Passeriformes; genus Rhagologus; species Rhagologus leucostigma. The sequence continues at coordinate 317,945 of VZTD01000066.1, read as the reverse complement.
CTACGTTCCCAACTATTATGTTAACAAATAGCAATGAAAGAATATTTTTGGTTAATTATGTGGCTCTACTCTTGCTGTTGCAGCTGACTGGGGAAGATGAGAAAATCTGTGTGGTTTATGGTACAAATGTAACATGTGAAGTGCTCAAGCCATAGACTTGTTGGGCCATCATTCAGTTTTCTTTTTGGGAGAACTTCAGTCTTGTAACCCTCTTGCCACTCTGAAGGAGAGGATCCTAAACTGAAGTTGAGATCTAGACAATTTAAACTGAAAAACTTACTAAAGCTGGTATCAAGATTGGAAAATGCTCTGTATTTCTGTGATACGGTATCTTTCACTGAAGAATATCAAAGTACTTTTCTAATACATGTTAATGAGCCCTTCCAAGATTGCTATAAATACAGTATCATGTGTATATGACTCATGTGGCTTATTAATTTTACATCACCTACACTGCTGCTTGAGCAAGAGTGACAGAGCAGCATTCAGGCAAATTCCTCTGCGAGAACCTAGCCAAAATAGCAGTACCTGTGTCTTCAGGGGTCAATCTGCCTCAAGGCTGACTCGAGTTAGCAAGATTCAGGCTGAGAGAGATGTTCCCTGCTTACCACAGCCCTCCCAGTACAGTTCTCTTGACAAAAAAATTAGAGCATTCTCCTAATAAGAAAATAAAGTCTAAAGCAATGTATAACAGCTCCTAGGTTAAAACATCCCATGCTATGCCAGTGGTCTACAGCAGGGTGCAAGGAAAAACAGGAACTTTGCTGGGGGATGGATACTGATCCAAAAGGCACAGATCCTCGGTGGGACTTGATTTTAATTAAAAAGCAGGAGGAAAAAGCAATATTTAATCTCTTAAACTTACCTATGCCCTTAACTGAATGACATTTTTACGTAGCTTAATTAACTATTAACACTGAGTTCCAGAAAAGCCCTTTGTAATTTCAAAGTGCTCTCTCTACTCCTGTGGCAATTACCCCATTAAGAGGTTCTACGGGCAGAGCAATAACGAAGACACGTGAAGGATTTGTTTGCTTGGCGCTTTACAGGAACTGTGAGCCAGACAGACGCTTTTTAATTGAGATAAATAGGAACTCTGTGCTCATACAGGTTGATGAGAGGTCAAGTACATTAGCATGGGGTTAGCACTAGCCAGTGTTAACCTCCTCCTGCTGGCTTAGAGGATGGGAAGGTAAAATACTGCCTGTCTGTAAACTGCCACAAGTCAAATAAATGGTTAAAGGCCCCACGGAGGGTAAATAATAGAGCTGAAGCCACAATAGCTAGATTTCTTTAGCCCAGTCTCAGTGGAATCAAGAAAGGTGGATCAAACCACCCATTTCATAGTGATTTCTTTCTTTCCTGCATACAAGATGATTGACGTGGTGGAATTCAACCCAAACAAGGCAGGCAAATTTCCCCAGCAGCATTCACGGAGGTGAGAGAACTGAGACAGGGTGGAGGGAAAGGAGAAACGCCCAGTCACTGCATTGCTCTCTCAATGCAAAAAAAAAGGAGGAGAAAGTGGAGAGGAAGATGCTTCCTCCTGTCCTCCAAACGAGAGGAAGGACAGAGAGAGCAGCTTCCTAGGTGCCAGTTAAACCCAGGGCTCTCAGCTCCCACTCTTCCCACACTGAAACCCATACTCATTTCTTGTCTTTGTTAATGGTTCCTCTTTATCGTGAAGCCAAATAACTCCAAACTTCTCAATATTCAAATCCAAGAGCAGCTTCTGTAGCTAGAACGTACCTCTGAACTCTAAGCCATCCATAACCACTACAAGTTTCATTCTGTAATTGCTATAATTGCTAAGAATTCAAATCTGCAAATTTTGATTTAAATTGAAAAAAATCAATTCTCTGCCTTTGTCAGTTCAAAAAACACACTGAAGCTTAAACCTCTTGAAGTGATGCACTTAAGCCTTTCCTGTAGTAATTAAAGACTGAATTAAGAACTTTACCATTTGAAAGGTTTCTATCTCAGCCTAGTCTGCTGTACTGCAAACAGTGTACATGGATGTGCTCTGTTTCTTTGTCAGTAAGAAATGCTCTGACATTCCAGGAATTTCAGCTGAAACAGTGGGAGAAACACGAGAAAATTCAAACGCATCTGCTTGCAGGTTGCAGCAACACAGCACAGCCTTCACCCTACCGGCCTTTGACTTGCTAAGGATGATCAATCCATGAAAAGCTAAGAGAAAAATTGGTGACAAAACACGTGCAACCACCAAGAGAGAACCTGAGAGAAACTGGGATCAGTCAGTCATGGACTGTCTGGGAGACGGCTGCTTCCACAGCCTGAAAAGGCTCCTGAAAGGATTTATCACCATTGCTGGTAGGGCACAGCTTGGAAAAATCAGTGTTCTTGTGAAACACCTGATGGAGTTAAAATTGAAGTGGCCCCTATCCACAAGAGTTAATAACTTTGGGGAGGGGAAGGAATGACCTTAGGGGCCTACTGTATTTCAGGGGGAAAGAAAAAGACAGCTTGGGGACAAGGAGGTGGAAAATCTCATGCAGTGGGAAGAGCAACTTATTCCTTTGACCAGCAGAAGGCTGGGTGAAGCTGTGCAGCAGTTTGACAAATACGTCTACCAGTTTTTGAAGTTAAGGCTCCTGTTTTCAAGACCAGAGGCTCCAAATTTGGTACTTTCCACTAATTATATCTGCAAGGGAGTTGTATTATTTATATGTATTTCAAATTAGCTGGTGACCTGAGCTGTATCTACTACAGTCCAAATGCAGTTTGCATATCATTCATTACATAAATGAGGTTTGAAATGAACACAACTGTTTACTCAGAAGACATCCATTTAGTGAGCTGGCATTTCTTCATTACCCAAAATATATGATAATTGTCCATGTAATTCCTTCAGCAATTTAATTGCACACAGTCCTGCTCCTCCACGGAAATTATCTGTCAACTCCACATAATAATTATGCATCAGTCTCAGTTAATATTCATTCACACTATTGCATACGTAGGGCTGGATGGAATCTGGATTCAATTCCCAGTAAGGTGAGCACCTTTTAAAAAGAACTACAAGATGAGGTTTTTACAACAAAACTAAAAACACGACTCCTGATTCAATGATTGAAGTGCTACCACGGCACGTGGTGTAGTGTATGCTGGCATAGCAGAATAGATACAGCTTCTGCACACAATTCCAGGGTGAAAGGTAGTGGTAACACAGGGTAGTAACATTCAGCCCTGCAAGGGATGATTCCCTCTGCAGGAAGGGTGAGAGGAGGCATTTCTGCAACTGGAAACAAATTTTCCACTGAACTGGTCAAATTTGTTCTACTTTCACTGGAAACGGACTCATCTCTAATGTAGCTTCCTGCAAGCCTGTCTGTGAGTTTTATTGTGCAGAAGGATTCAGTTCTGACAGGAAGCATTTTTTAGCCCTGGCACATCTGAGGCTGAGGTACAGATCTTGAGGGAAATCCGTGAAAGATGGAATCGACATCGCCCTCAGATCACGTACGAGGCACTAAGTCAGGCTCGTTGTTTACTGTCACCTCCAATTTATCCTACGTGAGACAGCACAAAACAACATGTACCACAGAAGGAAAGGAAAAGCATGGAACAGTGTATGTGATACAACCCAGCAAATCTGTCAAGAACATCTTATATATGTGTGTGTGTGCCTATCCCCATAAAACCACAGAGTATTCAGATGATGAGTTCAAAATAAATGCAAATCCCCAAGCCCCAAAAAATCTGACAGAAGAAGGTCTTAGCGGCTAAAAATGTAAGTTTTGAAACTAAAAAGGATAAACTGACAATCTAGGTCAGGTTTTGCCATCCTTTGGTGACTGCTCTCAGCCTTTCTGAACCTTTTTGTTCCTGATCCTTACACATCCTCATNAAAAAAAAAAAAAAAAGTAGCTTGTCTCTAGATTCCATATCTTTTGGTTAGCTAAATAAGGGGCTTTGCGCATCAAGGCTTTAGAATACTCTCTTTTTCATTAGACATTTATAGCAGAAAATGCCCTGCAATGGAGTTTGTATTCAGAAGGGAACGTAAATCCCCAGAACGCAGACCTAAACCAGTCAAACCCTTTGTGGTCATGAGGGCACCCAACAACGATACAGAGTATGAAGCAACCTGAACAAGCGTGCATTATGCAGAGCCTTACAGCATTTTATGCTCTGTGCAGGGAGTAAACAGGAAGATCTAAATTAACTGACTGTATTGAGGTTAGCATAAATCACTGCTTCCAGGGACTGCTGCATTCCTGTCATACTCCTCAGAGCACTAAAAAGAGCACCTCCCCACCAATTTCACCTCTTCTTGTAGATCCCAAATCTCTGCAACCATTTGGAGAACAAGATGCAACCGGGTTGCAGCAAATTTTGTCCACTATTTTTCTTTTTTACGGGATTAAAAAAAGGAGACAACCAAAATTTGTTTGGCAAGAAGGTTCAGCACTGAGCACCAAAGTGAATCGAAGGTCAGTAGTGCCCCCATGGGTCAGTTAGAGACCTCAAAAACCCGGCTCCTTTCTCACAGCAAGTCAATTAAGTTACAAAAGACAGTTTCAAAGAAGAAAAATTAATACAGAGAAACTGTCACCTCTCCCAAAATCGAACAAGAGACTGCCTGTTCCCTCAGTATCTTACCAGCCCGCCAGCAGGAGGAAGGAGGATGTGGGTTTCCATTTTAAATGCTTCACATTTCATGCAGGTGGGGAACATTTCTTATTCATTCCACATCCCTATCAAGATGCAGAGGCAACAGACAGCAAAAGGAAGTTTGCGGCATCAGTGCAGCCTTAAAGCGCTTTATGTCCCAAAAGTGGAAAACTTTAGAATAAACTTTCTCCAGATGATCATAAAACTCCCTGCTTCAAACCCAGCTCTCTGTGTCAGACTTATCGACACAGCCCCAACAGATTACATTTATTGTGGAGGGAAAGTCTGACCATGTACAAAAATCAGACGGAATTTCCTATTGAGTTTTGGTACACGTAGCCCTGCGTGTCTCAGAGTGGACCTCAGTGCACCTCTAAGGGTCAGGGGTGACACTTGAAGTTGCCGGTGATATTCTGGTAGTTCTCCTGCTGACTTCAGAGGGGCTTACGTTCCCCAGACTCTGGGGAGGGGAAAATCTATGTGAATTTGATAACATTTTTAATAGCCATAAAACAAGGTCTGAGATGCACAGCTCAAGATGGCTCAGGAACGCAAATTTTAGTATTAAAAAAAATATTTTTTTTATGTCGAGATCACCAAAAAAAACCCCTAGAGCCAAGGAAATGCATCAATCTATTTTAAATGTGCCATATATATGTATGACAAGCACTTAAATATTCTGTCTATTCAGACAGATTTCTGTACATCTGAGTAGGCTGAGGATCAAAAGACAGGCTCAAATTTATGCCATTTTGAGCTTAATATGGTAAACAAGGTGATCTCAGATACTTTTTCTGTTATTTCAGTTCTTCATCCAATTTTCTTGTTGCATTTCTGGTACTTCCACTTCCTGTACTGAATAGATATCAGGCATGGAAAACAAGATAGCCAAAACATTCACTGGCTAGAAAAAGTTCAGATTTAATACGCAGCAAGGATTATTTGCGGGACTAAAGAGAAAAAAATCTTTTTTTTTTTAAATGCTTAGCTCAGCCTTAGTTATAGGATCTCAGAAAAAAGTTAATGACACAACAATGCTATAACATCAACTGCCACATAATAATAATAATAATAATAATAATAATTATGATTATTATTATTTTTTTTTGCTCTCTAAGGAAGTTCAAGGAAACACCTAATGTGCTTTCATACACTAACTCAGCATCTTATTTCATAATGGAATTTCTTTAAAGTGGTCTAATTATACTTCACAGGAAAAGCATAATTTTCAAGTTTTTTCTTTATGGCCCAAGAGGCAGCTCCCTGAAGAGAAAGATCTGAAATCTGCAGCTTTTTATATGATCTCTAATTTTATGAAAGAGAAATCTGTCACCTGAGTAGGAGATGTCTGAAAGAACAAGCACATGGAAAAACTGTGGTATTTTTGCAGTCTGAATTAAAGAAATAAAATATCTGGAAGGAAATTAGTTAGAGAAGGTGTTAGATTAGACTGATGAAGCGTCTCTTTGAAGCCCACTGAAAAGGGAACACCACTTTCTTGTCAGAGAAATCTTACACATTTCAGCCAGTATAACCAAATAATAATTAGCTTTCCATGGCACTCAACAGAAATACAAAATCAAGAAACACAGCTTCAAAAATGGTTGCTGAATAATGTCATTCAACGTTTTTTGTCTTTGAAGACAAGTGAAGAGCAGGTTTTCACACCTTAGGGAAAAAGTTCTGCTTTTAAAGGTAAAGCACATAATTTATGCTTTTTTTTAAAAAAAAAACCTGTCTTTAAATAAACAAAAGTTGTATTTTTCTAGGGCTATTGAACTAAAGGTGATTGTTGAAAACCGAAAAGCTACTGATCATTGAACTTTCTTCCTCAAAAATATTTGTAGTAAATGTAAAAATTAACACCAAAAAGTAGTTTAAAAGTTTCAGTTAAAAGTATGGCAGGTGGCACATCTCAACTCCGTGACAACCAAGGATACAAAAACCTTGTTTCTTCAAGAGTTTGTTTTCGCAACTGTGTGCATCTAATTCCTCCCGAAATCTATCCATAGAGCAAGGGTCTAACCACGGATTTCAGGTGAAAGCTCTACAGCGGCATGAATAATAAAAACAGCATTGACCAAATTACTTAAAGCCATCTGCTCTTTTTGAGCTGCTCCAACCAGGCAAGAGAGCAAGGGAAATTGCAGGATTTTCTGGCTAGCTCGGAGGCAACACAGGCAGCTTCCTCTGCCCATCCTGCAGCTGATGGAGCCAGGGACTGGGACGTGGCAACGCTGTTCCCCGGCGTGGTTGGCTTTGCATGCGGTGCGTGGAAAAGGTAGGAGCTGTCCTAGGAAATCCTGGAGCAATCCTAGCCTGCAGGGAAGGATGTCCATGCTGCACAGACTCAGGGAGCTCATCTTAGTGCACTCTGTCACACACTCTCTTCCCATTAACCAGTGCCTAGAAAGCTGGCCTGGAAATCTGATCCCTAAAGTTTGGGAAAACCACAAGAGGCCCAGAGTGACAGGTATTGGACAGGGGCTGGAGCCAGCGCTCCTTGGAGCACAGATGGACTAACCTACGCCTTGCTGTCCTGACCAAGCTCTTTTCCCCCTTTTAGGAGAAAACAAGCCTTTCTGTCAGTCCTTATCTCTCCTATTACCTCACCCTGCTGCTGAGCCCGCAATAGCAGGTGACAGATTGTGGAGAGGGCTTTCAGAGATGCTGTAAATGCTTATCTGCTGCAAATCACAGCTTCGTTCCCTCCACTGGAATGTGCTGAGCTGTACCAGCCCAGGGCCTGACTCTGCGTGCTGCGCCCCGGAGCCGCGGCGCTGCCGCCGTCTCTGCGCAGAAGCTACAAATTCCATTTGTAATTTAAATTAACGAAGAACGAATGTTATTATTTCTGCCACAGAAAAGGAGCTCCCCACACAGCGAGGAAAAGTAATGATAGCAAGCTTGCTCTTCAGCTGTAACTCTTCAGTGGGTTTACAAAGGAAGAAAGCAGCATTACCCTGTTCCACAAATTAAGGCACAAAAAGGAACATGTAGCCAGCAGAGATAGTAGCAGATCCAGAGACAGGGTCTCAAAAGGCAAGAAAAAAAGATCCACGAGGATTTAGGGTAGATTGGAAACCTACAGAAAAACGATTCAGAAAACTCAGGAACTGAGAAGCCTTATGTCCAAATAAAGCAAAGCTGGTGTGAGCGTGAAACGAGAGAATAGTCTACACATTTTTAAACATTTTCTAGTGGAGCGGGGGTGCCTTTGACTCTCGGCTAAAATCTTTCCCACCTTTCTCAATCTGTATTCAGCTGCAAGTGAATAAACGAGCCTTGCTTTTGACAAGGCAGGCCACGACAAGAAAAAACCCCATCACATGAAATTATTACCCTATTTCAGAAAATGGGTAAAGTGTAGCAGTCAAGAGCCAGCATGGACATTTTTCCAAAGCTTCATAAAGATCCATATAAAGACCCATGATATAATTGCTCCGAAGAGTTACAGCACGTAGGGTCACTTCCAGCTTGGCACGAGTTCAAGGGAGATTCACCTCAGCTCTGAACTTGACCAGCCCTCTCAATCCTGACGGGCACTGCCGAACTCTCTGCTCTGCTCCATGGGGATGAAGAACGTGAGCAAAGCCCTGGGCTGTGGAGTCCCACAGGGCTGCACCTTCCTGGGTCTGCTCTGCTCAGGGTCCTCAGCTCCTCTGGGCATCTCATCCTGAGAAAAGTCACAGCCCATTCAGAATCCCCCCGCTGCCTCCAGAAAAGCTGTCAGTAATTTCCTATTTAATGGAAACGTGAGGGCTCAACATACTATGAAGAGGTAAAAGTTAACTTCTTGAATTTTAGGACTATGTATATTTTTTTCCTGACCTGAAAGGAAGCCATCTGGATTAAAAATCTTCTGGCTGTAGCTGCCAATGAAGCTTAATTAGCAGTATTAATGTGTGGCAGGTTGTCCCTGCAGATACAGCCCTTTCCAGTGACGGATGTCAACATGTGCATTTACGGCCGCAGGAGAATTCTGGATAAAACTTCTATCATTTAACTGTCCAATTATTAAGGCAATCTATACGACCAAGATGGGGAAGTTTATCCCACGTAAAAAACTCAAACCAAACTCAACCAAACCTCCCAAAATACGTTGGTATGATGCTTAAAATGGGAGTCTATATTTGGTTTGTAAATAAAGATTTTTGTAACAATGCTTATCAGTTTATCTCATGATCGCTAAAGTGGACTGATTTAATAAAGCCTTTAAAATAATACCATAATCCTTATTTGGAGAACTACATTACTGCATAAGTTCATATAGGGAGTTAATTTGGGAAGTTCCTAGCAGAGTTGTGAAGAGACTCTCGATATTTAAACCTAGCAGTTTGTCTAAACTTTTACAGCCAAACCCTACTCTGATCAATTCTCCATCTCCATCTTCCAAAAGCTTAACTAGTCCTTATGTTGAACACATCCAGAAATCAAGTGTTTTCAAACAGCTGTCCTCATATAGTCACAGTGACGGGGCTGGTGCCAAAAGCATGCCAGGCATCACTGGCTGTATTACAGCTTCACCACATGTCTGCTGGAAGCTGGCCCTTTGCACTTCACCTGACGCAGTTTCGAGTAAAACCTCGTTTCTCTCTTTCTCCTCAGCCTCAGTTTGTTACTTCTGGTTTATGTTTTAGCCAGGCCTCCAAAATACAGCATTGAAGACATCCAAGTCCCCCTTACTTCCCTATATACTCATCAGAGCATTTGAACTGGGAATCCAAGCATTGCTCTGGCCCAGGAAAACACACATCTATTGAAGTCTCAAAGAGGAATTGTTTTTGAAAACGTGAGGATTCCAAATGCCAGCTTATTTATCCATCTCCAACTGCAGCTCACCCCGCAGCGCGCTGCACTAGCAGAGATGCACTAATTATCTTCTGGAGGTGAGCTTGGCCACTCCAGCTTTGATGCTCTGCTTTGCAATTAAATGTATTCCAGCAACCACATGGGGGAGAAGGAAAAAACACAGCTTCCAGTTCTGCAATGACCTACTTACGGCATTAAAGCACTGAGGGGAAGGGGAGGGCTGGGGAGGAGGGGAGAGGTCTAACTACAGCTTAATGCAAGCTGACACTGATCTGGGCTTCAGACTACACAGCCATCAATATCAGATATGACTTCACATCCTACAGAAGATGTTGGTGAGAGAGGGAAAGTTAATGACAGGAAGAAATTAATGCAAGACCTTGCTTCTCAAAACCTGCGGCAGTTTTAATATCCACAGTCCCTTTGTGCCTCCCCTGCCATGCCCCCAACACCACAGCACTCCTAAAGTTTGTGTCAAATTCACAACATTATTCAAGCTAGGGGTAACACTGTTCTGAGCACTGTGCAGCCGCAGGCTCCCTGACCCAGACAAGTACAGACATTCTCATTCCTTCCTCTCAATAAATACAGCAAGGAAAGGAAGAGAATCTGATTTATTCAGCATCACTAAGCTAAGTCAATGCCACAGATTGATTCCAGACCTTCTCATTCATGTTTTAAGCCTGTCCCTTCCCCCAGTTTCTCCCTACCTCAGATTGTCTTTAATCTTTAAGACAATTAAGCAGAATCATTAGAGGAAGGTGATCACGGGAGTGTTTTTGCATTCTGTCAGTGATCCCAGAATGCACTGGATTTTTAAGCACGGGATGTATTTTGGGATATGGTTTCTGTTTTCAATATTCCAGTATCCTGCTTTATGGCACGGACAGTTTAATTTCTGGACTTCATGCTAAGCACAGTGCTTACTGGTGACAAAGTCAAATGGAAGGCACACACTTAGTGCTATAAACGAGACTCTTCCAAAATGCCATATACTTGCAGCATGTGAAATGCCTATTGTTTCAGCATCAGAGCAAATGTTTTAAAAGCCTAAATGCTTAACTGCAAAAATTGAGCTGAACAACACATCAACAAGAATTTAAAAGTCTTTTGCTCATTGTAGCATTTTGTACAATATAAAGCGAAGGAAACCCCTTTAACAGTCTGAGAAAATCATCTGCCTTTTTTTTTTTTTGGAGTCAGATGAAATATTAACCTTCAGTTCTGTTTCCAAAAGTTCACAAATATATTAGAAATATCAAACGTAAATGTATAGTGGTTACCCTGAACTTGATCTAAGGATCAAGGACACAGAAAGAAAGAAAAAGAGAAAAGTGAAGGTGAATGGGATTTTTTATTCTTTCAACCTCCACTCAGATAAGCAGCAACATCCAGCAGCACCACTTGCCCCAGCCAGAGGATTTTCAGCCTGAATTATTAGTTTCCTTCAGTATTCTCTAGCTCAGTAGTTGCATTGCTGGAAGGAATCATTCACATCTGTGGAATTTACTAATCCTCTTCTACAGCTGTCACAGAAATTGGCTGTTCTCCCTTTCCCCAACTATTTCTGAGTCACACTACCTAGGGCTGTGAGCTTGTCGTATCTGATAACTGGGGCAGGGTCAGACACAGTCAGTACTTTAACAAGAAACAGCCAGAGAGAGGCGAGATGCTGTGGAGACGATGCTGGTTAATGGATGGACAGCAAACTGCACTTTGCATGATTCTGCACAGGGCATCACTCCCTCAGTACAGCCAGCTGTGATACAACTGACACAGCTGGAAACAAAGAGAAGTACTCTGTCTACTTGAAATGACAGTCAGAATGTAATAATTTAATCAACAGCTCTAAGTTAGTCAAAGTCACTGTGATCTACTGGAATGGATAAATTCCTGAATTAATGTCTTGCAAGAAAAGTTGGCAGAAAAGTGCCTCCATTCAAATCACTGTAAAAATCCCAGTGCTCAGTCAGAGGTTTCATTTAACATCATGTCCACGCATCACTGCGTTGCCATGGAATGGAGGAGTTCTAATCTCGGATTTACTCAGCCCGGAGCACAGCATCACATAAACCAGAACTTCCTGGAGTCAGTCGACTGCACCTATTCATAAATCTTTGTGCCTCCAAAATCCAGGCACTAAAATGAGCAAGCAAGTGAGAAGGTGGGGCAAAAGGTGTTGGTTTGCTGGTTTCCTGAAGTCTCTCTCCCTTCTAGTAATCCTCTGTAAATGCTAATACCACTGCTTTTCTACAGTTTGGAGAGAAGGAAGTATTCCCTGGAGAGAAAGAATAGAATTTTCTTGTTGTTTCCTTGCTGTGCACCTGAGATCCTCTAAGGTTCTCTTTATTGGCTGAATGTATCAAGGACCAGTGAAAGTATTTGAGCATTTTAAGTTATTTAAGCAATTATATGAGACAGCAGTGCCTCCCTTTATCCATCAGTACTGTAAATTATGTACTTTGCCTTGCAGTGACATTAAGCCTCAACAGTTGTAAAAACTTTGCCACGCTTGGATGAAAAACATCATCTAAAGTATACTGTATAATTAATGTGACTGCACAGACTCTTCTTTTTAAGCAACTTCTTCAAAAGCATTCTAAGCATCTAAATCTTTTTTTTCTTTTCATATGAAAATGACTGATTGCATATTTAAAGGTATTAATTGGTTCTATGATAAGGTTTTTTAAAAAACCCTTAACATTTCAAGGTATCAGGAAAAAACATTGTAATTGCTCAAATAACTTAAAATGCTTGGACGTTTTCAGTGGTCCTTGATACAATCACCCAGTGAAGACACTCTTCTAGGCAAAGCTGGATGATATTTATTTAGAAAAGGCTGCTTGGAAGGAGTGGACTAATAATAAATAATTTGTAGAACATTGAGCACGAATTATAAAAAGCATTGCAAAGAACTGATCTCATTCCTTGGTTTAATTATTCAGTTCTTTTTAGGCTAGAGCTATGTGTCTGGTATATTTGCTTCAGATCTCAAGAGGGTATTGACCAGGTTTTCTGAAGTCTTCTGCATTATTTATCTCTTCCTACCATAAGGGGTCTGATAGGCACACTGTTTCAATAATTAAATGTCAACAATTCATGCTGTTGGCCAAAACCCAAAGGACCTCCATAAATAAATAATAACATCTTGCATTTTTATAGCTCCTTTCATTCAAGGGTCTCAAAGTGCTCTGCAAATATTCATTAAGACCCCCCGATAGCCTTGCAAGGTTATTCAGAATTATTCCACTACAGGTTTTTCCACAGAGGGAAAGGAGAAGGATCAGCTATTCCAAGGTCAAGGCTCAAGCCAGGGTCCGAGCTGGGGACAGAGCCCAAACCAGCAGCCTCTTCTGCCAGCTCCACTCTCCAGACTCTGCACTGGCAGCAGCAGGAAGCAGATGTGACTCCAGGGAGCTCACTGCCATGTAAGAGCTGTGAAAGTGGGACAGGATGGGGGGAAACTACTAATGGCTCTACCCTTGATTTTTGTTTTAAACGTGTTTTATTACCATGTTTCCAGAGATGATAAGGGAAAACAAGGCTGCATGTGGACCCAGCACTGACACTGACATTTCTCTCTTACTATTTGTGGTGTTTCGGTCAGCAGTGATTCCAGTCAGAGCAAGGAAATATCCTGTTTCCAATCTAATCCGTCAAAATGTTCATTAGAAGTCAAATGGCTGTGTTTCAATCTCCTTTCTCCAGTCATTTTTGTTAGCATCATTCTCCATGACCTCCTTTTCACTCCATACCGAGGAAAACAAGAATGATCATAATGATCTTACATTTCTATAGTGGCTTTCATCACGCTGACATGTTGAGAGCAACGATGAGCACGGAAATAACATAAGAAGCCTTTTCAGGCATCCTCTTCTCAATTTAGAACTGAGTTTCTGAGGAGAGAAAGGCTGAATCTGAAAGCTGAGTGCACACCCTTGCTCTGCTCATTCAGGTAGCTTTCAGACATTAATTCTACCTCCGGTCCTGCAAAGCTGTGAGAAGTTCCACACAGAAATGACCCCAACAACTGAAACCTCCCATTCTGGCTCTCAGAACAAACACCAAGTTCAAAAAAGCTCCGGTAGCACACTCCACTGGAGCTCGTTTCCGGTTTGAATGCAATGCCTAGATAAAGGCAACACCAGAAAATGTATTTTTAAACAAATAAAACAACATCCAAAAGTGCTTTCACTCACATACAGCACTTTAGGGTCCCCTAGTCTCCATTGTTCTCAGAGGAATGCCCACATTTTCCACCCCTTGCCCAGCTGTCAGTATATACATATATATACAAACCCTGTGTATGGTATGTGTGCAGTCTCAGATTGGTAAAGGTGTTTTAGACTGACCCAATCTGAGTACAAGTTATCCCTCGATTTTTCGGTAATTAGCACCATTTTTCAGATCCTTGAACGTACGTGTCTGCTCCTGATGTGGCTTCCTGGAATTCTGCACCTGATCTTCTGTCTGTTTTTACAGCCAGGAATATTTACTAATTTTCAAGAACTGTAACCTTCATGTCCATTTTTTAAAAACATAAACCATCAATGCCTTTTTTAATTCTTTTTTTTTTTTTTTTCAAATAAATGGACCAATTTACTCTGCTCATGGGAAAAGTTATGGGATCTGATGATGAAGACGACATGAAGCAGCATTGACAGATATTATCATGGGTCAAAATAAGTACACTGTCCTATCTGAACTTGATCAATGCTCATTACCAGTAAGAAAAAGGCAAAAAGATGAAATATTATTGAAATATAAGGTTATAAGAACGTATTTAGGTATTTAAGGCTATACCGTTGGATGAATAAAAATGAACTCAATTTCATACGTTGCGAAAATCAGTAAAAAATTAATGGAAAATAGGATACATTATGCTTTAATAACAGTAATTCAGCTCTTTCTCCTGCAGGTTCTTTTCTTCATGCCTGTGCTACTCCTGTGCTTCCTGAAGCTCCCTTTCACCAAGCCTCATGTCTGCTTCCAGTTCCCTACAGCTGGCAGAGCTATAAATTTGGAGCAATTTTGGGAAAGTGTAAGTTTTCTTAATTACCATATTTCTGTATCTGCTGCACAGTCGAAGTCATCCTTCCCCACATTTTTTTCATTAAGTCATCCAACCCAGATATTAACCTTACTGGCAGTTCTGCCTTCAGCTGTGTGAGCCCCTGATTTGTGGAATATAATTAGGAAAAGACGGGAGACTGTAAGAAGTCCCTTTCTTGGCAGCGATGGTGCCAGTGTGGTGGATGGCTAAAGACCTTTTCACCATCTGTGCAACAACCAGTTGATTTATGGATTCACTGGACCTGCCCCACCCTTATGATGTGAGAGTGTCTTCCCACTGAAATAAGATTCACTGTGTGTTCCTGTGCCAGGACAACTGCCAGCAGCTCTTCCTCATTTTTCTACGTGCATGCCTGTCCAGCAAACGTGTAAATAATTAATTTAGGTAGATTTAAGCCTGTCTTAGAAGATTAGGCCATTGTCTCAGGACAGCAAACAATGTTGGATATTTCAACACTACTACTGAAACACAGTTTTATTCACTTTTTGTGTTACCCTGAATACTTTCTGCTTCATTTGTGATCTCCTGAAGATCCAGCAAGCAGCACAAGACAAATACAATTAATTTTCAAAGAAGGTACTATTGATCCCATGTCACTGCCCTATTAAAATGACATTTTGCACGATGCAGGATGACTGATGCAGAAGTTATTTAACCTGACAGATGCTAAGAGCAAGAAGGCAATAGTTGCTCACTGCATCATTATTCAATAGATAACACTTTAACTTGGCTTTGCAAAGGCCATTCTCATTTATGGGGTGCTACTGAACTAACATTTTATTACAGTTTGAGATTACATCATCCACTTCGAACATTCCCTCCCTTCCAGTAAAACTCTCTTAAATCCTGTCAATGCAATAGTAAGCAAAACACTGCTAAATTCTATTATTTGAATCTGATTAAGCTACAAAGATGGCCTAAATAATACCTGTATTCTACAATCTGTTTTCTTAGTTCTCCTCTCCGTTTCTTTACTGCAGACCTTTCAGAAGAACAAACAAACAAACAAACAAAACCCACCCACCATCACCCCAGAAATCCTGTATATGAAGTGAGGAAGATTCTCAAATTTGACTCTCAAGATTTTTGCCTTTTGTGTGCAAAATTCTGTATCTACACAAGCCAAAAGTTTGTAGTTTGAGTCTACAGGGACTTCCTGATCCAACCAGCGAGATTTCACACAGACTGACATGCAAAAGTAATCAGTTATTAAGCCAGGATACTCATGCCAGCTTTTAGAAAATTCTGATGTCTGTTGTCCTGTTCTTTCCTCCTAATGCATAATCTGAAAACTCCTCTAGAAGAGCTGAACAAAAATCCTAAATTAGGAGAAAAAACTTTGAGCCTTACAGCACACAAATCACTTTAGTGATGACAACAGCATTACCTGCTTGAAAAAGGACTGCTTACACAGGGCTTTTATTTCCTGCGCTGTGCTCCAAGAGGCATCCACACAAGACAGGAGGAAGCAGGGCACTTGGGAAACACAGCAGTGCAGCCACCCCAGAGCAGCCTTTCCAGAGCCTCATTAGTGCTGCTGAGCAGCAGTTCATGCGTATCTGTTTCAGGTATCTCCCAAGTACTGCATATGGACTTGCCTTCAACCCCAGCCAAAGCTCACTGAAACAACGGGCTAATTGCTAATCCCAATTATTTTTTTTTTTTTTTAATTGAAAGAACTTGAGTTACACAGAGGTCTTGTGCAGACAGATGGGAAAATGGTTTGCCCAGGCTTCAGGCTGCCTGTGTAGCCTTGCATCACCCAGGAGCCACAGAGACACAAGTGACATTACCCCATGCTTAAGCTAATCAAGCTCTGCCAAGAACTTTCCTCATGTGACATGTTATCAGCCCTCACGAAGACTGATGGTTTCACTTGTGCTATTTCTGTCTGCTCTAAAAAGGTGTAAAAATAAGCAGAGAAAGGGGATTCTAGCACAGGAACTTTTCAGTAGCTAACTTGGTCTTCACCTTCCGTCAGACAAGAGCAGAGGGCAGATCACATGAAGTACGTGTAGAAAGTAAAGGGTAAAGAAAGCACAAGAGGTAACCTTGCTGCAGGGGTGACAGACATGCAGGCAGTCCTTTTTCTGGCCCTCTCTGGCACGTGCAGCCCACAGCCACGGCAGGCAGCTGGAAAGCCTCCTGCCATCGGTACAGAGGGCTCTTTCCTTTCCTCTTTGCCACACCAGAAATGGACTGAGTTTGTAAGAGAGATCTGCATCATCAACTCATGTAAAACTCTTGTCTCTGGCAGAGCATGGGAAACAAGCTGTCACTGACAGGGCATCTCAGTGTATTTGGGTCATTTATAGGAGAGCTTCTCACCCGCTGGCTGCTTTATAGGGAGAGATGGGTTGTCGGTGCTGGGCCACTGATCCCTGACAGCCCTGCTGCTGGAGCCAGTGTTTTTACTTCCAGTGTAAATTCGATGAGATAGGTAACATGGGGACCTCTACTTGTACCTGGGTGCCGATGAAAAGCAATACTAAGCTTAAGAAGCAGAGATTCAAAGCCAGCAGTGTGGCTTTACTGTCTCCTTTGCTAGCAAGTCAAACAGACCAGATGAGTGTTCCAAGGGACCACAGCAGCAGCAGCAAAACATTTCTAACACAAACAGCTGTCTATTAATAACCACTCTCTGGTGAGGATCCCACGTGATAAACACACCCAGGGGAATCCAAGGCTTCTGGTGGTAATCGTAAAAGTTCCCAGAGGCCTGATTATTTTGCAGTGATGTTGCAAGCCTTGTCGAGATGCATTGCTTAATCAATCTCTGCAGAATCATTGGGCTAACTGGCCTTTCCCTGACAGGGTAACCAGCACCAGCCTGCGAGATTTACTCCCGCACAGCTGTTGGATGTTAACAGAGACAAAAAAGCACAACTGGCCATTACTGGTTCGATAACAGCAGTCATTGGAATTGACAAGGTTTGCTAGGACAGAAGGAAATGACAGGAAAATCCTTGATTTGGTCATTTCTCTCCCAATGTATGTGGTTGCTATATATTTCTTTGCTAAGTAGTACCCCTTGGTTTGCTCACTCTACTTACTAACCGTATTCTCAGATTTATTTTTGTAAGGAAAGAAGGCAGCATTCTGTCCTCTGTTATGATCTTTTACACAACTCAGGCCAGAGAACACCGACCAATTTCCCTTAAGCCTAAAGCCTAAACCTCTGCTTGAGCCATAACAGTTTTACACAGATTCCTGGCATCATCTGTACCAACTTTCCTTTGCCTTATAAAAGAAAAACATGTATAAAAGAGGTAGGTATTACTGAATTAAAGACTTACAAGTGAGGAAGAATCTAGTGCTTCCCTAAGCATCTACAGAGATTAATTATCCATAATGTATTTTTTTGCATATTAAACTCAGCATCAAATCCTTAGATCTAACAGAATAAGAAATATTGAGATCAAAACACTATTGAGTATCAGAAGTCTCTTATCAGTGTTGGTTCTTCTAGACCATAACCAAAGTGACTCCTTCCCTTCCCATGGATAAACTAACTAGACCAAGCGTCTTTAATCTCCCACTCTAAGTCATGTTCCCCAAGCATCAATCTCATACCTTTTTCCCTAAGCCTTTTTCTCAAATTTGTGGCATTCTGTTTTAAGCTACATAAAAAACCCAGCTTAGAAGCAGCCTGCAGGGTCATAAGAGAAGGCAGTTGGATGTCATTGTAAGATCCAGCAGAAGCTGGTTCTTATTAGTCCAGAAATAAAATTACTGGTAAAATTGCATGTTTGTGATAAAGAAACCTTATAACCTCTAATGGAGATCTGTGACTGAAATGAACCTAACCTACCCAAAGACAGCAGAAAGAGATCTAGGAAGATGTAGAGATATTAAGAAAAGAAAGTTTATTTTGTATAATATTATCTTTTTTCCACATTTTGCTGAAGGGTGAAAATCCATCTCTAGAGAGATTCAGAATTAGCAAGAGCCGGTTTGTTCAAACCACTTACCAACTCTTGCTGAGGAAGGAAAATTGCCTCTTTCTATACTGCCTTTGGTGAGGAACCCTCATTCTTTCATGCAACTGTTAAATGTAAATGTGTCTCACTCACATGAATGATTCGAGGCTGGTTGGCTGGAAGTATAAGGAGCAGGAAAACCTAATCGGATGGGAAAGAAAAAGGAAGGAAGGAAGGAAGGAAGGGAAAGAAAAAGAAAGAAAGAAAGAAAGAAAAAGAAAGAGAGAAAGAGAGAAAGAAAGAAAGAAAGAAAAAGAAAGAGAGAAAGAGAGAAAGAAAGAAAGAAAGAAATCCAATGGGACCTTTTATTTTTCCATTAAAGAAATTGTTTAAAATCCATTTTTCCGTCTGTATCCTCAAAACTAAACCTGCTGATGGACTATGGCAAGCTGTTATGGCCCAGGACACATGAAGATGTTGGCTACTTTTATGTAAGTGCCCTAAAGTTAAACCTTTGCTAAAAAGAGAGAAAAAAAGAAAATATTTTATAAACTCTTCTGATCAGGAAATAGTTGAAACTGTGTCTAGAAAAAAACAATCTGTGCAGTACAAGCTGTGTCTGCAGAGACACTGAAACGACAAATCTCATGGCAGTATTTAACCCAGGACCTATTGATCTGGAGGAATTTCATCAGCATCGTCTTGTTCCCTCCTGTCTAATCAAAGCATTTCCTATCCCCGCACTACTGCTATCCTCACTGGACGACAACAGCACTGTCTGGATGCCACAGGAAACACCACGCTATACTGCACTAAAAATTTTCTGTCATTTTCAGGTAACTATGCCAGACTCAAGCAAACAGCATCTCCATGAGCCTTTCATCATCTAATGTAGAACTGCATTCTTATTTTATTGGCAAAGATTCCTCCCTTATGAAGATGTAAAGTCTACTATAATAACCGCAGATATTATCGTAGTTATTCTGCTGCAAGTGTTTTTCTCTCCTAAGAATCACATTTCCAGCAGTTTTGCTTTCGGACAACTTTGTATCTGAGCACATGCAAATTAGATTCAACACTGGAAACAATGCCGACTTGTAGAGAAAAGACTTTTCTATGTCAGAAAAGCCAGGGGAGTACCATGTAACTGCTTTGTGACCAAGAAAACATAACTGGGAATAGTTTACTAGAGCTGGTTAGAAAAACCTCCATGCTTTTGAGCTGTAGGTTTGGTTTTTTGGGGTTGTTTTTTTGTTTTGTTTTGGGGTTTTTTTTGTTATTTTTTTCTAGAGGGTTGTTGGGTGGAAGAACGTGAAAGACACTAAGGTTTCTCACGTGGCAGACCAAATCTGCCTGCCTGAAGACCTCAGAAATAATGTCACAATTTTAACATGGCAGGCAGAGCTAGATTAATAATTTAAGACGTGAAGCACGAGCAAACTTCCCTTATCCTCAGTGCCACCTTCTCAGAATGCAGCTGGGGCTCCTCGCTCAGGCAGGATGCTCATCCCTGCCATGTCTACAGCAGCAGACTCACAATTTGGACCATCAGGAAAAAGATGACCTTATTTGCATTCACTGTGACTCTTGTTTTGCTCATGACAAAGCAGCACTTTTCCTCAGGTGGAAATTACTCTCTGTGAAAAGTTCATGCACCAACAATAAATTATTATATTTCGTTCTTTGTGATTTATTTGGCTACAGAGAAAAGAATTTTATTTTACACTTGTATCTATATCATGAAAAAGTTTTGCATATTTTTTTGTTGCAGCATGCCAGTCAGCATTCTATTCCCTGAGCCTATAAAATTTTATTGTTGGTTTTTAGGTGCTGGGGGAAGTTCGATAGATACCACCTGTGGACACTGAAAAGCTTCAGCAGAAAAATGTTCCAGTTTTCTACAGCATTCTGTGAGAGCTCTGTGTTTCTCACGAAAGCTACGAAAAACACTGCTACGGCTTTTTTGTAAATTAACTCTATCTCACACCTGTTGTTATTCAGCAGAGTTGTTTTAATATTCTGAAGAAAATATTTCCAATCATTCTGAGAGGTGGTGGGTCAAAGAACCAATGACTTTATGCCATGCTGGTGACCCAAGTTATAAAAATCAATTTATAATTAATTAAATACGCCATTTTCTCCGGATCTTGGTCGTGTCGTTTCCCACCGTCCCGGGTACAACAGCGACAACCACCAAGCAAGCATTTCACTAGTCTATTATTTTGTCTACATTTACGTGTGTCCTGCATATGGAAAAAATGCCCTTCTAAGGCACCGCAGTAGTATTTGCTGTTCTCCCTGCATTCCTGCTGAAAAGACCTTTAGCAGCTTTTCGGATACAGAAGTAGAATGTCGGCATCTCCATCCTTTGATCATACCTTAACCACGTGCTGGAGAAGTGTAATTCCTCTAGGAATTTGTCCCCAGTCAGATGTGGTGTCTTCGAAGGCTAACCCTCCTTTTCCTTTACACCTCTGTGTGATAAAAGAGGATGAACAATGTACAAGTTGTGATCTCCAGGGTCTAAAGCCCTCAACTTTACCTACAGAAGGCAACTATAAACTCATTTCCCATGTGTTGTACCCAGAAGTGTTGTGCTGTGTGACGCCTTGCAAGGCTAACTTGATCTACCCAGGTGGGGATGAAGCACCCATCATGGTACCAGCACATTATTGTCACCTTCCCTTTTCATTCAGATGCAGTCACTCCTGATCACCTGTTTGCAGACTGAAAATGTGTGGAACTGCAGGGGATGTTCCTCCATCCACCATTCCTGCTCAGGGATGAAGCATTTTCCCACCGGGCTGGGGAGACAGACTGTCTCTACAGCACTGTTGGGTATCTTGCTGAGGACCCTTTCACAAGCAATTGGTCTCCTTCAACAGCACTCAATTTGCTGAATTTATATATTTCTCATGCAAAACATCGAGAAGGTAGCTTCAGGTCAGTGATCACAGTAGGTGAGAAAACCCACCCCAGAGCTCCTCACCTTTTCACACGATCTGAGAGGCTGCACTGCCTTGCTTTGCAGGAAAAGGACTATTCATTGTGTATGCTCACAAGCACCATGAATTTCTCCATCCCGCCAATCTCTGTCTTGACTATCCCAGTAACTTAAACACTAGAGGGATAGGCTATGCCCAGACTGCCGTGCTGGAGGGAAGTGGGGCGATGGCGTGGCACACTAGCCCAGTGCCCTGGCCCTGGAGTCACTGCACCAGCTGAGCAGTGAGTCACTCACCAGGAGGTGACCTGCCAGACCACCACCAAACACCCCAGTGGACACACAGGACCACAGCTAAGAGGTCCTGACAATGGGAACTTCCAAATTAATCTTCACAGCCAGTGACTGTCATTGCTGACACAGATGGCCTTGCCTCTCAGCTGTGCCAGCAGCTCTGCATGGGCAAAGATGCCCCACGTGTGAATGATCTTGGAAGTGAACAGAGCTGCTGTCATGTTCCTGACCCTTTCAAGGGATGGGGATGGAAAGGAGGGGAGGAGAAAAAGGGAATCACCCCTCCTGGCAGTGGGAGCAGAGCTGTTCCAGTAAAGCAAAGGGAGAAGGGCTGGGGATGTAACAGATGAAGACATCGCATGGCATATACCAAACGAGAATGTAAGATCCAGTGCAAACTTAAAACAGATGAAATGCCAGAACCAAAAGGCTACAAGAGACACAAGAGTGCTTCCTGTAACTAACAACATCCATCACTGAAATGCTGGTGTCTCCCAGTCTCCCTCCCGGGACGAGCCCTGCAGCAGAAGGCCCAGCACAAAGAGGCAGCAGAGTCCCCAGGCAAGGGACACCCACCCCTGCACAGCCTGGCTGTTGCAGTTTGAAACACTAAGGCAGAGGCTACTGGTGCTCCCATCCCACCCAGCTCCACAGAGATGGTCACTGCATGTCAGAAAACCCCACATGGAAGTAAATTCTGAAGGCTTTCCGAGACTCCTTCGTGCACTGCCATTTTGCTGTGTTATTATATTAGCAGTGGTAAAGCAAAGGCAGAAGATAACCATACAGACGTAAACAAAGTACTTTAATTTCTTTCAGAAATTCAGCTCTCTGGTTCTCTTTCCATTTCTTACTCCCCCTCTCAAGAGGGAGTGAGCATTTGTTAAATTTGGCTTTGAACACAGGAAAACATCGGTTTGTAATAACCCTCCTAATTTGCTTTTCTTGGCAAGCACCCTGCACCAGCCGTCCCTGGTTCTGTTGTTAGGGGATGACTATGAAGCTAAGAAAACACACACACAAATTCTTGAGTAATTGTATGTGCAGTACCTGTTTTTTAATGCACTGCAGTGTAATTACCTTTTTGTCAGCTCAACCTCATTCTGTGCAGAACAGCTGAAATCCCTAATTACCAACTGCAGCAGCCAAAGTCCTCAGTTTGCCTCTGAGGAAGCGGTACCATTAACCCAACTCATTATGCGCCGCTTGTCAGGTGAGGCCTATGGAAATTTCACCTGCGTTTGTTGGTTTCCTTCTATGGAAGCATAAACACCACATTCAGGACAAAACACTGGGAAAAAAACCACTCCACTCCCCAAGGCAAAACCTCAACAGGCTGACCCAGGAGAAGGTTGTAGAAAGGCGGGGCTCAGTCTCTTCTCACAGGAAACAAGCGACAGGACAAGAGATAACGACCTCAATTTGGACCAGGGGAGGCTTAGGCTGGATATTCTGAAAAACTTCTTCCCAGAGAGGCTTGTCAAGCATTGGAACAGGCTGCCCAAGGAAGTGGTTAAACCACCATCTCTGGAAGTATTTAAAAAAGACACGTAGAGGTGGCACTTACGGACATGGTTTAGTGGTGGGCTTGGCAGATTCATGGCATTCCCTTGCAAGCAGTAGGGAATATATCACTGTAACAGCCAGGGATTAGGGTCATGCTCTTTAGTTTTTACAGTCTTGCTTCATACTGTTGAACAGCAAGTGCATTTCCAGCGTCTGTACATGGATTCAGATATGACACACACGGATGCTGAGAATTCAAAGAATTCCTGAATCTTCTGTGCAGATGTTCTAAAAAAGCTTAAAGCCTTTGTGACTCAACCATTTCTCTGCCAGGAACTCTACCCCGCAACATCAGCCTGTTAGACATCTACAAAAGATGATAATAATAAATTATTTTTGTGTGAACATACCCACTCCCTCCCCTCTTTCCAGAAACTAAATGGTGAAATAAAACAAGTGACAAAATTTTAGCAACTTCTGAGCAGATTTAATTAAGGAAACTCCATTTTATTGCAGACAGACTGTCCTATTTAATCTCCCACTCACAGGTTTTCTTCTCACTGCATTTTTGTGCAATTAAAACAAGGCAAACTGGAATGCCAATTAAATGCCTTTTGAAACAACAGCCAGCCTTTCTGACACCTGTTTAAAAATGCATGAATTGACACATTTGCAAACTAATTTCGGCATTTCTGCCCTGGCCCTGATTGCCTGCATTCTGGGCTGCTGCATATTACGCCTCAGGAAAGCAGAGAACATCAGCCACTCACAGGCTCTGCAGGCAGCACTGTGAGGCAGGAGGAAGGATAGAGGGTTCCTAAAGCTGCTGCTGAGGCAAGGAGGGGCTGTGGATTTTGGCTTGGGGAGAGAGAGGAGACAGTCCCTCTGTCTCTTAATGTTTCAGGGACCCTCTTTGTTATTCATTTGTACTGATCTACAACAGATGGAACCTCCCGAGGAACCATGATCCTGCTGCCCCTCTGCCAACCCTCTCACTGCTTTCACCATCCTCAGACCAAGAGAAGACTTCAGTCTTCCCCCTTCCCATGTGGCTTCCCTCCTGCACTGAGGCATCTCCTCGGAGAGGGGAAACTTTCAGCTGGATGGGAGGGGGAAAGATGATTAATTTAATCTCTGAATAGTCAGTGTATGTATCTGAGGTTTCAGGGTAAGATAAAGCCAGACACTCCTGGAAACAAATCTAATATTCTTCTCTGAGGAAATGTTCAGTTAGAAACCTTGTTATGGAGCCCTGTAAAGTCTGAGCCAGGTGGTAGCTCTAGCCATGTGTTACTCAGCCACTTGGAGAAGGACAGAGGTTGGATAACAGAGACACTCTCTCTTGTGGCACGAATTGCAATTATACCAGGAATAATGATAAATGAGGAGCCTGTGCCAGTGCTCGGAGGCACAGCACTCACACACTGCATTGTTCCACTCAGTGTGGTTATTTCCCAGTCAAAACTCTCCTCTGGTCTCCTTCTCTGTGTAGCCACACAAAGGAGGGCTGGCCTAGGAACAGGATGGCCTAAGGGCAGAGACAAGAATGAGCAGGTGAAGGGTACCGCAGGTGCAAAAGGGGCTCCTTTTCTGGCGTGGCTCTAAGCAGCACCAAAGGAAAAGCTGTGAAACTTCCACCTTACACACAGCAGTCAGCGGGGAAGCTCCACGGCCATGGTGCAGTGACTGAAGTGCTCCTGCAGCACCGCTGCTCCTCGCTGCCCTCCCTCCCGGCACCACCCACCTCTCCATCCCACGCTCCTGCCAAGGAGCACCACTCTGAGCCCTTGCTCTGAACCCAGCCATTAAAATGATCTGCGTTAAAGGAAAAAAAACACGGGGAAAAAGAAGGAAAAGCCTGGGGAGGAAAGGATAACCAGGATGCTGGCCAAAGCAAAGACTGGCTAGCAGTGGGGTGAGGTCTCACTGTGAAACGGGGATGGGAAAAAAGGAGAAGTGGGGGGAACCCAAAGCCTGCACAGCTGCCAAAGCCCCTGCTTTTGCAGACAGAGTCTGTTAGATTAATCATCCCTGAACTATCCAATTCCTGCCTGCCAATTTAAAATAAGGTGCTAAAAATTTGCTGACTTAAAAATTCACTCTTTCTGCAGCTCTATTCACTGTTCCCCAGCACCTCTCCATGCTTTTCACCCAGCTCTTCTGTGGAGGCTTTGTGCAGCTCCTTCCACCTCTGCAAAGCGAGTGGAAGCAACAATAAGTCACTGGTAAGGAAAAAGACTTGGTACAAAGAAAACACTGCTGCTTCTGTAGCAACTGCTCACAAACCAGGCTCTACACCAGCTTAATTATGTCAGCACTGACACTGCTAAAAGGCATAATCCTATCTTCCTTCCTAACAGAGTATTTTTCTTCTGTGCTCTTTTTCTTCTCTCATGCTCTGTTTTCTCTCCCCTCTTATTAAAATTGCTTGGACCACGCCAAGAAATATTTTATTTCCTTACATTTTTCATTCACAAGCGTTAAATAACTTCTCACTTTTCTAAGATCTGCTTGGCAGCAGTGAAAAATTATTGCATTTAGTGGGAGTAATAATTACAATCTGTTTTGCTTTCTGAATATGCAGGTTCTTTAGTTTTTGCCTGACTAGAACATCAGTTGAAGTGGTGGGACATAGTTCTTTCACCTTGCAGAAAGAAACTGGGATTTATTTTTTCCCTATTCTTCACCAAGAGGACACAGGGCTTGCAAAATTTTCCATGGAAGACGAAAAACACAAGGTGGGAGAAAGGGAAGAGAGCAGCAGGGAAAGGAGGAAAAGCCAGGGTGAAAGAAAGGGGGAAGAAGATGGAAAGGTAAGGCATGGCCCTTTGAAAAGTTTTGCTGCCTTTAGCTGCAGCTGAACTCATTATTTTGGTGAAGGTTTCATGTGTTTCATCCCCTGGAGTCATCTCTTTCTGTATATACACATGTTAACAGAGCCTACAAGAAATTGTGCTTATAGTCAAAAAGAATAAGGATGAGTAGTAGAAAATTAGAGTTCAGACCCCTCTGCTCACTGCAGCCCACACAAAGAGCTTGACTTCCATCAGGCACTCCTGTGTTGGAGCCTTGCACATTATAAACACGGATTGTGGCAGCTCCAGCCAGAAAGGCTGAGAGCCCCATCATGAAACCATCCATAATTTGAGGCATTTGCTTGTCAAGGAGCAGCCTGCTGAAACAGGTGGAGGACCTGAGGGCTGCACACCTCAGATGGACACTCAGGTCCTTAAAATACCACCTCTTGCAGAATCAGTGTTTCTTCAAAACTAAAATAATTTTGGGTCATTTTGCATCCAGTAACTTTTTTCAGTGAAAGTCTGCTTGAAATTGATACATGCCTAAGTAAAGTTCTGACTGATCAGCAAAAAGCTAGCCCAAGAGATTATTCTTAAAATAAAGCTAGATCTGAGGCACACACAGCTGTTTGCATAGGAAGATGAAGATCTGTGCTGTGTCTTTGAATCTGAACCAAAAACAAACCCAACAAATCCCTCTCTCGCACAGTGGTGCCCCTGTATTTCTGGCTTCTCTATTTTATTTTATTTTTTGCTAGCCTTTCTTGCTGCCAGTCAGTTTTTCTGCAAGTGATGTTTATGTTGGCGGCACGTACTGTTCTCCCCCCGCATCCAGTAATTAAGCCATACTGCACATCTGCTTGGTCCTGTCAACTTGTATCACAGCATCACTCCATCCTCAACCACCTGCAGCTGCAAGATTGCTGATCAAGCTGCCTGGATTTGCCTTTCCTAGGTAGATGTCTGGTGTGGAACTTGCCTGTCTATTTGTGTTTGAGCAGCACCCAGCACCCAAACTGCATGCGTGTAAAAACGTCTCAAAGTCCGAAAATATGAAACACTGAAAGAGATTCCAAGGGATTTTTTTTTTTTTTTAAATTAGGAGGTTAAAAGCTATTTTTCCTGCTGTAGGCAGAGCCTTAAAAGATCTTACCCTAGCTAGTTTACATATTAACCTGTGTGCTACACAGCAGTCCAAAGCAGAAGTCATTTCAGAGAACAGAAATGAAACTACGCCAAAACAAAAGCTCACATATGGCATTAGTGATCCATGCTAGTCAAAACCAACCAAAATAGTTCATAGTCCTTGACCCTAAGCCTTCAGACTGCTCTGATGGTTAGGACTGCTTAAAAGGTCATTTGCAACCCCCTTGGCATCGTCAATTTATTCTGTAAACCTTTAATGTATAGGAAAGACCAACCCAGTAAACAGGCCAGTTGAACTTCAGGATGTGAGGGTGACCCCACAGGGCCCTGATATCTCAGTTTCTGCCAAGTCTGGAACACACTTGCTGAAGCACAGCAGACCCGCAGCATCAAATCCTCTTGCGCCCAGGGGCCTTGACATGCCTTTCCCTCTCCCGGAGGGAAGAGAAGCCTAGACCGAGAGACCTCTGGTCCACAGAGCAAATTGTAGGAGTCCCTGCTTTGCAAAGGAACCAGGTCAGCAGCTGGTGAGACCTGCAATCACAAGCACTTGCGTACTAAAAAAGCCTGTTTGAACTTGTACATGTTTAAGGGGGGCTCTGCCTCAGCCTGACAAGCTGCCTGTAGTTGCCTTGGCACACAGTTTTGATTTAAGTGTTCGACACAGGCAGGGATCCAATATGCTGTATACCTTCTTTTTTCATGTAGCACCACCACAACACAGTAATGGATCTCTGACGGGTAGCAGAAAAGCCTCTAAGAGCAGACTTATTTTGTAGCATTTTGTATTTTGTTATTGAGGCAAATACGACCATTTTCGAAGCAAACAAAATAACATACCTTTGTTTCCTTAAGATGCATCCTAGGGTCATTATTCACCACCACGATTAACATTCATTTCCTTTTATGCACAAGAGGCAGTGGTGGCTATTTATCACCAACGTTCATTGCTTCAAAAAAGAACATTTTATGATGGATGTTGGACATCCTGTACTACAGTCCTGTCACAGAAAATTAGTATCTAGCATCCCTACGAAGAGCCTGTCTGCAGGTGGTAGTGTCACCTTTTTTAAAAAGAGTATTGTTATTATAATCTAACCACAATCAAAATTCATGTGTACTAGATGTTGTACAGAGCAACAGCCAGTCCTTTCCCTAAAGGAGTTTGATTATTACCAAAAAATAGATAAAGCACAGGAAAAGGAAGCATTAGCTGAGCAAAGCAGCAAGAACAGAATAAAATGACCTAAACTATAACATATCTGTAGGATTTTCACTAGAAATAATACAGAGATTGCTGAAAGAAACCTAGGGAAGAGAAGAAAAGTCAGGGTACATCTTCAAAATTCCGCTTCTGTTTTTTAACCAGAAGTTCGTAATTTCTACAAAATGGATTCACAGCTTTAAACAGAGGGTTGCACCCGATGACCACTAGAGATCCCTTCCTGTTTTAATTATTCTACGGTCCTCTAACTCCATTGATGAATAATGAGGGATCTCCTTGTCAATCAAGAATAAAAGTAACTGTATAGAGAAAACTAGAAAATAAATGTATTTGCCATCACGTCCGGTCTCAGGAATTGTCTTTGAACAGCAGGCCTAACCACCACAAAAGGATATGGCCAAATACTTTGTGTCTTTGCTACAGCACTCAGAATATAAAGAAAGCATGACAAAGGACAGAAAGGCAGCACTTAACAAAGCTCCATCAAAATTATGTAGGCAGAGTGACAGCAGAGTTAGCAAAATAAATACATCAAATAACAGCCCGTGACTCTGTGATGCTCTCCACTCTTCAAGTGGCACTTGGCAGGAACAAGCTTTGCTAAAAGGGGCTCCAGCTTCAGCCTGGGCAATCCTGAACACCTCAGTGCCAGGACTGCCCAGACTGAACGTCTTCAAGGCGCTCTGACCTCCTCAGCCAACATCCCTCACAACACAGGCCACAGGTTTCAACCCACCAATTTTTGGCCCCGGCCCCATGACCCGCACTTGAGCTGGGAGGTGTCACCCAGAGCACCTCTCGACACCCTGCGGGGTCAGCCCCTTGGCAGGGGAAAGCCAGGAGCAGCACATTTTATGCCAGCAGCAGCAGGCGCAACACAGCTGTGCCAGGTAAAATACCAGTGTGATGAAACAATGCGGGGGAGAGGTAATTCATCACTGATGGGTCACTGGAGGAGGATGGATTATAAACTCACGAGGAATGCAGGGACTGCAGAACGCATACGTAAGCAGCCTGACAAAAATGTCCTGACATTTCATAGACACAAACATGGACCCAACTTGGATTTCCACCGTCCCTCCACCAAAAAAAATGCAATCTTGATGCAGAGGAAAAATTACTCTCCTTCCCAGCTCGCCAGTAGCTTTCTTATACCTACAGCAGCACTTAGCCTGCGTGTTCAGTCTCATTAGCTTCACTAGGGCTCTGCTTACTGCCAGATCAAAGGAGTCTTTTCCTGGAGGGTTTGTGCCATTGATAATTTGGGTATCTGCAGTAAACTTAATCTATCTGTGCTACACTACAGAGATTTGAGGCAGAGGAAGATTAAAGTGATTTGCCCAAGACAACAGACGCAGTTTGAAGAAATTGAATGCAGGTTTCCACAAAGCCCAGGCTTAAAGAGAAGAAGTCTCTTCACACATTAAGTGCCCCCAAATACGCATCTGGAGAATTAGGATTTTGCTATCACTATATTGGATATCTAAAGGGAAAGGATTTGGAAATAGGCTTATGTTTGTCTTTTCGCTGTTTTTTTCACCCTTTTCTTCTTCCCTAGCCTATCTTAATTTTGCCTCTGAAAGGCCCAATCATATACATCACGCAAGTCTTTTGCATACATATCTTATCAGCAGACAACAGCTCTGGGAGGACGCTTTTCCAACATGCTCGGCTGTGCTAAAAATACTTTCCTGTTTTTGCAGCTATTTCAGGATACATCACTCCTGAAATGTGAGCGAGAAGGTTCAGATGGTCACTGCCCCTCGTGGTGGTCCAGCTCTGGCTGTGGCCACAGTGCAAAACGAGGAGGCAGCTGCGGCTGCGAAGGGTGGCACTGGGAAAGGCAGGGGGCACGGAGAGAAATAACCAGGTTCCTCTGGAAAGCACTTGCAGGTGATGCCTTTCGTCAAGAGGTTTGAGAGAGAGAGACACAGGTGTGACAGCAAACATCACTCTGGCTTTGATAACGACATTATGCACAGCTAGCCTGTTCTTTGGCTTGTTAAACTCCAAGTTTCCTGTGGGTAAGAAATGAACATTACTCTGTCACTGTTTTCAGGGCTTTCTGCCATGTTAATCTGATTATCTATGACAGTTTCTGTCAGTTTGTTAGCGAAGATCCAATTATTCTGCTTGGCTTTTAAGTTTTCACATATTTCTGGGTGTGGGCCTGATTCTGGGTTCTTCTTTGTCCTCATGTCTTCAGTACAAATTTTAATGTGAAAACAATCCCACAGGATCAGAACTGATAGACTAGTGGTTTATATAGAGTTCTTTAAAAATGGATGCATTCTTCATCTCCAGCAAGAATAAACAAAAAACTGCAGAACTGACAGCTGAAGGAAATAAATGGCCCTGCACTTGATCCGACTACATTTCTGTAATTGAAATTTACAGTGTTGGTATAGAAGGGAAATGGCTTTTGGGGTTTTTTTCCCCCTCCTTTAAACTCTTGTTTAGATCTTGGATTTTCTTCTGTGTCAAAAAAAGCAAAATACAGCATAGGTCTATAAATAAATGTGACACATTTTAGACACGGAAATTAAAATAGAATCAGGAGGGATCCTTTTCCAAGGCATTTGACATCAGAGACAGCACAGTCAGTCTGGTTTTTTTATCTCTTACACAGTTTTTGTCAGATATGAGTTTGCATGGCATAGACCTGTGTGACTGGAAAGTGGCAAGTGTGTAGTAAGCTACAAACAGAAAAATACATATGTCCACAGCATCATAAGGTGTTCAGTGCCTAATACTTGCATGTCACTAGCTTTTAACTGATCTTTGAGGATCCAAAATTATTTTGAAGTCAGCTGTCACTTCTTAATGTCTTTGTCAATAAAACCAGTAATACATGGACTTCATGAATTCCTACCAGCAAACTGTACCTTTCTCAATCTAGTCTGTTCTAAATGTAATTTTTTTACCAATGATACCTGCAAATAGCATATATCTATGCAAGAGCTTTATTTTGTAAAGGACTGCCTACTGTTTCCTACAATGGTGTAGCTCCACTGCCAACAGCACCAGCAGGAGCTTGGCATGACAATCTCCTGCAGTGTAATTATCTAAAGTTCTACGAAACAATTAAGAAGATGCAGGAAGATGTTAGTCTTTCTTGCTTGGGCTCCATGTGTCTATTACTGCCAATAATCAGCATTAGTGATACCTGCAGTAGTCAGCATTTCCCCTCTCCAAATCCTCCAAAAAAGAGAAAAAAGTTTATATTTGGCAGAGTCGATGTTTACACATGAACACAAAAGTTAGTGGAAGCAGTCATGACACCCTGGCAGACCCTCACTTCAGCTCCTCGCAAGCAACATTTCAGCAACAAACAAAAGCTCTCCTCCAGTCCTGGCAATTCTCTTCTCCGTAACTGTCCCTCTCCCTCACTGCAAGGTACAGGCAGGGAAAGACCTGTCCCAGGATGGATTTGCTTCTTCAGAGAGGGAATTCCTATTAACGCGTAGTTCTGCTCTGTAACAAATGCTTACAGCCAACATTCTGGGAGCAAACAGTGCTCTCTTCCCACCTCTCCACTCCTTTTTGGGAGGTGGTACAGGTTAAGTGACCCTTGGGGCCACATGTAGCTCATTAACTGCAAAAAGCATGATAGCAATGCCTTGTATTTATAATCCCAGTAAAAACTCTGCATCCCACCAACCAAATCAGGAATTGAAGGTAGCAGCCATAAGAATTAATTTGGTAATACTTTTCTTAAACATTATGAAATGAGCGTAAGTTCCCATCATACCAGAGGTCACAGTGAGCACGAACACTGCAAATCAAGCCCAATTCCACTGCTAAATACTAGGTGCAACATTCTGTATCCTCACAAACTCCAACTTCTCACTCCGTGATAATTTGCTTGCACAGAACCTTCCAAAACACGCCTGATCATACTGGGTGTAAGTTGGCAGAGATTCCTCATAGTTAAGAGTAGTACCAGCTGCTATCAGGCAAGGATCTCTCCATTCTGCACATCTTAAAAATGACAGATGAAAGAACAGGCAATAAAAACCCCAGCATTTTCTTCTCTAGGGAATTCTAAAGCTTGAAAAAGTCTTCTCTTTCAAGTGCAGGCATAAAATACATGCTTGGATAACAGCAAGATTGGGAATTGCACGTTCAGAAGGAAAAGTATTGTGTGCTACTGCTGCCCCTTCATCCCTACTGCCCCTCTCCAAGCCTGTTAAGCTGAAGAGGAGCTGAGGAAAACTGTGTTTGTGTGTTTGTGTGTGTGTGTGTGTTAGGTGCACGAAGTGCAGAGGGAGGGGAAACAAGGTAGTCAAATCCCACAGCTTCAAAGCCTGAGTCTATCACTAACGAGGGTTAGCAAGAAATCCTGCAAACACTTCTACTCTGCCTGCTACGGTTCAAACAAACCTGTGCTCTAGGGGGTTTTATGGGGTTTTGCATTGTCTCAGGCTTCATGGCTGCTGCTTGAGCTAGCCTGCTGATCTAAATGGGCCAATTACCTACACCAGCAGCCAGGAAGGAGTACTAGGAAACCATCTGTAATACTAATTCAAGCCACTGATAATCACTGATAAACAGGTTTCATACCAGAACACCTCACGAGGTCTCTGAAACTGCGTAGATTAAATTTTCTCCCTGTTACATCTGTTTGACACCACTGGAAGCGATTATGCTCTGAGCAAAAGGTGGAAACAGAATATAGCCCACACTTCTGGGTCTGGGAGATAGGATTATAGAAATTATTAGCTGCTAGCAAGCCTCCAGAGCACTGTACCCAATAGAAGTTCATAAGCTTACAGCACAATCAAATGAGCAGGAACGACAGGAGGACTGCTCACTGGGCGTCTCAAACCAGGTAGATTAAAAACATAAGTCTTGCTCATTGCACTGTCTGGGGTTTTCTGAAAGGCATTCTAGACAGGGACAACAAGAAAAAAAAAGAAAAAAAAAGGGCTTCAAAGTTTTAGTGGCAGCGGGGAACAGCACAGAAACAGAAAGGCGAAGACAGCACACAGGCAAGAGACATTCACTGTGCATCTCCCACAGAGGAGGTGCTTCTGATAATGCCTCAGCTTCCTTCCTAGGTACAAGGGTTGGCTGATTTCCTCTACTGAAAATATCTAAAACTTTCTGCACTGGGTTAACCAGAAGTCTGCTACCTCACAGTTAAAGTAAGGAGCTTGGGTGGGAAAATAAAACAAAAAAAAAAAGAAAAAGGAAAAAGAAGAAAAATCTCCCTCTTTCTGCTTTATTTCACCTTTAGGC
Organism: Rhagologus leucostigma; assembly: GCA_013397725.1. NCBI lineage: Eukaryota > Metazoa > Chordata > Aves > Passeriformes > Rhagologus > Rhagologus leucostigma. Next base: position 284,347 of record VZTD01000066.1, on the reverse strand, counting down.
TTTCCCAACCCTGAAGCTTGTGAAGGAAAGGAGAGCACTTCAGTCTTCAAGAATTTTAAGATCAGCCTGAATTTTAAGATCAGCCTTCACAAGTGCCTTTAATTTGACTGCAGCAGCAAATAGTTCTCCAGGGGAATCCTGGCAGTACCAGGGATCATGGGCCTCCCTCATCTGTCACCTTTCCTCGCTGTCACAGGGGCACGGCACCACTCACATGGCCCACACACATAAAATGTCCCCTCTCCTTTAAGCCAAGGGTTATGGCTGCAAACCACAAGAGTCAGCAGCTACAGCCTGAGGCTGGAACAGAGAAAATATCCCATATTACATATTCCATATTCCCTCAGAGAGATAAAAGCAGCTCAGTTCAGTCCTAACTTGTATAAAGCCCGTGAAGATCCTTAAATGAAAAGTGCAAAACAGCCTGTGTAGCTGTGTCCAAGCCATCCAACAATTACCAGTATAGGATGAAGAGAGTAAGTCAAACCATTAATTTCAGGGGGAACAGGACACTATCTGCTGCTTGGTCTATCATTAAATTCAGTGGCATATTAGATGCAGTGCTTGTATAGTCACATTGCTTGAAGCTGTGCACAGGAACAGAAAACTGAAAGACAGATGGGAGGAAAACACTTTTTCTTTTACGTGATTATTATTTTCCGTAAAGGCCATTCCTTTTCTTCAGAAATCACTTTCACACAAAAGTGAGGGATAAAAATCAGGCAGGTAAGAAGGAAATATGTCTGCATAAAATCACCACCAAGCACGGGTAGGCTTACAGGCAAGTAAAGATTTTAAAACAGCTGTAAATATTTGAATTTTGCTCAGTATGTTTTAAAACTACTCTTTGCTCCCTTGCATGCAGCCTGTCGTGCCAAGATACATGGGCAGTGTACAGCCAAGACACTGAAAATGCTTGGAGCTATTTCCATAGCAACAGACTGCGGTGAGGTAATACACCTGAGATACTAATGACCTCAGCATGGAGTCTGGATGCTGATAGAGAAATGAAATCAGATGGATGAATTTTTTTACATTTCAACAGGCTTTTTAAGGGAGCAGGAAAACAAACCCAGAACAAAAATTTCCAGATAAAATAATGATCATTTTTTTGTGTCACTCTCAGGACATATATTCTTGTTAGAGGGAAGAAAAGAAAAAAATACAAGAAGCAGCCAAAGCCATGCACGTATCTTCAGGATGAGCAGAGCTGACACAAGCAGATTCCTCACCTCTTTTTCGCTTCTGCATGTACAAATGCACTTGCACTTCCTGACTGAACACTTTTAAGTCCATAGAGAGCTTTTATTTACTTCAGCAGATTTTAGCTCAAGATTAGCACAAAGATCCAGCTTCCCTCCTGGCTCACCTTCCCTGTGTCACTCCCCCAAGGAAATTCCCCAGCTAATTCTTGCCAAGAGGGACAAGAGCTAAAAGACTGTCTTTAAATTTGTGTCATTGATTTGGGAGTGCTCGGACGACAGCTGGTAACATTTAAATTGAACATCCTAAAAATCCCATGTTTGAAGCAGTAGAACTGTCTGCCAGGTCCCACCACGCTCTGATGACCATCTCCCACCTCACTGCAGTGCCCTCTGACTTCTCCTGTCTGGCAGATGATGATCAGGACCACCTGAGGAGAAGAAAGGGAAGGTCCCCTTCCAGAAAGACCAGAGGATGAGCCCGGCATTCAGAAAATGCCTCCCTCACAAGGCAGGGCTTGTCCTCACTTGCACCTTCACTCCCGGGCCACTGTGCCCACAGGCAGAAGGCGGAGGTGGCTCGAGCTGTACGCTGGGATGGCTTTGGCTCTCTGCCTTCCGTGAGCACAGGAGCTCAGCCCAGGCCCCTCCTAACTTTGTGCTTCTGCACAAGGAAATAAATATACTGGGTGAATAAAGCTGGACTTTGACACAAAAATGCACCTGCTCTCAATGGGTGAGGTAGATATGACCAGACCCATAGGAAGTAAAATGGAATGAAACCAGCAAATTATGCCAAAGTTGGCCTATTTTCTGGTGTATCCAGGAGTGATTTTCTCTCAGTCATTCCCTCTTCTAAGTTAAACCTCTTGCTGGTTTCATCAAGATGTAAAGATTGCCAAGAAATAAAAAATGTGTATCATTTGTGGATCATCTTGTTACGATTGTCAACCACACCACTAGTTCCTAAAGCTGTCCCTACTCCAGGACTCCATGCAAGTTCCTTCTGAAAGCCAGAATCTAACAAAGAGTAAGTGACTTTGACAAACCACCCTACGAACACTGAGAATATGTCTTTAAATCCTAACTGCACCGAGCCAGTGGTGACATTACTGGTGATTTATAGGAGAGAAGTTCACTCTGGGTTCCCACTGAATTCCATCATGAAATTATAAAAGTAGTGTTCCCACCTCACCAACGCAGTGGCACTGGGCAGCAGGGATGTGGCCTGGCTTGCAGGATATGCAGGGCTGCAGAATAACCAGGTAGTTGGGAACTGGACTGAGCACACCTGACATGATCCAGCATCTGGATAAAAAAGATCCAAAAGCTTGCAGACAGGTTTGGCAGCACGGGGTTGTCAGAAGAGGATCTCTTGTAAGCAGCAGTGCCAATGCTCTGCAGAGGTGGGCATGATTAGACAAGAGCTTCTCTTCCTAATTACTTGACTTTTCCTCTTTTTAATTCTGATAAATTAAAACCAGTACCAGGCAACCAGTGTTTTTGCTTTCCCTGTAGCTGCCCTTGAAAATGCTTTTAATCAAGATAGAGAAAAAGCTCTGATAAACTGCGAGCAGATCTCTTCCACAATACTCCTTTAAACAGATGAATTTGCAAGTTATTAAACACTGCTGAGACCCCTTTCCATCACCTCTTTGAAAGTGGGAAGGCACTAACTACAAGGAAAACAGAATTACATGCAACACGGTCAATGTCACCAACTCTGCTCCAGTTTTTCCACGAGCATCCTTCAGTAAAATCATCCCACTTTCTGTCTGGAAAAAGTGATTAATGTGTAATATGGGATGCATCAGAGGAAGCCGAGGTGGGGACCAGGATTTGCACTTTGGTACTTCTGACAGCGAGATGTGATCCCACTCCACGTGTGCCATGGAAGCAGGCAGTGTGGTCATTCGTGTCCGGGTTGTTATATCTGCATCCGAGGTCGTCTGCCCCGAAAAGAGAACATAAAACCCCGTAGCAGAACCCCTGCAGGAGGGTGCAAATACCCCACACAGACCTAGGCCTGCTGCTGCACTGGTTGGTGATTGCTGTGTGAAGTCAGTGCTGACCCTTTGGGCAGAGATCCAGTGAGCGGGGCCCAAGGGAGCAGAGCAACCAACACAATTTTGGACCAGTCCTTCTTAGGAATAACTCAGGAGTCAATTCTCTTCATCTGTCTCACATCCCATTTTCAGCTGCCTGATTTCACTTCATTAGAAACTCCACCAAGGTTTTTTTGTTGTTGTTGTTTTTTGGTTTGTTTTGTGCATGAGAAATCAGTCTGCGCAGTGTTAGATAAGTACTGGCGATGCTGAGAAATAAGTCAGTCTAAGATAAACGTACATAGCAGAGAAGAAAAAACAAACAACAACAACAACAAAAAACCCACACCCAAAAAACCCACCACAACACTTTGCAAGCGGCTTGAAAATTAAAACATACAAAACATACTGGCTAATTCTGATCACGTAAGGAGTGGAGCACAGGCTTGCCCTGTCGCAAACGTATCACTCGCTCTGCAGAGAAAGGAGATCTTCTGAAGAGAGAACTAGGTCAGTAGAACTGGAGGCCAGGCTTGCCACTTCAGCAATTTAAACACAAGTCAAGTTAGTGTTTAAACCCCAGGCTCTGACTCAAGGAATGTGAACAGATGCCATACTTACAGAAATCACAGACAAACCCATTTTGGCTGAGTTTATTTACTCTTTTTTCCGTCTTACCTTATCTGAATTTCCCCAGAGTTTGATGCAAAAATGCAACAAAACAACCCAGTTCCAGTATGTGTCACAGAAACTAAGCTTTTCCTCATTAATATTTATAGGCTGTAAATTATAGTCATTGGCATTGTTCACTTCATGCCAAAAAAAGCAAGTGTCACATTCCTTTCACTTAACTTACTTGATGTTTCTGTTGATAGGTCTACCTGGCTTTGAAAGCAAACAGGATCTGGCTTCCATGGGTCTATGATTTCAGGAATACTATATTGACAGAACTCAGTATTACAGTTCTATCCTAGAAAGATTCAAGCTGAATACAAAGGATCATAGGATAACACAACCTGGAACTGCCTCTTACTGTAATTAAAAGTGCCCAATAATGTTTACGATCCTTTCCCCTTGGCAGCTGCTCCCAGATTTAATGCTAATAAAAAAGCACATTTTGGAACAATGCTATTTTATTGCAATCCTGTTCATATTCCTGACCTTCACAAGAAGCTGAAGGCTGTTTAGTGGACTGAGAAAGGACAAATTGGTGGAACTCAAAGAGCCAACTGCAGTGTGAAGAGAAAGGGAGGGCTCAGTCCCTGAAGTGCGAGAGTGAAGGTCGAGAAGTCCATGGGTTAACCCCAGAAACATGCAAGACATAAAATACGCCCCTGAATATTGATGAAATTCTCATCTACATCATAGGACTATGGTTTGAAGATACCTCATTCACCAGGCTGGTTTGTTTTGGTTTTTTTTTTTTAATTACTTCATGAATCATTTCATCTGAAGCCATTTTACACCTATGCTGTGCCAACTTCTAAAGGAAATCAGAGTGGAGTCCCTGGAGAGCACTCATCTCACTGAGATTTCCAACGCTTCTTTGTCACAGTGAAATGAGGAATACACGGAGTATTTTGTGGCTTGAGGCATTTGGTATTTTCCTTTCTGGGATGAGAGGTTTATGCAGATTTGTACACAATAACAGAGAACTTTGAAGGTTCTAAGATGTCCTTTTACCGCCAAAGGGTTGATGAGAATTTAGCATTTCCATTCAGCAGCTTTCCCTTTCCTGTGTAAAACATTCCTTTCTCTCTTCCAAAATTTCATTTTGTGGAATTACTATTAAAAACACATCCTTAAATAATAATAAAGGCCGTTGTCACATCCCTGTCGGTGCTGTTGGTTTAAACCACAGTTTCTCTCAGGGTAAACTCTTGAGTACAGAGCTCAGCATGCTGAACACTGGGCTGTTACCTGAGGGATGTTGCTTTTGGCCCTCTCTGGCTGTGTCCTTCATAGAAAATGAGATTTGCAGAGGAGGAAATTAGACAGCTGTCTCCAATTGAATTGCAATGAGATTTGAGGACCAATTTCCCCTAAACCTGGAAAGCTGTAGTCAGGATCATGCCCTGGCACGCAGGTAAATGAGATATGCTATTCTGGCTGCTTCCTGCTATCTGGTGGTGTGCAAATGTGTTGGTTTGCTACTGTCTCACAGCTCTCTCCTCACCTTGAAAGGCTAAACCATTTCATTTTTGGGTTTGTTTTTTTTTGTTGTTGGTTTTGGGTTTGGTTTTGGTTGTTTTTTTTTTTGTTGTTGGTTTGGTTTGGTATGGTTTGGTTTGGTTTTTTCCCCCGAATTTCATTCTAAGCTGAAGTGACAAACCTCTTCATGGTTAAAATTGGCTTTGGGCAGTCGGTTACTGAATTAAGCTGCTTTTCCTTAGCCTATTTCTAATCTGTAAAGCCTTTCTTCTACTTCATTTACCTCTTCCCTTTCAAGCAGCATTCAGATTTATATATTTGCCTTTTTTTGTCCTTTTTTTTTTTTCTTTGGTATGGCTAATATTTGCAATAGTGCTGAGACAATCAGCCAGGAAAAATTTCTCCAGGCAGACGACCACGGAAAACTGCTTCTGTACACTTATGTGAATATCCAATTTATGTGAAGAGAAAGAGCTAAAAAAATGGTAACGTTGGAGTGGACAAGGTGTCTTTACCACACCAGTTGGTCCTGAGAGAGCCTGCTCCACCAAGCCATACTTGTGCTGTAAATTATGGATAATCAGGAAGAGCAGAAGTGGACAGAACTAGTTGGAGGGATGCACAATAACTGCTTTTCAGTCTCAGAGCCCATCTCCAACAGGGCACATTCGATATCGGTAAGGTGGTCAATGAATCTCCTTCCTTTACAGATGAAACCCAAAATGGTAATTCCACTAAGTAGCCAATCTTACTCCTTGCAAGATTTCTTTTTTTAAATGGAGCCCAGTTGAACAAAATGGAAACACTTTAGGAGATTTAACTGTGAACTCGATTTCCAAAAAAAGAGTGTTTTCAGATCGCGGTGTGCTATTAACATGTTAAGTGTCTCTCTATATTCTGCTCAGAAAAGCCCCAAATCTCTCAGTATCTATTAGAAGTACGATCTTGTTTCCAGTGCCTGGAGAAGCAGTAGGTAATTACAAAACAGACAGAATAGCTGGAGGAAGATAAGAAAAATCATTATGTCACACAACCTTGAATTACATTGATTGCATACTGAAAAGCTACAGCGTTCAGTCTCACCTCTTGTGAGGTCAATGCTAATGCTGCCATCAACTGCACTTGGGAAAAGCTTTGTACAGAGGTTTACTTATTTAACACTTGGGTCACCCTAAAGCGTTTGTTAACATTACAGCAGTTATTAATGAGGTTTCTAATTAAGGTTTCTATGGTCTCTATATAACCCCTTCTAATTTACGGTACTGTAGGAGAAATTCACTTAAAATTATGATTTCCCTCCCCCCAGATTACAGTTGGGGCAGGGAGAAGAGAGACATTTTTGTATCTATTCATGCATTAGAGCTTTGCTTCGAAATTTGGAAGGTGCATACAAATTTGAAGGCAAAAGGATGAAAATGACAAAGCAAAAGGTTAATTAGACCCTTCCCTCCTTCCCTCTTCTGCAAATGTCTTCACGCCTCTCCCATCTCACATTTTGGAGGACTTTTCACACTTAGCAATACTTAAATTTTCTGCCCAATTTTTCTTTTTTTTTTAAGACATCAGAAAGAAGAGAGGGCCAGAACCAGGGAACAGAAAACACAACACTGCAGTTCTGCTACTGTTGGAAAAAAAAAACTGATTTACTGATGTTTCTTATATACACCACGCATGACCCATGCAGGAACATAATGCAGTCCCTGACCCTGAGAGCGCTCCATATCCAGTGGTTACAGCAGGAGGAAGCAGAGGATCTTACCATGGACCCAAAGTACGGATTCACCCCAAGAAAGTGCCTCTGGGAAAGAACTGCAACACGTGGGGCTGGCATTGCTTTCAGTGGCATCTTTAGTGTGGATAAGCACTGCGATTTTGTCTCCAGAATTAACAATTTGGCAGCTTTCTTACGGAGAAAATTTAGTTAGGAATACAGAATTTGCCATATGTTGATTCTTTCAGGCAAGTGAAAATGAGCCAGCTGCAATTATAAGAGCTGGTGTCTCCTAAATTCTTCCTTCTTTGTGGAGGTCCTAGGCGAAATCTGGCTCTCAGGTTGGGAAGGATGTACAAATAACTGAACACAAAACTCATGTTCATCTTCCAGGTAGTCTCCAGATAACCCTGCAGTAATTTCCCCTCACTATCAGGTAAATATTAGACTCCCAGGAGGATGGAACTTATATCCAACTTGTCATGTAAGTAGAGAATAATTAATTACACTCTTATTTACAGTTTGTCTGATAAGAGCATTAAATGGCAAGTAACTAGAAGAATTCCGAGGTGCTGAAATGTTTGCTCTCACCCACTCAACGTGTAAACACAAGGGGAATGAAATTAATTTGGCACCAACTTACAATATGGTCCCTCACAGTAACGGGGCTTGGGTTTTGCAGAACAGGAATCACAGATGCCTCTCTCCTGAAGCTGAAATCAAATTTTGTTGGTGCTCCACAAAACAGTAAAGTGTTCTAAATACATCAGCAGTTTTAACAGTCATGAAACTCCAATTATCCACTCTGAGGTCTTATAGGACTCCCATACATTATTCAGATTACAATCTGAGCTATTTCCTTGATTTTTCTTAATTTTTTCAATTCAGACAGTGTTACTGGCCCAAAGCTTCGCTTGCATTTGCAAACCCCAGCACCTACACCTGGCAGAAATCAGGAGATTAAACACTAACTTGCCCAGCTAATTACAAACCTTCTCTGATTTCTGAACAAAGAGGGGAAAGAACTTTAAGGGGAAGAAGAAGAAAAAAAAAAATAACTAAAAAAAGAAGGGGCATAAACCAGGCATAAACCAGTTACGATATCCATGTCACGTTCACTTGCACCCTGCTTAAAATTTCGTTCTGGTAGAACCAGAACATCTGTCACAAGTCTCTTAATACCCCTCTGACAAGGTGAAGATATAGTCACATTAAGACCTCTGCATGTGCCAGGGAAACGTGTAAGCTGTTCTTACGCTCAGTAAAAACGAGGGCCTAAGATTTCAAATTGCAGCCATAAAAGTGAAATAAAAAGCAGAAAGGCAGAAAAAGAAAGAGAAGGAAGCTCCTTTTATTTGAGCCATGAAAAAGTAATTCCCTGGGATTAGCATATTTTTATTTCCTTTGCATATTCTTTTCTGAATTAATTTCACTGCATTTTGATAATGATCTTAGCGAGTGAAAATAAGTTGATGCCAAAAAAGTTATGCTAATAGGAATAAATGGCTTCAAGGTACTGGAAAGGGATATACGGCCTCTTTTATAGGTTCCTACTTAATCCAGCTCCAAGGGCATTAGAGAGCAAATGTTGCTGCCTTCTTGTGGCAGTAGATAAGCCTGGCTGGGAGGCTCATCCCTAAAAACCAGAGAGGCTGTAACAGGAGCAGCAGCCCCAGCAGAGGGGCAAGTGAGAAGGTCAGAGGAAGTGTTTCACCCACGCCCGCCAAGGAAAAGTCCTGGTTTCACTGGTCCTGTAACCAAATAAAGCTGTGTCTGCACAGAGCTGTGATGATGGCAGGGCATACTGAGGAGGGAAATTCCACCTTTCCACAGAAAAGAGGCTTTGGTGTTGGTTACCCACTTCTTGGTTGTTTTTTTTTTGACGTTAACAAAGGGAAGAGCAACAAAAGTGAGAAGGATTCCCATGGGCTAAATTATGATCAAGCTCAATTGAGTGACGGCTCTAGAAATCATAACCATCTGTGAGGTGTGTGTGGTACAGCAAACTCCCTCCTATAAACCCAGCGAGAAAAGCTACTTACACTTCTGTGCAAAGCAGAGGGAGATTGGCAGCTGAAATGGATTTATTCGCATGGGTATTAACTATTATCATGCACTGCTGGTATTATTCAGTTTTGGAAAGAGAAAAACCACTCCTAGCCACCCAGTTTATTCAAGAAATATTTGTTCAAAATGATAGGATTCAGGTATGACTTTAAAAAATTCTACAGCTTACGGGTCTTGAGGTATGCCTAATTATCAGGCAGTGTGTGAGCTTCTTTTTCCCTACTCATAATATTTTATGTGTAAGGCTTGTGCCATGTTATGAATAATAGAAACACATACAGTAAGAACAACTTGAAATAAAAGCAATGTATTGTCCTGATTTGAAAAGGAATAGGACACCTGAACCAAAAATCTAGATTATAAAATTGCCTGTGACAAAATGAGAGAGAAGAAACACAAATCTGATCCGTCCCCAAAAAACCAAAGCAAGCAAACAATCCTAACCACATATTTTATCCACTAGCACAATGTGCTGACCCACTTCCCTGAAACTCAGGCACCAGAAATGGGTTGTATCCAGGAGGATTTCTGCAAACCACATCTCCAGCCTTGCTTGTTTCAAAGAGCTGTCAAGTCCCTATCACACCACACTTCAAAGACAAATTTCAGCCTTCTCAGAGGGTGCATACCAATTTGGTTTTTTGTAAAACATTAGTAACAATAACAAAGAGAATAGCAAAAATATTACGGAGCCCGATGTGAACACAAATATTTTAGGAATATTACATTTTATGAACGCACAATAAATATGACAATAAAAGAAAAAAAACCAAAAAATAATAAAAAAAAATACTCAAATAACCAAAGAAATCCCCAACCCCCCACCTTTTTCTTCTGTTTAAAAGAACAACCACACCACCATGTTAGCCCATGAGAATCAAGTAAAAAAATCCAAGCTATTAAATGGAACCCAGCAAAGTATACAAAGTGAAACAATGTGGGTTCATTGTGCACTGTAAGAAGCACCTAGGTAGATACATCAATGAAAAAGAAAGCGCTTTAAGGCTGATTTTACTTCTGGTGTTAATATTTCAACCTGTGGGGAGGATGTTTTGCAAATGAATCTTGTCTGAGTTCAAGTCATTTTTAATAAGCAGATTAAGTATAAAAGGAAACAATGCTATTGTTCCTCCTTCAGCTTAACATGAGATCTCTGTGCCACTTCCTGCAGCCCTTTTCATGGATTGGATAACACAAATTAAAAGATTTCCAAGAAATCTAACCAAGTGCTTGCCAAAATTAGTGAAATTTTCTTAGCTACCTGTATTGAGGTTAATACAAGATGTAGAAGTCTACTGACAGAAATACAATAACCAACATAAACAATTTGGGAAACCTCTGCAGTCTGTGGAGATCCAAAAGCTGGAGGCTGATGGAATAAATTACCTCATTTGGTAAGGTAATTATGGACTGTACTCCAAGCCTTATGCATTTGTCTGTGACGCTGAGGATCCAACAGAGGTGATATTTCCTGTAGTCAAAGCTGAATAACCACATGGCTTTGTACGCGCCCTAAAAGCCAAACCCTTCTCTATCTCCAGAACAGCAAGTGGAAGGTCTCTCATAAATATTTCTTTATTTCATCCACGCTTTCTTGGCTTAACCTATACCATGACAAAGGGAAAGAGGACTGACTAGATTTCAGGCTAGTTTCATCACTTAGACTTCAAGGTGAAATCCTAACTCTGTGACGGCAGCTGAAATCAATTCTGGACTTAAAACATAGGTTTGATGCTTTCATATTCACCTCGCATTAATGGTCTTCTAAATCTCTCTTAGAGCTTTGAAAACTGTAGTCCAAATTACTTCATTCGAAACTGCCAAAATTACCCAGAAGCTTTCATGAACAAGAGATAGGAAATTCCTGTGCTTTTTGCCCCATAAAGTCACATGCAGCCCGAAAGGTGCATTTAAGAGATATGAACTTCAGTTACAACATCCAAAGAGTCTAATGGGAGTTTCAAAATTATAATGGAACCAGAGGCCAGGAAGGTTTCACTGTGATGTCTAATAATTATTAGAGATACTGCTTGTAATATCTGCTCTGGAATACGAAAGTTTAAAGCTGTCGGTTCTCAAAATATCATAATTTTTTGAAGCACAAAACCCCCACAAAGGATCTTGCCATGCACTGCTAGAAAGACTGTACCCCTCACTTTTCCATATAATTTACAAACAACTTCTAAATTAAATTTCATTTGAATCTTAATATTCAAAGATGCCAGGTAATTTTCAATGCCACATTTTATTTGGTATCTGTTGTCTCCAAATCCCTCTGCCTGTGCTGACACACGGACGAGAAAAACCATCACAGGACAACCCAAGCCATGAAGGAAGAGGCTCCTGGGCATGGGGGCTGGCTGCTGCCAGAAAACCTGGAGTTTCCTCACTGGATTTCTTTCATCCCCAGCTGAAACTCTTCCAAATTGGTGCACCCAGTGTGAGCAAGTCGGAATCGTGCTGTCTGGACAGAGATGACCCGGTCTGGAGGGTAAGTTATCACGCCTTAGCACCAATATGAAACATCTGGGATGTATAATCCACTCCTCCCCACTGAGTATACAGCACGATATACAGCCCGTGCCCAGGCTATACACATCTTTTTAACGGATAATGCGAGGTAAATCTCATCCCAGACACAGGCCTCAGGTGCAGTGGCCAAGCCCCAGGAAGCAGTTTGTCCTTCTGTGAGGGGAGGACCCGGTGCCAGCGTGGGCTGGTTATCCATCGCTCCCAGGCGCTGCTCCTGCAGATGCAGCTGCACCCCGCTGCCAAGCAGGTTTAATGTGGTCATGCTTCACAGTCTGCTTCTGCTGCTCTGCCCTCATGGAAGTGGTCCCACTCAGTTTAACAGGATTACACATGTGGCGGGGAGTTTGGCCCTGTGCCCGCTGGCTGTGGAGCCATGGAAACAGCGGCACAGGCTGCACACTCAGCAGCTGGAGCCCCACAGCCCCACAGCCCTGCTGCTGATGGCAGCTGACCTGATTAGATTAAAAGCAGTTTATGTACAGGCACCTGAGATGTAATCACGTATCCCGACTGCACTGCAGGCCCACCCAGCCAAAGGGCCGGTGGGTTACTGCTGCCAGCACAGGGGACCAGTCCCAGATCTCAGTCCCTTGCCTGACGTGCTCTGTTCATTGTGTCAGCAGTGCACTGGGTCACACTGGTGCTGCTTCGGTTCAACTCTCTGCCGACACCACTTCTGCAGCGCAGAAATTCCTGAAGAGAGAGGTGCGGGAGCTGAAGTCTGATCTGAGCCCGCCGATGCCCATCAGTTTCTCCTTAAAATGAGAAACTGGAAATGAATCCAGACGAGTTTAGATCTGAAGCCATGCCTCTTGTGCTCCGCATGTAAGAGACCAGTTTCTTCTTTTTTTTCTTTCGCTTTGTGTGATCAGAATAGAATGAACAACGCAAAAGCATGATCCTGAGGGTGTTAGGCTGGTCGCTGATTTAGGGGACTACCCAAGCAAGGAAGGGTTATTTTACCTAATTAAGACAGAGCACAGTATTTAAAGACAGAACATTTGCATTAAAACAGACAATTCAGAATTCTAAATACTGTTGAGTCTGAAATTATGATTGTTAATCTCTCCTCACGTAACAATGTTCTACTGACAGACATTGTAAATCACTTCCTTTTGCTTGCACTGGATGAACCCATCACTCAAAGTGCTCAATTATAAATCTGAATACAATTTAAAAGGTGAACTTTCTTCAGTTTTACTAAGGGCAGAAGGGCAATGCTGATGGTGTAATACCAATGTTAATGCATTACTTATGACTGAAATTTAGTCTGTATTCAGTAAATTGCTCATTCCTGTGATCAGAACAGGCAGCAATTTGCTTTCCTGGATCTTATTCCCCTTTCTGCAAGTGCATTAGGTGTGTCATGGGCAGGATACCCAGCTGTAAGCTGCCTGAAAAGGACATGTTAATCTATAATTAAAAAACCACAACAAAACAGAAAATAAACTCAGAATATTCATTGCATAATCATGACAGGTTTACAACCTGCAGGTTTACAAACTGCAATTAAACACAGATATGAAATCATTAAAATATAAAATACGACATCGTTAATTTTCATTTTCCTGCGGAAATGAGATAGACATGAGCAAGTATGTGAATACCAGTGCGAATACTCTCTACCCCTCAGCTTCTTTAGGTGCCAGGATTTAATTATCCTTTGTCCCATGCTAACCTGCAGAGATGCTTCCACTTCAGCAGAAACTCCTATCTGTCTTTACTGAAGTAAAAACCTAAAAATAACCACTTCCAGTGCAGGACTGCAGTTTACCAAAATGAAGTCAAGCAAGGTTTTACATTAGTCATTGGTTTGCTGACCAAGTGAATGCTTCCATTTCAGGTCACTTCGTTTGTTTAATAATGGGAAATATTTTGAATGTATTTCAATTCCAGACCCTATTTCGAGAGACAGCTGAGATGTACAGCCTTAATTAATGACAAGTCATTTCTAGAGATGGCCAGAAGGCAACTGGACTCCCACGGTTTAAAGTGATCTGGTCTTCATCAAAATTTTGGCCATTCTTTACTGTCTGTCCTTGTCCCCCATTAACAAAGATCATCCAGGAAATGTGTTACAGGACATGAAAGGCAGCAGCCCCAGCATCCTTCCTTCACAAATTTCTAAGCTCCTGCCTTGCTACACCGCTTCTGATTATGTTAGTGTGACATTAATGAAACCAAACTGCTGGGTCTGTGTAGAAACACACAGGCAGATGTCTGTGAAGGCATTTGCAGTTCTTCCCAACACGTTCAGAAGCATAAAGGCAACACTTTTCTCTTAACTCTAAGTTATTCTGCACCTGCACAGCGTTTTCAGCACTCCCAGCAGGTTGGACCTACTGCTTAGGAAATCCTAGTAGCTCCTAGGAGCAGAATCCAACCTGCTCTGGCTATCAGACATCCAGAAATCGAGGGAGATTTCTGAAGTCATGTCAATGTGTCTTGACAGAATTTCTGCAAGGAAGAAGAGGAAACATCTGCAGAGCCACCTGAGGCTTGCTCGTTTGCCCCTGGCACGTCCCCGCTTCACCTGCACAGCTCGGCCCCTCTCTGCTGCTCCGTGATCCACGTGCCACTCAGCACGCTTCCAGAGCCACCCGTCCAGCTGCGCCACCTGCTCAAGGTGTCCCCACACTCCAGAAGCCACTGGAATTGTGCCCTCAGCAGGACACCTCTCCTGAGTGGGTCTCACACCATCCCCAGCTGCAGCTCACAGTTGTCACTCAACTCCGTGGATATCAGAGCCTGCACCTAGCCACCGGATTTCCGTCTATGGATGGAACTCTGGAGATAACCTTCCCAAAACGTGCTTTTGTGCTTTTAGTCCACTATTTATTTGCTTTCACAAACTGACAGAGTGACTGGTTTTCCAGCAAAAACTGTAAGAACTTAAAACCATGATCTTCACAAGCAAGGTCGCTTACCTTCCAGGGAAAGCATCCCTTTTTGCTAATAATGGCATCGATTAAATTCCTCTGCATTGTGTGGGAGCCCCACTGTTGTAAGTAATCGTGGGTTTAGAACTCAGGGAGGGCCTTGGTATAAATCACATAACCATAGCAATAGTCCTAGAAAATCTATTTTATGGGCCATCAACCTGTCCTGATGTAGAGGAGGACCAATTTATCTACCAGAAAGCCTAGAGTATGATAAATGGAAGAAACATATATAATTCAGACAGACAAAAATACCCAAACAAACTTGCATTAAATGTTTCACATGAAAAGGTGAAGGTAGTGGGGGGAGAATAAAAATCAATTTTAAGGTCTTCGCAAAGGCTTGGAGCCCCCATTCTTCTAAGATCATAGCACAATATTTTTAAGACAATCAACCACACATTTCTAAGGAAGTGATAATTTTTAGGTTTGGTGGAGGAAAGTTCATAAATAAGTCTGTTTCCATTTTCCAGTAGTGTATCTGTATCAGGATGTGTGTTGATTCTGTGCTGGTATCCCAGAGCCAGCTGGTGGTGGTGCACAGCCAGCCCGAAGAGGTTATGGAGATACCTGCTAAGGGACATTCAAAAGCTGTCTGCACACAGTCGTGGGCATCCAGCTTTAGGTCACCCTGCCTGAGCCACGGTGTTGGACCTCTTGAGGTCCTTTCCAACCTCAACCATGTTGTGATTCTGTGAACTGTAACCAGGACAAGGTTCTGGAACCCAGCGTAGTTACAGCCAGCTGAGCAGAAGGTCACAGGGACCGATACTGGGTTTAGTTAGGTTTGGTAAAAATCAGTGTAACAACACTGCTCTAGATGAAGTTCATCTGAATTCACAGTGTAGGTGACAAAGCTCAGTAATTGGCCCTTTTTTCCCTGAGAAATATGATCTCTATGTGAATAACAGCTATATTCACTAAAATAGTCTTTTCATGTAATCACAGTCTTTTTGTGACTATTTAGCATTCCTCTGGAAGTTAACTATGGAGCTAAATGACTGCAAATGGTGCGTGCAGAGAAGCCTTTTCTTGGATTGTTGTAAAACGCCATCCCAAAATGTTTACTGGAGAAATACGACTTCACACAGAAGCTAAAAGCAAAATACTTGAGAAATGAGGTTACACAGTTTAGGTGAGGAGGGTGTGTGAGAGGCTGGGTGTGAGCCAAAGGGACCCGAGCAGGGTTAAGTGCAGATGGAGGAGATTCAGGGATGACAAGTGAAGCAAAAAGGGAAGAAGCGGGCTGGAGAGGAAAGAGGCTAAGGAAACAATAGCAAGGGGACAAACATTGGAGAGGATAAATGAGAAAAACAGGATAGTATTTTATTCTTGGAAAAATACAGGTCTCAGACAATTGCAACTATTTGCAGATAACTTCAAATGGTTGCTAGTTGTTGAATTTTCCTTGACTGATTGCCCCTGCCTCCTTTTTTCTTTAGAGAGGGCTGAAAGCTTGGGACTGAAGTGCTCTTTCTGGAGAATAGAAATATTTGCTGGGAAGCTTCTTAGGCTTCTCTATCATAGCAAAAACTATAAAAAAAATGTTTGTCAGTCAATGCAAATTATTATTTTGCCTTTAAAACCTGCTGAATACCCAACCTCTACAGTATTTTTTGCACGGGACTAATAAATAAAACATCCACACACTGCCCATTAAAAAAAATCATCTAGTTTTTAATTCCTGAGGGAAAAGAAGAGGAAAAGATTCCTCTTTTCACTTTCCTAGAAATTTCTTTCAACTCTGCGACAAGATGCTGCCTCAGAGGTGTTCCTCCTTTCTCCCTCAAGTACAGTGCCACAAACTGGAAACCAGATTAGCCTGCATTTTATCCATGGATGTACAAATGGGTGCAGCTGCAAAGCCAGGTGAGTTATTCTGCCCTCTCCTCTCCTCCTATGTGAGCTGCTGCGGTAGGGATAGGATGGAACAGGGACATCAGCAGGTCAAGTCCCGCAGGAACTGCTTTTGGTCTCTCAGCAAGGCTGGCTGAAGGGGTGAGGGAACAACCCACCACGCCACTGCCATGCTGTTTCCATACCTCCATGCTACAGGTTACCAAAATCTCACTCTTTCCGTATAAAACAGCATCCACAGAGACTCCTCCATCACTGTCACAAAACTGGTTTTTATTATTTTAAATTAAAACCCACATTTGCTTAATCCCTCACAGTCAGAGTAGCAATATTTAAATTTATGAATTAGTACTGGTCAGGGGACACAGACATTCAAATTGTATCCTTATCTCGCCTCTCAAACAAAATGATTTATAGATTGATCTGACTGGTTGCTTTGACACAGTTCCTTTAACCATAACATCTTTCTGTTCCTCTAGTAGCTGAGATTTAGCATTTCAGGCTGAGTACATATGTTGGATAAGAACATAATCCTCAGCTCTGGGCACAGGAGCTCATGGTAAGAGGATGGCTCTGCATACAAATTGAGAGCACTGAGATGCAGGAAAGAAAAATACACTAAACCCTAATATGCATATTATGAAGGCCTTCTGGCATCAGAAGAAATCATCAGTTATATAGCTTGACATCTTTAGAAACAGAGGGAATAGAGGGGGGAAAAAAAAAAAGGAGAGAAAGAGAGAAAAAAAATGATATGACCTTTAGTCCGACACTCCAAGTAAAGACTTTGGATAAATACGCACACAGAAAGAATATGCCAATATGCAAAGAGGAAAAAAGATAAATGTGACTGGACCATTTCTGCAGAGAAAAACCACAGAGCTCCCATTTCACAGCCATTTCTGACAGCACAGAGATGGATTTTATCAGGGGGCAGAAGGGGACACTCCTCTTCGCCTCTCTTGGCCTTCTTAACACAGCACGTGCACTGCCGGGTGCAGGATGCAGGCACATCTCTGCAGTCCATCTGCTTCCTCTCACTCAGGCTGGGGCCCATCTCCTCATGCAAAAAGAGTTTCTGTTATCATTGCAAAAACCCACACTGGGCATCCAGCAGTTCCCAGCCATCCCTCACACAGGACTGAAGGGTGTGGTGTTCTGGACAAAAACATAAAGGAACAACCCCAGGCATCCTCTGGCACCTCTAGACTTTGCTCTTTAAACTCGTAAAAGACCAAAAGAAACCCCAACACGCTGTGGAAAAGCAGAGTGTGTATGAAGCTCCCATATCCACATGACACGTAACTGTCAGGAAATTCCTGTGTTAATAATCTATAAACCTTCCAAATTATTAATATCAACTAAAATCATGCATTTCAATTGTGCTGCAGGCAAGGAGCTCTGCAGCAGAGCTGTTCCAGCCTGGAGCCCTGTCCCACGTGCTCTCAGCTCTGCTGGGCACAGCAGGATGCGAAGGAACCTCGAGGTCTCCTCCTTCACACCACCCTCCCTGTGCAGGGGAGGCCAGAGCTCAGCATAGCTAAGCCTGGCTTTGAAAAAGAGTAGGTATTAGAGGACCAAGCTTTCTGAAACCACAGTCTGAGCACAGCTGATGAGCCCTAGGCCGTGCATGACATCTCCAAATCCCATCTATCCATTTCTTTTACGTTAAATATACAGTCCAGAGGTTTTTCCTTTTTCTCTATAAACTCACCTGGCTTCTGTGTAAGCTCTGCTCCCCAAGATATCTTCACACTCTCTTTTTACTGACACCTTTTACTTCACAAATGGTAAACACATTCTGCAGAACGCTCTTTCTTTCCAAAATAAATTAGAATTGGCATTGTAGGGTCTCCAGGGGAAAAGCATCACTTTGTTTCTCTAACAAATGGAATTATGAGATTTTTTTAATAGTTTTTTGAACTGTAATATAGGTTTTTGTGTTGTTCACTAGAAGATCTGACTTTATAAAGATACAAGATTTAGGCTTTGTTAGGGTGATATTGCTTGGAAATCAGGATTCAGGGAAGAGGACTGGAAGATATAAGGGCCACAGGACAACCACCATCTTAGGGACTTCTTAAACTTGGAGGAGGTTTTTGTTTGGGTTTTTGTGGGGGTTTTGTTGGGGTTTGGAGTTTTTTTGGTTTTGTTTTTTTTTGGGGGTGAGGAAGGGGGAAGAGGGACATTTGGTTTTTTCATTTGGTATCCTGTAGTTAAAAACCAGAAATCTGTATTCTAGCATGGACAAGTAAACATCTAAAAGCATGAGCTAACATAACTTTAAGGCAAAAATCTCTGAAAAAAAAAAAAAAAAAGAATTCCCGTACTCATCCTCCCCTCCAACATTATAAATCATTAGGAATAAAATCCAAGTACGATGCAGATTCAGGCAGCAGAAGCTGTAATCACAACCCAAACTGTTCCTTTGGAGCTCCTTAAATGCATTGAGTCCCTGTAATCTTCTATTGATTCTAGGAGCAGTGCTTCGGTTATCAATACAAAAAGCACAAGGGAAATTTCCAGAAAAGATTCCACATATTCCCCTGAGACGCGTATTTTTCCACCTTGATTTAACACAAGTTTCGGTAACAGGGTGCAGTGATGGCAGATTCCTCTGCTCCAGCCCCAAGCCTGCCAGGACAGAGGCCAGTCCTACACCAAGAGCCTTTAATTCATGTTGCTCACAAGTGTCCCCTCGGTGAAGCTTTAATGGTTTCCTGCATGCCTAAGACCTAAGCTTGTAAAATACGTGAAGTCATAGTTCTCCTCCCAAAAGTGTAACTCAGAAGAGGAGGGAAAAAACGGAGGGGAAAAAAAACAAGGAAAAAAAGGGAAAAAAAAAAATCAGAAAACCTCCTTGAGAATTCTGAACCTGTGAAGTGAATGTGCAGTGATGGCAGGTACCTGCCTGACTCTGCAGAAAGCTTAAGTGATAATTAAGGTACATTCTAACACTGGCAGCTCTAAGAATTTTATCCCTGATACAATATTTAAAGCTCAAAGCTTCAAGGCACTGATAAATGCAAGAAAACAAGCAGAGTTCAGCATAAAGCTAATGACTGTAACCCAGAGTTTGAGAGTCTACAAAGAAAGATAGCCCAAATTATTTTAAAATGAATTTGAAAAACAACAGAACAGTCGGGTTAATAAAAAATTCATACTTTTTTGTGTCCCGATTCATGATCTTTAAAAGGACTTAATTGGCTGTCATTCCTCTCCTGCAGGGTCCCAAGAAGTTGTCCAGAGCGGTGGTGGAATCTCCATCCTTACAAATGCTCAAAACTCATGGGGACACGGCCCCGAGCCCCTCACCTACTTGGCCTCGCTCTGAGCAGAGGCTCAGACCAGATGGTCTCCAGACACCCCTTCCAGCCTAAATCACTGCACAACTCGAAACTGTTACCCGAGTCCCTGATGCTCTGAGATGCACCGAGCCCCTCCTCCGCGGCACGTTCTTTGCCCTTTTGATGACAACCAGGGGACAATCCTGAAGCACCTGCTCCCTCAACACCCCCACTGCAACCTCTCGCCTCCCCCTTTCCCCACGTGCTGCGGATGCCCTCTACACCCTTCCAGCTATGCAATGGACTGAGAAATACCAGCCTTACTGTCAACCTAAAGCCAGCTAGCTAGAAGGATCAACAAGTAGATACCTGTGATAGCCCAGTAGCTCTCATATGTTTTAATCACACAACCAGCACTCATAAGGGCAATAAACCCCTCCCTCCAGGGAGGTGAGAAAAAACCAAAAATCTTTCAGAGAAAAATGGAAATGCTCTGATCAGTAAGTGACTTTTACTCACGGTACATATTGACAACGAACAGCTGATCCCGTACAATCACTACAAGATATCATTACTAAAAGCCAATCTCCAAGCAGGTCACATCTTTATTAAAGATTAGCTACCAAATGCAGGCGGGATGCAAAAATAACCTTCTACATAACTGGAACAGACAAAGCTGGCAAGATATGCTCTGGCACGTTCTGAAACACTTCTGCTTCTTTTCCATTTTATCTCCTAACCTCATAATGTCCACGAACATGTTTTATTTGTGCATGCAGTAACGTCACCTGCAACTATTTTGGTCACACCAGTCCTTCTGGTGAGGCCATAGCGAAGGCATTGTGGCTCTGCTCCAAGCTGAACACTCATGCATGATACAACAGACATTCCAGAATTTGCTTCCTCCACCTGAACACTTACTGATATCCTGACTTGGGCTGTCCATCACCTTGTGCAGTAATGCCTACCAGGAAAAGCTGGTGTCTGATAGTTAGGCTGTAATTCAACGCGTAAGAGTTCGGTGCCCTCACATCAACCATGAGGTCTGCCATAGCCAGCTGCCCCCTGGCATGCTGCTTTGCTGCCCTGGTTTCAGGAGCGATAGAGTTCATTTTGTCCCTAGTAGCTGCCACGGAGCTGTGTTTTGGGTTTAGGATGGCAGTAATGTCGGTAACACACTGATGTTTCAGTTGTTGCTAAGTAGGGCTTGGAGTAAGTCAAGGACTTTCCAGTGTCTCATGCTCTGCTATGGAGCAGTTGCACAGGAGTCTGGGAGGGAGCGTGGCCAGGAGTGTGGCCAGGAGAGCCATTATTGTTATTATTACTCTAGTCTGCTTTATTTCGGTTTTCAAACTTTTCTTATCTCAACCCGCACTTTCTTCCCGATTCTCCTCCCCATCCCGCCAGTCAGGGTGACACTGGCTGCAGGGTATTTGGTTGCCACAACACTTTGCAAAAAGGATCCTGCAAAGTTCAGTTCACTGATGACAAAACACTTTTTAAAAACCACCAAAACCTAAATATCGTATTTTTAAAGAATATTTACAATATGGAGTAAATAGTGATATAGATCCCATTTAAAGCTGTTGTGAAGCACTATAGTCAAAGGGCCAAAATTCTTTTTTTACTTACTGCTGTTGTCAATTCCTTTTGACTGTGCAGCCCTTTAATTCTTACGTTTTAAACAGAAACATGTCCATGCAGAGACAAACAGTGCTTAGTTAATCTCCGCAATCACGCTGCATGTACATCTAAGAACACATCCACTTTTCTTCATGGAAAGAATTCAAAGGGTTTGACTCCAGCATGAGTTCCTGCAAGCAAGAGCAGCTCTCCTACTCAATATGTAGCTTGGCTGTGCATTTGCCCTTTAGAGATCTTAAAAATTACTTAAATTACTTCTCAAATTTTGGTTCATTTCTGCATTTCAGATAAGCAGATTTTGAACTGTTGTTTCCACCTGTATTATCACAGCTATGGCAGTCTGCTGGTCTCTAGTTAGCTGCAAAAGTGTAAGTGGAAGGGTCTAGGAAATAATAGCTGTGTTCAGACTGCACCTGAGCTGAGCAGGATGAGAGTTTATGTTCTGAAATTCAAAGGCCTCAGATGCTCATTGGGGTTTGGTATCACGATTAAAGAAGCAGGGACCAGCTGGGTTGTTCAGATCCAGATACAAGTATCTGATATTGATGCAGAATTTGGTTCCCATACATCCATTCATCTGTGTTAATGCTGCAGTGCCAGCAACAGGAGCTGCAGGTTGAAATGTGCTTAAATCTGAACTCTTATTTGAACAGCCCTGAAATAAACAGAGGAAGAGAAGGATTGCTCTTTCGATGAAAGAAAATTGATGGCTCTGTCTGGAGAAAAGCACCCCAGCGCACAAGCACTCACATTAGTTCCTACACTGGCTTCAGCCCTGGATTACAACACACAAACTCTTGCCAATACAGCTACTCCCTAAACAAGAAGGTTGCTCGAGATTTATCTGACAGGGAGTTTCTTTAAGCTATCAGACTCTCGGATGTCTCTGATACTCTGAAAATCAAACCCGTCCCATGGCGTCCAGTTTGTGCTGCCGGCACTGCAGCGAGCCCAGGGCCACCACCCCGTCACGGCAGGCTCTGTGCTGCATGTCAGACTTCACAGCATCACCCGGCTGAGACTGCAGGTCTGCCCTCTACAGCTTGCTCCAAAGCCCATTTAAAGCAACATAAAAACCTCCATTGACTTCACTCAGACTTTGGAGCCATTCCCAGAAGCACAGTAGACTCTGTGATAGCTCCCGGCCTCCTAAGAATTAGAGGAAACCCGTCAGTTCTGGTTCCAGCTAACAGGCATTGACGCTGCACATAAACAACAGGTGAGATGGCAAAGTTATCGTCCCTGTTCCCAGAGCGCCTCAACTTCAGTTAAATGCTGGTGACATCATATGGTGCTGCCATTCTGCAGTTTTCATGATTTCCCCCAGTGCTGCTGAGGAAACCTGGTGGGGCTTCGAAGTCTGTGGAGTCTTGAGTAAGTTTTCAAAAGGTTTAAAAATAAAAAAGCATTTTTGGTTTAACATGTTATTTTGCAATGCCACTGAGAAGCAATTTTATAGCAGAGATCATTTTGAAATACACTTAGATATTCACTATGTATTCATTTCTCTTTCAGAAAACATCATGATTTTTCTTGTTGAATTTAATAACTGCTAGTTAATTATGTAAAGTCCCATCCCATCTGCTTATTCCTTCACGCAGCGAAATTAGAGGGCTTGATTCTACAGTCATTACTCACAGAAGGAGAGGCATTGATTTAATGGACTTCCCTGAAAAGGGATTACAGTATAGGATCCTCTGATATTGATTTTGTGACATCATCATCTTTTCCTCAGAAGCAGACACTGATGACTCAAGAAAATACCAGTACAAGATTAGGCAGGGGCAGGCAAGTTAGAGAAAGGAAATTATTAAAAAAAACTCCAAACCTCCTAATTTACAGTAAGTTGACTACAATAAAATATTAGCTATGTTCTCTGTTTCAAATACAAGCTCTCTTTGAAAAAGGAAAATATCTGAGTGATGTTTCTCTCTTTCATCTCTTGCCCTGCTTACAGTTACTTTCATGAAACTACTGTGAGCTAGAGCATTCTTTGTAGGTTAATGGCTTCTCTTTGAAGGGATTAAAGTCACATTGATTATTAATTATTTTTTTATGTTTTAAACCGATGTAAATGTCCAGAAGCTCTGAAGAGCAACATCCTGCAGAAATCAATACTGAATTTAAAAACAAGAAAAAGTGACAAACAACAACAACAAAAACCCCTCTGCTCAGCTCCTGGGGGAAACAATTGTGACTTCTGTTTGGAAGGTATATCAGCCCTCAGAGAATACCAACAACTGGCATATATGATAATCATTTCTAAGTTATCTAGAGCATCCTTATTTTGATGTGTCTATCTTTCAGACTCCAGGCAGAGTCTGCAGGTATGCTGCATACAGAACAAAGCTAGGCACAGCAGTGCTAAGCAAATAATAAATAAATTAATTTCATTGCTCTTGGAAAATGTTCATTTTTTTCCTTAAATCTGCCTTGCAGTACTTTAGGAAAACACTAATTAGCGTTCTTTCCATGGTTTTTTTTTTTTCCTCCCCAATTCTCTCTACTGTTATTCACCACATTTAATAGATGTTGGGGTTTGGGGTGTGGGGGGTTTTTTCCAGTGTCTTGCTGGCATTTTTTCCCTTGCTCAAATTTAACATTTCTTTGCTGTTTGCAAGCGGAATGAAACCATTCCTTCTCATTCAATAGATCAGTGAGGAGTGAAGATTTCCCATGTTCAAATGACTTCCATATGAACAAACGGGAAATGATCCAGAATAGCTGTGGTGCAGATAACAGACAAAAAGCAAATCACACAAAGGGAACAAGACAACTGGCACTGTCTGCCTGCTCTGGGGGCTCCTCTCAGCATTGAAGAACAGCCCCTTCGTGGCTGATTCAAGGGGATGTGACAAGGAAATTATTGAAAGCCCTTAAACTTGAAGGAGTTGCTGTTCGGAGCGACAACTCAGTGACTGGGACCTACCTCTCTTATCCCAAAGACTTGGCTCTCGTGATAGAGCTGGAAACCAACACAACTAATTTGAGGACCTGCAGGTTTATGGCACACAAAGGAGCTACAGTTGTTCAAACCCTTCTGACAAGACTAGAAGGCCCTTGTCTCAACGACCTAGGAAAGTGCTGGGGCCAAATCATTTCAAAATCACAACCGTTAGACTGACAGGCAACCTTATCTGTTTTTACCAGAGAACTTAGAAAGGAATTTAGGATTTTTATCCCCCAAGAGGTTCATATCTACCAAACAGCTACCTCGTGTTAAATCTCTGGCAGACACAGAATAATAGCTCAGAGTTGTTTACTTCTGTTATCTCCGTTCAGCTCCTCTGAAGTGCTCAATGCTTGTGCCTAAATACCACGCTCACATTTTGCCATCCCCAATATTATGTTTCCTGCTCAAAGTGCCTGTCCCACATATCCTCTTCTCATGTCCGTGCTACCACCTCAAGACCAGAATATTTAAAGCTGATTGCACTAATTCCCTTAAAACTCCTCCTAACTCTCTTCCCTGTTACTGTCAGCTGTGTCACCAACTTCCCAACACCAACACTTACTGTAAAGCATTTCTTCCCTAAACACACGCATACAGCAAGAAGGGAGACTGCAGAGCTTGCCACACTCGTTCCAGCACAGCCCTGATACAATGTGCTATCTTTATGGCAAGCCAGACGTGATGCATATCATTTTATTTCTGGAACTCCATCTACAAGCCACCAGCACAACTTCCCAGCACAAGAATGAGGGAGTTCCAGAAATGGAACGTATCGCGTTTGGCTTGCCGTAAAGATGGCAAACCCCTTCCCTAGGAGTTGCTCCCTTCACTGGCTGCCATTCATTTAAGATTACAGAGTGCTATGAAAAGCAAGGTAACCTTTCTGTTTCAAGTATTTCCCATTCTCTGTTCATCTGTTATGCTACATATGTGGCAGCTAGCATATGTTGCCACATTTGTCTCAAAGATTTTCCCCTTTTCAACTCTGCATTGATGGAACTTTATAAGAAAAAAAAAAAAGAGTTACAACTTCCATGTGAACAACATTTAATAAACCAGTCTCAAGTTTTATTAGTGCACTCGTAGGTACTTGAGTGTGTGTGAAGATTTTAATTTCAAAATATTCTTAGTATTTATTAAAGTTTTCTTTTTTCTTCACATTGCAAGCAATTCAGTTTTGCCTCAAGAACAGAATCTTTAAAACACTGAGTAACAAAAAATGGGATCACTAATTTACTAGAAGATAAGAGTGCTCAGGATGACAATGCATACTTCTCCACCAAAAAAAGGCAAATAATTTTAAAGAACACTTAGAATCAAAGTTAGCTATGAGTCTTTTAAGTTCTTCAGCAAACAGACCTGTTTCCAAAGGTTTATTTTTTGACATTTATTGTCCTGACCCATATGCCTAAGTAAAAAAAAGCTCCCTTCCCCAGAGCTGAGACTGTCTGGTAAAATAAGTCTCAAGATGGATTTACACAGGACTGTTCAGTTTAGCATTCTTTCCGAAGCTCTGTAAGGTCATTTCATGATCTGCCTGGATTGCTCGGAGTGGTGACAGCAGAAATGCAGAGATTAGTGGGATTCTCATGTTCAGCCAGCACTGCCCTAGAGCCCTTTAATGAATTGCCACGGGATCACCACAGGTAAGTCTGTATTCAGCACAGCCCATCTCAGCCTGGATGAGGGATCACCCTCGAGTGCAGCTTCTGACCGAGGTGATACAACCTAGAAATTGCCTTACTGACCTCGTGCAATTTGAGTCTGGGGCTCATAACTCCTGCAGGCACGAAAGATCTTTTCTCAGTGGTCCACTGTCATTTCATCACAACAAAATTTGCCGAAGGGCAATAGAAGACTCTTATTTCACTGGCAGAGAGGGATTTGCAAGTGCCTACTACAGTTCCATAAACATTACTTGGCACAAGCATCCTCTTCTTTGGCTTTGCCCTCCAGAATCACCCTGATCTAGATATAATCCATGAAAATGATGAAATGAGAGAGAACACGACTTGTAGAAGTTTTGGGCCAAGGGTGACTATCCATAGATTTTTTAAAAAGAAGAGTCTTTGCTTTTCCTGGGAGGATGGTTTTCTCTCCTATACAGGCTGGACAGTCCCAGACTAGTGGTAGGAAGAAAAGGCTTTTTCCTCTGGGCCTGTACCATCATGAGGAATCCTTACATTTGTTTTGCAAACAAAAATGAGCTGGCAAGATAGATTTGGGGCTTTCTTTATTTTATTTTGACACTAGCAGAACATGATCATGAGGAAAGAAAACAAAACTTGTCTCAATAAGAGCTTCAGCCACCATCTCTTGGAGAGAGAAGACATGCCAAAAGGACTCCGTAACAAAATTCAAATTATGCGTTCATTGCTTTTCCCAGCAGGGGGAAACAGCAGCGACACACTGGGGCTCTCAGCTGTGAAATTAGCCTCTCTCTTAAAAAAGGTTTTCCCACAGAAAAAGGCAGTATCCCGGTGGTAAAGCTTTTGCTTCAAATTATTAACTGAAGATGTGGATATTCTTGAAAATTACACCAATAGAAACATATTTCCCTTTGTTGGGTAAGGTTGAGTAAAGTCTTACAGAACCTCAACCTCTTCCAATGTCTTGGTCCGTGTAAACCCAAATTGAGACTTCACTATAATGGCAAACTACAAAGACTAATGTAGTATTGGACAGAATTCTACCCTGCTGGACACAAAAAGTTGTCCTTGCTAAGAGAAAGAAAGAAAGTGTTGCTGATTTAAATGAAGGGCATATATAAAACTGATATACAAAGACCTCAGTCTCCTGGAAATAAGAGATGCATGATTCCACTTACAGAAAATCTTCCTGAAGAGTGTCATCGCTCCTATTTAGCCCAGACATGGAAGCACTGTGACAACCAGTTTTCTCATTATTTTCCTACTGAGAGCTTTGCTCGGAACACCTTGGAGATGTCACAGACTGCAAACAATGTCTCAGCATCAGCTTTGGCTTGTTCAAGAAGCCTTTGTCTTCTAATTAATCTCTACCTTCTCCTCCAGAAATAAGACAACAAAGCAACCTTAAATCTCCCAGGTGCAAGCTACCAACAGCATGGGACATCTGACAGATCAGGGACATCATCCAGAGCAGAACTTCAGCTGGCCAAGCTCAGGGTAGTCATGACTAAGGGAAGGTTGTTGGGTTGCAGTTAGAAAAGATGGGAAACATAACATCAGTCACTGGAAGGAGGGAATGGGTCTACTTTTTATTCTTATTTATTCAGCTGAAGTACAGCTTTTCCTTTGGGCTGTGCTCAGCCCTGCCTTTGCCACGCCAAAATGAGATGATTACAAAGCAAGCTGCTAAAGACTCTGCCTTCCAGCCATTCTGACTGAAACAAACTGACAGAGAACGCAGACCCACTAGAAAATGGCAATATTTTAAGAGATTCCTACAGCAGCATGGTTGGGGTGTTCTCTGAAGCAAAACACACAGCCCTGCTTCTCTCTCAAGTACTGTAAATCCATACTGAGCTCACACACAATGCCTTTCTTCTGCTAATTTCTGAATTAGCCATCACATAAGAAAACTGCTAAAGAAGGAGAGTGGTAAAGGTTCGAGATCACATTGCTGTATTTCCAAAAATAATACTATGCTCCTACCCTGGAGCACAGAAAGCATTCACATCACACTGTGAAAGAGGGAAGTAAATCTTACTAGCCCAGGGGCAACCGTATCAGGCACAAGACACGCAGTGGGCAATATCCCTGTTTGCTCTCCTCTTGTCACTGACCCCACCAGCAGCCTCAGAGAGCGTCAGGAGTTGGAATAAGTTGGCACTATTGCTTTGCACCATGAAATAATGACAATTGGAAGACAAGAGAAGAGAAAATGTGCTTTGAGCAGCTTTATCACTTTGCAAAGTCTGCTGATGATTTTACAAATTGCCAGATGGGCATCAAGGCCACATCAAGCAGATTCAGCTTAGCAAGTGACATTTGGGCTGCTAACACTGAAACAGCAAGCACACAGACATCGGTTTTGCCTTCTTCAGATTCATCAGTTCAATGCCACTGCTTTCTCAACGAGACTAACTTCCAGGTAAGCACCAATTTAATAAACCAAGTCTGGTTAATTTTAGTATTGCTTCAACAAGTTGGCAGAACTAAACAACACTGAACTGGAAAAATGCCTTGTTTTGAAATGAGTTCTTTTCAATCATTTGTCACTGAAAAAATTACACAGATCTTGAAGAATACTCAGTGAATTTGAGGCTCAGGAAAATGGTCCTATTGTGGTGATCTGAAACAAGCACTGTTCTTGCTCCCCCAACTTCTCTCCTGTAACCACATTTACTTTGACTATCTTCTGAAGTCTCAGTTCTTTTATTGTACTGTCCAATAATAATGCAAAGGTAACTAATTACAGTGGGCTTGCTATCCAGCCAAACTCATAATCCAGTCACAGAGGGCGATACTGACGCACGTCTATCTGAAGCTGCAGCTTTACTTCTCTTACACTACAAAATTCTGCTAATAATCATCAGCATTCTTTGTCCTCCCAGTCCTGGATTTATTCAGCTGAGAAGTGATGGTTATTTTCCAACAGAATGAAAACCTGGGCCCTTGGCTACCTTCAAACCTTACCCAATTACTTGAGATTTATTATTCATTTAATACGAATTTAAACTGCCTATCTTCTGTCTTACTTTACCACAGCAGTGCTAGTAAAAGAAAAAGCCACACCACATAAACACCTTAATTAAAAAAAAAAAAAAAAGCCAGGACACAGAGTAATGCACATTCTCTGATTGTGGGATAGAACAGCTACTTAAAACTGTGTGCATGTCTATGTTTGTGAACAAACTAGAAACTTCATCTTTCTACTGGGCTATAACATCCACAGACTCACTGTCTTAAATTTTTTTTTTTTGTTTTTAAACTACCACATTGCACAGAACAAAATTTTGTCTGTATATTAACATTTTATCTTGCATAAATGTATGTTTCAGCAGTTATGAAAATGAGACAGCTGACAGTTGACTACTATATGTGAACAGATGCTGTGAAAGCTTCCCTTTAAATAGTTCTGTCAGTGCAATGTCAATTTTAGAAGCGACACCACTGCTGTTCTAGGACATGATCCTGCAAACTCTTATTCACACAGGGAGTCCTGATGATTTCCATAGAACATTTACATTTATAAGGCTCTGAAAGGTCAGGTCCTTAGTTGCAGAGCTCTCCTTAACAGTGACTGACAAATACACAACAAAGTTTTCAGCAGTGCCGAGCTCTGTTCTTTAGGGCAATGACATTTGCAGCCAGCAGTATTCACCTGGGCAGTACATACATTGCCTTTTAGAAGTTACACGAAGCATATTAAATACACTTAAGAAACCATTAAATGAGCTAAAGTGTAAAGACAAAAAAAAATGCCATGTGAAACCAAGCTTGCGGTATTAGGCAGAACTTTGAAAAACATTAATCTGCCAAGAAGACAGGCTGAGGTTGAACATAGCACGGCGCCGATCAGAAAAGAACTGTTCAGTCTGTGCCGCGGTAAACCCAACACGGTCCACCAGCCGCCCCTTTGTTAGCGGCATCTTCATTAGCGTTTGTCTGGCGGGGGGAAAGGTACGAGGTGCTTGAGGGGAGCGGGCGGGGCGGCCCCGCAGCCGGGCGGTGCTGAAGGACAGCGCGGCGCTCCCAGCGCCCCCGGCCCGCGGGCAGCGCTCCCCAAAACGCCACCTGGCCCCTCTCTCCGCACCCCAACCGGGTAACTTCGGAGGGGGCCGAGGACGGGGGTAAGCGCCGGCCCCGCTGCCTCGGGCTGCCGGCACTTTCGGGGGGATGCGGGAGGGAGAGGGAGCGCACCTCGCCCCGGGGCACGGCGGACAGGGCTGCTCCCCGCCGCTCCGCCGGAGCCACCCGCACGTCCCCGCGGAGCACAAAGCGCGGACAGCGGCGGGGAGGCGGAGCGGG
>VZTD01000066.1:210208-253827 GCA_013397725.1 Rhagologus leucostigma | reverse complement strand
TGTCTCCCCTCCCAGGAGTTTGGGCGATCGCGCCGCTCGCCGGCTCCGGGAGCGCCGGCTCCTGGGCGGGGGCGGCAGCAGCCCCCGGCGGAAGGCGAGGGATGGGAGCCCGGAGATGGGAGCCTGGAGATGGGAGCCTGGAGATGGGAGCCGGGAGCCGCCGCCCTCGGCCCCCGTACCGCCCTACCCCCGGCCCCCCCTCTCCCCGCGGCATCTCCTCCCCACCGGGCAGGAACACACGGCGGCGGGCAAAAAGGCATCCTCGCCGCCGCTCCCCATCGAGCGCACCAACCCCTCCCCGATGTCTTTTTTCCTGCCCCGCCGCGATCAGGGCACAGAAATGCCGCCAGCATCGGCGGGGCCCGGCCGATGGGGCAGGGAGAGGACCGGCCAGACCTTGCCCTGGGAGGCGGCTGCTGGGCTGCGGCGCTGCTGGAGCTGCAGCTGCAGGAGCAGGAGCTGGTACCCGGGTACCGGCAGCAGACACAAGGCAGACATCCCTATGGCTGTTCTCAGGAGTCAGGTTAAGCGGGTGGACAGCTCTTCAAATGTTCAAGGTACGGGGCTGAACCTGCAAGGGATGGAGAACTCATCCTGTCCCACAGGATACCCAGGCCCAGGGATGCAAGGGGTACACTGAGGAAACTGAGGTCACCTCCCCTGCTGTGTCTTCCCCCCACATCCTGCCCTGCAATCCTGCAAGTTAGTCAGGGCCATCTCCAAACACAAGCCATTCACCTTAGCAAGACTCTTGCATAAGATGATGTCCCCAGAAAAAAGAACCCAAACACTTTGAGGAACCAAAACAAAACCCCCAAAGTACTTAAACACCTTCCCCGTTCAACCTACCACAACGAAAACAGTCTTTCCAAAGTGAGAAGACTACCTCAGAATCTGGTTTGTCACACACCACACTCTCACTCACACCGGTGTAAATTAGGATGCGTCCTTGGTACCACTATCAGAGCTATAACAAAGATCAGTTCAAACAAAATAGGGTTGTAAGAGTAATAAAAAGGCTGTGTCTGGGGCATTAACCTTCAGAGCAACTTTGGATCTAGGTGTAGTGCCATTACTTAGAGCAATGGGCCACCATCTCACTCTTCCTTAGAAAGATAAAGTAGTGGCTAAAAGTAGATTCTGGGATAGCTTTCAGATTGTCTAATTCATTTAGGCGAGATGAACTCTGTCACAGTCTTGTGGGAACGTCCTTTAAGCCGAACAATTACAAAGCTGTTTTCTAAGAGCACTGCTAAATTGGACAATAATGAATCTGTGTTTCCGGGCCCTGCCCAGCTTATACATGGCATATTTTTGATTTCCTTATAATTTGGACATTCAGTCAACAAAAGCTTGATTTCAAAGTGGCCAAAGCCAGAGAGCGATGTGCTTATTTTGTACTGAAATGGGCCCTTGAGCAAAGATTTGCCACACTTGATGGGGATTAATCCAGAAAGTGAAGGAGAAATTCAGGTCCCGTGTAGATACTGGCACAAAGCCTAAATTTAGAAATCCGAAGGGCAAATGCTATTCATACGTTCATTTATAAGAAGCTGAGGCCATTAGAGACCCACTCAATGCTACCAGTGAAGGACACAGACCTCTCTTGGGTACTCACCACTCTGAGTGTGTTTGGAGCACTGTCTGAAATTGGTACGCAAGGGGTTAACCATACCTAAATTTCCTTCAGTACTCAGGTTTAGGATGAAGAGAGGTTATCTGAAAGACAAAGATGTGAATTTCTTTAGGGAATTAAAATTTTGCCAGTATTTGAGAGCAGTAGATCAAACTTTAGGTTGAGAACCTCTTGTTTATTAAGTAAATTGAACTGAAACAGTCAAAGATTTTTGTCCTTTGGACTGTATTTTATGTGTCTTTCTTTTCCAGTATTCCATTAATTTACAAATATTTAGACATTAAAATGAGGATGGCATAAGCAAGGCTAAAGATCAGAGATATTTAAAAATAAGAAAAAAAAGTATAAAATTCTAGCAGCGTTTTAGCCTCAGGACAACACTATCAGAATCAAAGAGTGAGAGTGAACAATAGCTGAAAGAAGTGAGAAACATTTCTGGAATTAAACCTTCAATAAAGTACCGAGATAATAAATCTTCCTGGTCTGACTGTTGAAGCAGAGGAAAATGCAGCCAGGAGAATTCAAGGATTGCATCCTCTTTAAGTTATGGGGGTCTAGCGTTACTCGACTTTTTCAAAAAGGGCCAGTGCTTTGGAAGATTCCAGTTTGTAAATAGAACCTAATCCTTCAGAAAATGATAATTAAGTCGTATTATTATTAAAAAAAAAAAAAAAATTAGAAGGTGTTTTCTAGCAGCTGATCAGAAGTGTGTTAGAGACAGGCAGCAGAATAGTTCCTTGCAAGGAAAGCCCACACCCACACAGGGAAAGAAGGCACAATGTGAGTACAGCTAACAAGCAAAGATTGGCTCCAGGCTTTTTCAATGGATGAAACCTGCACAATCATAAAAAGCATTTCTTAAGAACACAAGAAGGTAGGACATGAAGGATGAGCAAAAGAAATTTTTTCTTTACTGCACAGGAGTGAAAAAAAAGACAGAGCAGAGGAAAAAAAGAAGAGGATCTATGAACACAAAGGCAACCTTATTTGTTTCTAGAATCTAAACCATAAAAGCAGTGAGTCTATTAATAAACCAGAAATGCTTTCAAAATAGAGACAATGAGATATCTTTTATGTACTCATGGAAAAAGAAACAGGGTAATTTGTGTTTGTAGGTGGTCATTTAGAGAAAGATACTGGTGCAAGGGTGTTTCAGAAGCTCCAGACGTCCTTCAAGCCCTGATCCACTGGTCAAAGGTACACCCTCAGTCAAAAGGCTTCCTAAGAGTTCTGTAATCTCCATGAGCCCAGGGGGAAAGGAAGGAAGTGTCCAGCAGAATACCTCACAGACTGGAATTTCATTTATTTGGATGAAAAACACGCAAGCACTTGAGAAAAATTTAAAAAGTAAAAATCGGCAAAAAAAGTGCTCAAATGGAGAACACGTTCTGGAGTCAAACACAGTCAAACACAGCTTTTTCTGAATCAGATACTGTGATTTTGGTGATTTGAACGAAATGGTTTTTTCCCTCTCTTGTATACATTCCAGAAACCTGAGAAAAACCCTTCTTGGCACGGTAGAAGCTGAAACATATTCCCAGCTACTAGGACAGCCCTGTAGCAAGGACTAAGTGAAAGCCCTGACCTTTGCATTTGTGGAGCTCCTGCAACACAGAGCAGCTCACTGACCAGGGAGTCCTTTGCTCCCCCAGCGAGTTCCCTTCACTCACATAAAACTGACACGTGTGCATCTCTGCCACCCTTTCCAGAATTCATCAAAGGTCATTTACGGCATCGCAGAACACCCTGAGTTGGAAAGGACCCACAAGGATCACCATAGCCCAACTCCTCCATCACAGCATGGATACAGGACAAGACCACACTGCATTACAAACATTAATTTTTCCTTCAGGAAAAATTTCCTTCACTCTCATTTTTCCTTCAGGATCTGTTCTAAGCATCTACTTGGAAGGCATCCTAATTTTTTGTTGGTCTGTGACAAACTCTGGGCTGCAGCGGGTACCCGTCAGAGCAGGCTTAAGGGACTTTGGTTGTCTCTGAATGCACCTGGGAGAATCACAGTGAAGCAGAGAACTTCAAGCAGAGGGGCCTGACAGCGAGGTGCCTAACAAGGTATTATGATGCAGGGTCCTGTCTCTACTCACTAGATTTACTGTAGAGGCTGGGCAGGAATTATTTTCTGATGTGCAGTGTGCAGGAACATGATAAAGTATTGCAAGGCATGATAGGACACAGCCCTAGAAGACAAAAAAGGTTTAAAGAAAATCCTCTTGCATTTTAAGAGCACCACCTACAAGGAGGATTCCACATCAAACACACGGTTTCAAGAGCTTCTCAGGTAGCTCATCAACCCCTTGAAGCTTGTTTTAGTTACAGTGCTAGAGCTTTACCTGTATTTAATGACCTGATGAATCAAAACACTGGTGGTTGCTTTAATCAGCGATTTAATGAATGTATCATCCTAACTAAACCGGTATTAATTACCATATACCACCCTATATTATCAGAGAAAAATAGAAATCGAGATGTTTCGTGGCTTCAAATGTTTGTGTAAGTTTTCCTGCTGGTATCTTATGTATACTTGATTTAAGGTTTATGGTAAATTCTTCCCTTACCCTTGAAAACCCCAAAGCAGCGTTCTGTCAGGTCTACCAACTTTGCCTGGCCTAGGGAAAAAAGCTGTAAATTAGCAATTATTCTTAGTTGCAGTATAAACCCAGGTTTATATGAAGCTTTACAGGCCTCAGCAAGAAAGGAGGTTTGTGAAAAAAACCCAGCCTAAGAAGTCATCCTGGTCCGTGAACTTTTTGAAGCAAAGCTATTTTTCAGCGACAAATGCTCTTATGAAAATAAAGTGTGGTTCCTTTTTAGATGTATTCTCACCTAAAGCCCTTTCATTTCAATGACAGCAGTGGATAAAACAATAACAAAAACAAGTGCAAAGGGTGGCTAGAAAAATGTACATGGGTTGGCACTTAGGTGTTTAAGTGCAAATTTACCTTGGATTTCAGTTTGATAAGTACAGGCCCTGTGACTTCTAAAAGTATGTCCCACAGCCCCCCTAACAAACAAGTTGTCAGGTTTTTTTAAGAGCTGTCTTTTCATAACAAGAATGATTGACACACTTCAGATGTGCAACCTGATCAGCTTCCAGACGCTTATTAGTCTCTCCGTGCAGGAGAAGCAGTGAACTATTCCACAAAAGGTCATTTCCCCTTTTAAAGTAGTCAGAAATCTTTGACATCGAATCTTTTCCTCATAGATAAGCATGTGAAAGATTTTTATTTGGTATTTCTTTCCTTTAGAACTGTGCAGTGTTCACTGAAATGGGGTACGGAGAGGTACTGGGTTGGTTTTTGTGTTTGTTTTTTTTTTTCCAGAAAGGAAGCAGTAAACATGCCCACAAGGCCGATGAGATTTTTTAACATTTAAACAGAGTATGCCACTTCCATTTATCTGTCCTGGGGTATCTGGGTGCTACAGGATGCCTGAGAAACAGGTCGAGTTCTGTGAACAGAGTTCTATATAAAAGAATATTCGTATATTTACCTTTCTAGTGAGCTATTAAGTATTTGACCAGCCCCGCCTGTTATCAAGAACTGTCTCTTTTACAGTTCTTTCTCAAGTCTCAGCGGATATGGTCGATAAAAGTAAAACTAAATCCCTGCAGTTTCTACCTGTTCTTATTTTGTATTGCACCCTCAGTGTTTCCTTCCAGATGCAACTCTCTTCTCCATTTTTGTCTATGGTGTAAGCAGGCCGAAGGCACACTCCCACGGGGGAAGGAGGGAGGGTGGGAGTTTCTGACTGTCCTTAGCAGCTTCTACAGCCATATAAGTTGAAAAAAAAGGGGGGAAAAAAACCAAAAGTGATTTTTTTTTTCTGCTAAAGATGGGTATATCTTTCTGGGGGGTGATCCTCAGTGATTCAACTGTACTTTACATTGCAGAACCATCCAGACTTTTTATCAAAAAAAAAAAGGCAAAAAAAAAAAAAGGAAGAGTATCCAGAAGAAAAATTGGGCTCCAGTCAGCCACAGACTTTAGCACCTTTCACCTCTAAAATATACTGACTTCCTCTGACCTTCAGAGGCTCTATTGATTCACAGAAATCTGAGTCATAGTTACAGGAAACATTTCTCTCCCCAGAAATTTACAGTAGGAGCTGGAATTTTGCGCAGATAACATCCTTTTCTTCCCTGGCATCTATGCTGAATTTTTTTTCTCTCTCTCTGTGGTAGGGGGGTACCACATCCCAGTACAAATATGTATGCCTTAAACCAGTGCCTTTTCACTCCCATTTCCCAAACAGCATCACTGAGCAGACTTTTTACTTTAGAAATATTTTTTTTCTATGCAAAGGTATTATTTGCTTCTACACGTTGCTTCCCGAACACAGGTATTGAAGCATTTTTCAAAGGAATAAGAATATCTGCCCCCCTGACAGTGCAGGTGAGGGAAGCGTGTAGCTCACGTGCTCTGCGGTGTCAGAAAACCCCAGCTGATCAATCAGGCAACAACACCTGACTGAAGCAATCGGTCACACCGTCTGATTAATTGTGCCAATTACTGGGCACTCAGAGTAAACAATTTCAAAAGCAACCCCGTGTGGAAAGTGGGCCTGCGGCTACGTGAGAATGGGGAAAACCGCTTGAAATCATAAATGTATTCATAAAAATCCCATTTCATTCACTAACAATTTACTTCCTAGGGGGTGAATTTCATTCAAAGGAGAGAGAGAAAAGAGAAGGTTCAGCAAATATATTATCTGCGCAGTCAGGTATTCTAATCACCGAGGAAAGCGGGTTGGCAGGGTATAAGAGAATTTTACCTATTATATGGAAATAGCAAGAAAATCTGTAGATTTACCAGCTAAGGCAAAAATGTTTGTTATTTAATTTCGATCTTTAGCATGTCAAAATCCCAGGGGTCAAAAAGATCGTTAAACACAAAGAACAGAATGATGCGTGATATTTTTTTTTTCATTTCTGCTTTCCTGCACATTATATGTGGGCTCATTCCAAGAGTAGGAAGGGAAAAAAAATCTTTTTGAAACATAGGTGTTAGAACATCTCTGTAGAATTCACCCTCCATTTTTAGACCCACTACACACCTATTTGCAAGATGTTAATTAAAAATAGCCGGTTTTTGTGATCGTCTTTCACAGTCTACCCAGTTTACATAAATTAGCACACTAATATGTCAAATACATCAATTATGAGCTAACACACTCTCACACTAATAGGATTTGCATTTTTACTCCAGCAGACATAGGATGCCTTATTTTTTGGAAAGTAATCTAATAGCGATTGATAGGATCCGTCAGCCAACTGTGTCTTCTAACACGACTTTCACCTCCAGGAATGATCCTTCACAGTCCATAGAGAAAGAGCTGGGTGTGAATATATGCCAAGCTCGTGGTTTGCTGTGCCTACCCTGATATCTTGAACGAGCCCTTAAATGGGAAGAAAGCCAGCAGACCTGAGCAAGGTGGGCAGGTAGCTGTGCTGTCAGGGTGAGTTAGCGAAAGCTGAGCCCTCAGCTGCTGTCTTCGGCTGAAACCAGCACAGAATCACAGAATGAACTAGGCTGGAAAAGACCTTTGAGATCATCAAGTCCAACCTATGACCTAACACCTCCTCTTCAACTAAACCATGGCACTGAGTGCCACGCCCAGTCTTTTTTTAAACATGTCTGGGGACGGTGACCCCACCACCTCCCTGGGCAGGCGCACCAAGGCCTCCTTCTCCAACGGAGAAGCCGAAATATCAGATGGGGGGAGCATGAATCCCCCGAGCACATCTGCAACCTCCTGGCCCCTTGGGCCAGCAGTCCCTGCCTGTATAGATGTCCACTCTGCACCCAGCCCCACCAGGAGGATGCCAGGCAGCTTCGTGTCCACCACCAGCCATTGAGCATCCCCAAGGGTCACCAACAGGTGACAGCTCACTCTGCCTGGGCTCTTAGTTGTTTCTCCATGACCAAAACGTGTTTTAAATCAACCTGTTTGGCTAATGATGGAGGAGGACGGAGGACAAGACCTCATGGCACTGACACTGACCCAGGTCATATGGGGACAGCTGAGGGAGAAGCCAAGTGCCTGTCCTCTCCCCGTGAAGGACACTCCTGCTAGTGTCCTTACCCAGTTGCAGCGGGAGCACAACAAAAGCTGTGCCCACCTCAAGCTCAAGGTAGGATAACAGATAAAAAAACACGCATTGCCCAAAATGAGTGCAGGTATCAACCTAGTAAACTAGGGGGTTTTAATCAGTTCTGGAGTTCCTGTGTCCTAAAGGAAACCATCTGATGCTCTGAGTTTATGACAAGGCAGAAAGGATTTTACAAGGAAAAACTCCCACTGATTCTGAAGAGAACCCAAAGTTTGAGCTAACAAAGACTAAGTAACATAATGTTTTCTGCCCTGGCCCACGTGATCCTTGCAGGGTGGCATTGAATTCTACTGAAAGAGTGTGGGGAAATACTGTACTTCAGAGGCACGTCAGAGCCTCGAGACTATCAGTCTCCAAGGTGGGGGTGGCAAAAAAATATGAAAATCCATCACTGCTAGCAGTGTGCAAAAGTGCCTACATTAGCTTAGCCAAGGTTATCAAACCCATGACAAATATGGGGTTCACTTTCTTATGCTTCCAGACAACCCTCAAATCTCAAAGTGCCAAATGAGCTAAATTGCTATGAAATTAGAGTCATACAAAACTACATGCAACAATAAAACCCAGAACAATCTTCATTTCCATGGCATTTTTGTCATAATTAAAAATATTCATAGACCTTTACAAAGCATGAAATTACCTTGGCATTTCCATATCACAGAGTAGAACCTTGGCATTAGCTTGGGGTGAAACTCTGGAGCCCTGAGGGGGCTGCACATCACACATCAAACAGGCATCTACAGAGCTGTTTGAACGCGCGCCCAGCGCCTCATAAAACCGGCGGCGGCTACGGCATGGCTGGAGTGGGCCGGTGCTTTTGGACAAGACAGCTCCGACATTCTCTGTCAGCTTGGGAAAGCTGCACAAAGCGGGAGGTAGATCAATAGCGTAGAAAACATCAAAATGACATTATGGGGACTTTGAGAGAGGTAATGTGTTTCCAAGCATAATAGCTTCAGCTGCAATAATTAAATGTGGAGCTTTGCTCAGGTTGTGCATGGCAACAGCCCCTCTGAAGTAGGCTGCTGGCTGACGTGACCCAAATACGTGCAGAGGGCTAAAAAGCACCAAAACCGAAGGCACCCAGGTACATTAACTCCCAAACTTTGAGTGTAACCAGAAGCAGCTAACAATGGGTGATGTCCACGAGATTTGATACACGTTTCATTTCTATTCGGGAAAGGAAGTGAGAGCGTGGAGCTCACCATTAGAAACGTGGGAAGTGCTGTGACTGCTTCCTGACAATGGCTTGCTCTGGTAGAGCATCACATTCCTGCGAGGAATGTCTACTCAAGTCAGTGGATCAGTTTATAGGAGAAAATAACATTTTATTCAGCATAGAAGGCTTCAGAACTTGGTCCATGGAATTCACCGGGTGACACTGAAAATATTTCACATACATCTCAAGAATACATCAGCTTTGGGGTTCACGCCCGTTTTCAACCCATCCTGATGTGGCCAGCACAAGACACCCCCGCTGTCCAAGCCTCATTAGATACTTTCTCCCAGGAAATTCACTCAGGTCTGCTTCTAACTTGAGAAGCTTGCTGACCTTGGCCAGCTTGAAATTAAGAGGGCTCCATCATTCCAGTAGCACACACAAATAGTTAGCAGAAAGGCACAGATACACGCTGGGGTTCAGATTACCAAGACACAAATTTAAGTAGCCTTGTTGCAAATGTTTGACCATAAAAGCCCTTTTTGAAAGAAGAAACAAGTCTTCAGTTTCTGTCCCATCACTGAGTGAAACAACTAAGATTGTAATATCAAGGTGGATTTGGATGCGTTGCCATCAAAGTAATTACATTTGACAGAGATGAGAAATGGGATCCTGTAATATATAACAACACACTTTATTACAAAAATCAGACTGTGCTAGGAAGAAAAACCAACACAACATATTGAGGTCAACTGAAATTACCGCAGAAAAGAGGATGAAACTAAAATGACAGACAACACCCTGATGGAAACACAGATTTTCAGGATAATTCTCAGTGCATTCTAAGTCTCAGAGACTTATCTGCAAGATTTCTGTCAGTCATCCTCAAGGCACTGATCCATCCAACCTGAATCAGGGTATTTTATCATTTTAAGGCGCAATATTGATTCAAGTAGTCAACATGCCAGTTATCAGAAAGGTGAAGCTGGTTACTAACAAGTTCATTGTCGCAATGACAGGAATAAACATTGCTGGACAATGGCTTGACTGAGCCTGAAAATACCTGTTTTCTTCCAAAAGTCTCACGAGCAGAGTAGACATCAAAGAGACCCAAGATAGCAGTGTTCTTATCGCTGGGATGGAACTAATAACGCTGGAAAATATTTTTTAAGAAAAGAGATAGTAATGGAAGTGGAAGTCAATTGAAAACTTCCTGCCAAGATCATCATCCATGCAGAACACACAGAGGCGGATATTTAAGGTGATGCTTACTCTGAGCAAGCCCTCATCCAAAAAAAACATGATCAAGCGAGAGTCTGGCAGAGAGCCTGAGGAGCAAGCAGAGCCCTTGTCTAGTAGCAGGGCACTCAAACCCCCAGGATTCGAAGGACACAGGTGCTGCAATAGCCTGACGTGGCGCAGGCACAGAGCAGTTTGAGGCTGACATCAATCACCCTCAGCTGCTCAAGCACTTGCTTTTGC
This sequence comes from Rhagologus leucostigma, assembly GCA_013397725.1. NCBI lineage: Eukaryota > Metazoa > Chordata > Aves > Passeriformes > Rhagologus > Rhagologus leucostigma. The sequence continues at coordinate 243,420 of VZTD01000066.1, read as the reverse complement.
CCCTCCTTCCCATGTACAGTGCTGTAGGAATCCAGCACGTGGATCTCAGATACCCTCTTTTGCCAGACTGTTTTGCATTAAAAATACCTCTTTTGTCAGTACCAATGCATTACCCGGGCGCACCTGTACAAATCTTGCTGTCTTCTATGGATTTCTTGCTTTCTACCCATTTACACCTCTGTTTTAGCTTTATTTTTATTCCCTATTCTTTAAGTAAGCTGACCTACTTAATCACTTTATTTTTCAGCTCCACTGAGTACCGCTTATTAGTGTCTGTTAACGTCAAAACATACTGCAATTTTTTATTTTTCTGGCACGTTCTCTGCACTTATAAAGCGAAATAAAATCATCAAATGAGAACAGGATCAGTAACCAGCTATTCTTAGCCCTTTACATGCAAATCCGTAAACTATTATTGCACTCATTTTTAGTCCAAGCTCTCCAAAACTCTGAAGTATTTGAATGCTGGCATCACTATAATCAAGTTAGTATAATTTTCAGTAAAAATGCATAAAATTAAAGCGCTATCAGATTACACTTTGTTTTCATACAATTTAACCTAGAGCAAGCAATATTTTGACTTTCGTTTTAGTGCGGCAAAGAGCTCCACAATATTAATTAATTAAGCCTTAAAATCCCTCTCCCTAACAGGAAAGTCTTATTATCTCCATTAAACAGATAGGTAAGCTGGACTCAAACTGTGTCTAATGACTTGCCTGACTCGATGACAAATGCAGGAATGGAGCCAAGAAGTTCACTTTCCCAATTTCTTCTGCTTTATCGCTGAAAACCATTCTCTGACTCTGGGTAAGCACACATGAGCTGCCTCAATACGTGTAGTTAGTTAGGCACATAAACAAATTTCACTGTATTTGTCTTTTGGTCTTCCATAAGAAAAGACTCCATCAAGTCGTGTTCTAATTAATACAGGAAGATGGTCAATATAATATGTTGACATCAAAGCTCGCATTTGCTGATAGTATTAGCCATCTCATTAAATGGAAAGAATTAATTATAACAGTTTATCAGTGTCAAGTTCTGAACTAGAGGCTCCCAGAGCAGTGAATGCATCATTGCACCTTGTTTGAACTAATTTTCCTTTGCTGACAAAGTCAAATATGAATGTGCCAATGTTTATGAACTATAAAGCTTTTCCAAATCCATGCATTATTGTCTGACTCGATTTTGCCACAGCAAAAATCAATACAAGTGCAGCACACTAAATTAGAGTAGCTATGAGCAATACAGTGTGCGTGTAATATCCGTGGTAGCCTTCTGAATGCATTAGTGTCTTGCAGCAGAATTAATTAAATTGGTCTCAAAGATAACTCTATTGCTTAATATCTTACAGTGAGTAAGGAAAACCCTTCAATGAATTTAAGACCCCCTCAGGAACGTGCATGTCATTGGGAACTAATAGGTGTTACAAGTAGGCCTGTGCAAAACTTGGTGAGATTTAAAAAGAGCGTCATTGAATTGGTGGGACGAAGCCATTAATTCCTGGTGCTCGGGTTATTCCCTGTGCTGGGAGGGACACTCAGAGATGCAGCTCTGAGAGGAGAGGGATGGGGCAAGGAGATACACTGGAGATACACGATAGAGAAGGAACGCAGACACACCAGGGTATCGATGTGCAGCCCGTTCACCACGTGCTGCACAAATTGACGCTGACAGCGAAATTCTTCTCACAGCAGCAGCAGCCGTAATGTCCCCCTGGACCTCGTTTGTGGGTGAAAATAAAGCTAAACATTGAGCATAATCTTCCACAGCACAGAAAACAAGTTTGAATGCTTTTACCTGATGCAGTCTGGACAGAGCAGGCGTGTTTGCAGAGCCCCGGGGCTCCATCTCCAGATTAGGCAAAAGAAGAAGGAAAGGGGGGACGCATCCAGAGAAAATGGAAAGCCTATCCTTGATATTACACAGTGACAGGGCATAACGTCAAGACATAATTCCCGAGATTAACCAAAATCCAACAAATTAATTTTTTTCCCCATCCAAATATTTAGATGAGGATAATTTTGTAAGGAAATACGGACACTGAGACAATACAGAGATAGCTGCCTCAGCTACAAGACTCTGGCTAAGCTTGAAGCTAGCTGGATCCAGGGTTTGGGCTGTGTCCTATCTCTGATCCTTGTCAAATATGGCTAATTTGAGAAATTATATTGACATTTGCTCCTTCACAGGCATTTATTGGAGTAAAGCTTCCAGCAGGCACAAGTGTCTAGTGCTTTGAGAGGTTAAAGCAGTATCTTTGTGATACTGTCATGGTTACTTTACTTTACGAAACAAAACAATAATGTGGAAGATGGTAAACAATCTTACTGCAATTCAGAATCTTAATATGTTATTTTCACATTACAGACTATTTGGATATGAACACATAAGAAACAGGCAGGTTATGACATTCTGCCCATTGTTCAGTTTCAAAAAATCACAGTTTTGGTTTCTTGATTTGATTCCCTACAGAAAAATAAATGAATTGAATAGGACATAGCAGGGGGGAAACACCAGGAAGAGAACATGGAGAGCTCAGAGAACAGCAATGCTGGTGTCTCCCACCCAAATTAAAAATATGATGAGAATTTAAAAAACATATAATTAAATCCCTGTACCCTAGCCTCACCCCAATCACTGCAGTTCTCTACTACAGCATCTCAGAGCATTCCTCCTCCCTCTTTTACACAAGAGCTTGTTGCTGCCACACTGGATTATGAAGAGTACAGAGAGGGTTACAGGGAAATGCTCCACCATCAGCCCGGTGCTGGGGTTCACCAGTATTGTCAGCAGACTTGAACAAAATTCTCTGAAACATTGCCACGCTGTGGCAATTCGAAGTATAAGATTTTTCAATTCTCTATTGAACAGTTAAGCAGTTTTCTATTGCTGTAAAATCTGGTTTTAGCCTTTATGGCAGATAATGTTAAAAAGAGGAAGATTTCTGGGAAAGAAATAGCTCCAGTTACAATATAGGAAAAAAAAAAAAAAAACCACTGAGAAGCAGCATCACATCAGTGTACATAGCTTTAACTTCAGTGATTCCTGATTTCAGCCTGCGTCAGCACTCAGTCTTAGTATTATCATAATATAGTGCTTTCTACAGGATAGAAAACAGAAACCAAGGCTACAGAAAGGGACCTCATGAGATTTCAAGCAGTGAGGATGATGAGATCCTCCCTCAGCCCTTCCCAGAAAACACCTATGCTTTTCCATGCTTCAAAAAAAAAAAAAACCCTAAATGCAGTTTAACATTAAGCGGCTTAGGAGAAAGTGAAAAACTCCTGGTGCCTGTAATCAGCAGCAAATGCAGGAAGGCTGCTTTTGGAAATCAAACTGTGGAAGCTTAAGGTGCATCACAGTCAATGAAGGGGCTGCCCCCAGCAGGACAGGTGCTTATTGCTTCTTTCTGCTTCCCTGCCACCCAGACATCCAGCAGCACCCAGAAATCCCCACTGCATCCAGGAAAAGGTTCTTGTCTGGAAGTGGTGTCTCAAAGCAGCTGTAATCAAGATAACAAATACAGGTGACGTACAGAAAGGCTGTGCTGTCCGAGTGTCCAATTAAAACCCTGCTTGGAATTTATCAACCACCTTCAAGGAAGCACCTGCAAGCCTGCTGATAACAATTCTGTCTCCTGGTCAGCAGAAAAACTGTGACCATGAAAAGGACCCCGAGCAGGTGCTCCTAAGAAAGTGAAAAGATTTGCAGTGGACACCACTGATTTAGTCATGCACAGGCAGGTACTCACAGCTTCCTTCTTCTATCTTTTTAACTTCTTTTGGATGAGAGGTAAAACCAATTTCCTAACTACTCCTGTGATTACTGAGGATTCTACAGCTCATCCATCAGGATTACAGGTGCTAAATGCACCATCGTAGCCAAGTTCTTGTCTGGACAATATGAGCTAACTCTTCCAAAGCTCTTTCCTGTATCAGTTGGATGAGATACTTCTTTACTTCTTCTGTAATGGATTAGCTGCAGTTAGCAAGTGCTGAGAGTGACCCTCTCCATTGCTTTTAATTGTAATTAGCTGACTGGGGAAGTGGAAGGGAAGTTTTAAAGAGGCAAGATGAAAAATGTACCGTGAAGGAGGGATTTAGATCTTTTCACAGAACCAAGTCTAAAGTACAGTCACAATGGAGGGTGAGTGGGATGGGCTTGTTTTGAATGAAGTGATTATTATCTGATGGGAACAGCATCCTTCCGTAGAGGAACTTTCACACAAGCTGAGTTGAGTGTTCAGAAGAACAGGCAAAGCATGAAATACTTTTACCACACACTAACTCAGTAGGTGTCCCTCTTTTTACCTGGAACATCTGGTTGTGCTGCTTCTATGAACACACAAAAGGAGAAGTGACTTGGAAAGGTCACAGTAGAGTCAGTTAAAACATTTTGGCAAAGGTAAACATTTTTATAATTTTTATCCGATGTGATTCACAAATCTGTAGTAAATTCACGCAATTACTTGAAAAAAAAAATCTCAAGTTGTTGAAAACGTTTTACTATTTCAATCTTGTTTTCATTTGTCACATTAAATTTATGTTTTGTTTGGAAGCAAGCCTCAATCTGAAGCAGTAAGCAATCCAACAAGTACTACTACCAAGTAAAAACATTTTTATCGCTCTCTTCCCTTTTAGGGGTTTTGTCTTAGGAAATTGACAATTTTATTTGCTTGTGGCTCTGGGTCTCACAAGCAGTTGGTTACAGAAGTGAAGGGGAAAAAAAAGGAACTCAGCTGCTCTGAATCTCCTTCATACACAGACTTTTAGAAAATTAAGTTCCTGTTGCCAGACAGGGCTCTCTCTCCCTGGCACTCCTGACCACACAGCTACTTTCCTGACAGCTGTGGCATTTAAGCTCAGATTCTCAAAAAATTTCTAGTGGGAATGGGAAAAAATAAAGCCTTAATTTAAAAAGTACACCACAGCCTTCCTACCTGACTCTGTACAAAATCACGTTCTCAGAACAAAAAGCCGAAGTCTTCTAACATTTCTAAGTCTAACATGACTTAGTTCTGGGTATCTAATATTTATTTCATGCAAAGATTGTAACAGTTGGCCTCCGTGTTATACTGAAAGTAGCAGTTTTCCATTCTCAGTATCTCATTTTCAAAACTAGCAAGTGCTGTTGTTATTAGAAAATCCAATTGGTCCAGTGTGACCCTTCAGAAAACATATTACAGCTCTGGTTTATTTATTAATCTGTCCCCATTATCTGTAGGACCACAGCCAAAGACTCTCCTGGGGCAGCTTTATTAGCCTGAGCACCACAGCTCACCAAAAAAGGCTGAGCTGCATTCAGAGCTGTTTTGGAAAACCTGATTCCCGCGTTGGAAATTGCCACTGGCTGGGAGCTCTGCTAGTTTGGATATCTCTGTACCAGCCTCCAGCTCACCAGGAGATGCCCGCGCTTTCTGAGTCCTTCCTCAGGTTGTAAGGCTGTAGGGCTGCAAACGTTCACCCGCAGGAATCAGGTTGTGGGTCCATACTGGTGTCTGTCTGCGTCAAAATAGTCAGAATTTAATTACATGGCACGAACACTCTCATTTGACACAACCCAGTCCATTTGCTGCATTTTGCGTTTGTGCAAAGCACTCCTGTGCATAAGGAAAACACAGCATAGCCTTCACCTCATTTGCTGTAACTTTGGATTTCAAACAAGTTCTTTACTAAAAGGGAAGACGTTGAGGACACGAAGAATTCCTGCTGGGGAAATTCTCCAAATATAATGGTTTTCTCTGAAGTATTTTGGAGCATCAGGGAGATCCTAAGAAAGGTTTTATAATTCTGTTTTTATTCCACTGGCTCTTACACGCAATACGTTTCCTGCATACTTGACACTTGTCATTAAAGGATCCCCATTCTTCCTGAGTTTGCGTTACAATCAATCCTCTTCTAAGCAAATCACCACAGGCCAGATGTCCTCAGCAAAGCTTAAAAACATTAAAACGCATCCTACCCTTCCTTTCCTTTCTATGATCTGCATTCATTCTGACAAGACTGGGGATTTCTGGCCAACAGAGGTTTACATATCTCAATTCACAGGATGCAGAAGAAGCAAAACTCTAAAGCAGAGGCTGAAGCAACAGCCTGGCCCCATTTGCTTCTCCTTGGCCTGTGGTGGGGTAACGAGGCTATGAACACAATCAGGGCCTTCCGAGGGGGAAGACAGAGAGAAAAGTCAAGAGAGATAAGAAATTTCAGCCCAATTCTAAAAAAACCTGAAGTCTGATAGGAACATACGAACATACACCTTCAAATGATACAGCCTAAGTCAATCTGACATCTTTGCTCTGAAATTAGACAAGAAATATATCAAGTCCCAGAGAGACTACAAATGCCATGGCTGTGAAACAAGCCAGAGAGCATAGAAAGAGGAACATTAAATAATTCTGAGGCTCTCAATTATTTTAGAAGGAGGTTTTTCAGTTCATTCTCATTTTGTCCCACACGGTTATATTCCAGAACAATTACTTGAAGTACACATTTTTCACAACACATAGCAATGGATAGTTTAAACAGCAGTAATTTCATGTAGCATAACCTACAAACTCTATGTTCTGTGAGCAATGATGTGTTAAAAAACCTTAACATTCAAGCTTCTGAAGGTGGAAAAATCCAGTCTTACATTTGAATTAAAATATAGTGTCGGAAATATAGTTTTCTTCTTGCACAGCAGACCCTTCTTTCCCATTCCTAGCTGCATCAGAAATAATAGCAAAAAAAAAAAAGTCCACCTAAATAAATACATAAGGTATATGTACTATATTATTATAATACTTTCATCTCGGAAAAATAATGGATTGCAAGTTGTGCAGAACCTTTACAGGAGTGAAAGCTAATTCCGAAAGAAACGAGATGTGCTGCTTTTACTACAAGTGTAGCAGAATAAGGATGAGTTCCACCCCTCCTTGGAATACACAGGGGTACCACCCACAGGGCAGAACACAAAAAGTTCTGCTTTCGTTTTTCCCAGAAGAGCAATGTGTGTGTAATGCTGCAAGGTCTTTTTGGGGTTGTTTTTATAGTGCTCCCTGGCAGAGATGGCATCGGTCACCTTTCCACCTCAGCTCTCCTCACGCCAGCAGCTCTCCTGCTGCAGCTGACCACTTGTCACCGTGCATCCAGGCAACACGCTCTGCAAGCTTTCCATCTGCTCCATTTGCTCCTTCCAGAAGAAAAACCTGGTCACTAAAACACTTGCCAAGCAATACGGATTTTTCTGCCAGATTCCAGACCTTCAGTTGGAAGTCATACACTCGTAGAATGCTTTGGGATGGAAGGAACCTTAAAGGTCACCTTGTTCCAATGCCCCTGCCATAGGCAGGGATACCTTCCACACTTTCCAGGTTGCTCAGGGCCCCTTCCGACCTGGCCTTGAACACTTCCAGGGATGGGGAGTCCACAACTTCTCTGGGCAACCTGTGCCAGTGCCTCACCACCCTCACAGCGAAGAATTTCTTCCTTGTGTCTCATCTAACGCTACCCTCTCACAGTTCAAAGCCATTCCCTCTTGCCGTGTCACTGCGTGCCCTCTCCAGCTTTCCTGTAGGTCCTTTATGTACTGGAAGGTGCTCTAAGATCTTCCCAGAGCCTTCTCTTCTCGGGGCTGAACAACTCCAGCTCTCTCAGCCCGTCTCCATAGAAGGCACAGATCCAGGGAAATCAGCACACTGTTAATTTCTCCGCACTCCCTATGGAGGGGAGGCAACCTTCTGGAAAGTAGCAGGATACTACACATGGCGTCTTCTAGTGCCTCTCTAAATGAACCCAGCACCTGCATAGACAGAACACTGCACAAGCTAATTCAATGACGCCCATTTCTTAGAGAATTTAGATGCATCATTATCCTCTTACTTTGGCTTCTTTGTAGGCATGAACACACACACAGCAAGTCTTTTACCTATATGTATATACATAGTATATACCAGTGAAGCACTTTCTTTTGGTTTATAACAATTTCATTCCACTGTTCATTGTTGTATTTCATTTTTAAGAATGAAGGCGTAAAACTAACATATGTGCTCCAATCAGAATGTATGATTAGTGAATGAAACTATGAAAAAACTGCAATATTTACTCAAAATCTGACTCCAAAGACAATACCACTGAAGGAATATATATAATATATATCAGCTAAATTCACCCTTTGCTGAAGTAAAAGTTCCCCTTGAATGTAATTTTTAACAATGGTCAGTGACTGTACTCAACCAGAGACCTGCCAGTAGCTGACAAATTCTCTCCTGGTGTAACTCACCTGAAGCCAAAATTCCTTGCAAGTATAACCCAGGGAAGTTGATGGAGCCACCGAGAAAGCGACATTGTGAAAGAGAGTGGGGTGTGACTCCAAACACTCAGTTAAAACCCCAACAAGAAATTTATCTAATCACCAATGCTGTTATCTGACCTAAGAGGGGAACTGAAGAGAAAAGGAGACTCAGGAAAGACCTTATTGCTCTCCAAAACCATCCTAAAGGTTGTTGTAGCCATGTGGGGGTCAGTCTCTTCTCCCAAGTAGCAAGCCTCTTGTCCAGGAGACAAGAGGAAACAGCCTCAAGTTGTGCCAGGGGAGATTTAGGTTGGGTATCAGGAAAAATTCCTTCATGCAAAAGGTTGTCAAGCCCTGGAATAGGCTGCCCAGGGAAGCGATGGAGTCACCATCCCTGGGGAGCTTTAAAAGCCACGTAGATATGGCACTTGGGGACACAGTTTCGTGGTGGGCCTGACAGTGCTGGGCTACTGGTTGGACTCAATGACCTTAAAGGTCTTTTCCAGCCTAACTGCTTCAATGATCCCACAACTCTATGACTGATGATTCCCATCTCTCAAATCAGTGGAAGTGGTGTTTTACAACAGGAAGAGCGTTTCAATTACCGGTATCTCACGGCAGCACTACATTTTGCGTTTGGAGAACAGAATCACTCACCTGTGCTGGCCAGTGCCCTTCCCAAAGGCTCGCCGCTGGGCTCCCACATTCCCACCCTCCTTCGGGTCTGTGCCCGTGCCCGCTCGCCGGGAAGCGCTGCCGTGGCCCCTCCAGCTCCTCGCCAAAGCGACCCGCAGGTGGCAATGTTGGATCGGTTTTTGAGGATCGCGATGCACAGAGTGGCCTGAAGATGTAGCACAGCTGACTTCTCATCACTCCTATTTTCCATTTCGCCGATCACCTCTTGTTTATTTTCATCCTGCACTGGGCACTCATCGTAAGACACATTCTAGTGCTGAATTCACTTCTAATCTGTTGATACTTCTGCTTAATCTTCCACCGTTTACAGGTTTCCTAGGTGAGTTTCGTGGACTGATAAAGTTTTTGGAGCATGGAAGAAATCAATTTCATTAAATTCTCTGCTTGATGGTTTCCGTAGCCTGTACTTGGCCGAGCTTGACAGGCTCAAAGGAGGTGTAAATTACCACTCCACGCTCAATACATTTAAAGACTCCTTTGGGCCAAGGATTCATTCCAGGAGCCCCAATACTTTAAGTACTGCTGCAAGGAAGAGAGAGTATCCATAATTTCTCTTCCTTTTCTTTTTCCTCCACAGACATGAAGCTGGCAGATGCTAGGTCCTCCTAGACCTCATTATTAAGCCATAAGGTAGTGTGAGCTGCTGTGCCGGTTTGGCCAAAATCTAGTAATATAGCCCCTGAGAGAAAACCAGGTTGCAACCACCCTTCCCCCCGACAGGGTTCGGGAAAAAAGGAAATTTTTCCTCGAAGGAAAGTGAAAGAGATAAAAACTATTTATTTTAACAAACACACAGGAAAAGGATAATGATGCTAAATAATGGATTAAAACCCCCACTATAGAGAGAAACCTGGGAAGATTTCAGAGTCCTTCTGTAGGTGTGGTCTCTCTCCTCCTCGGAGCTGGTCGGCGAGGGCGTGGGCCCACCCCCGGGCCTCGGGGAGAAAATTCTCCTGATGTGTTCTGATATTGTTGAAACAGTTCAGAAGAGAAGAAGGAAAAAAACCAAAGTCCCAGGAAACAAAATTCAGCTCTCCATCTCGCGCCAAGAGGGAAAAAAACCAGCTGGCTGAAGAAAAAGCAAGCAGGGTGCTCCCTTCGTGCTACCCACAGCCAGACAACACTGAGGAGTGTAATCTCTGTGTCCTTGAGAGGCTGCTTTGGAAAGTTCGTCTGTTTTTTTTTTTTCCTCAAGCTCAGTTGAAAGGCACAGAAAAGGCACAATATTACTTTTTGGGCATAGAGCATGATAGGGGATACACATGATAGAGTCACCCCAAGACAGCTGCACATGGGATTAGCCCTCTGTATCATCATGCCAATCAGAGGCATGAAATGACAAATGCAGCAATGTGGCTGTGTGCACTCTTCATCACACGGTATCTGCTGATCCCACAGAGATCAGGGACTCCTTTTGGCCCCACACGGAGGCAGAGAGAGCACCAAGGTCATCTTGTCTGGGGTACTGCTGCTTCTCCTCCCAAAGCACGCAAAAACCACTGTTCCAAGAGTAACTGGAAGTGCGAGGCAGCAGCCCCTGCTGTGGAGCGATGCTCTGGTGTGGCAGGGAAGGGTGATGCAGTGACAGCTGCATGGGTTGGTGCAGGGATGTGGCTCGAAGGGCTGGGAGGGCAGCCAGAGGCACCTCAGCCATGCCCATGGCTGGGACCTGATCCCCAAAGGGGCATGAGAGAACGTGGAAAGGAAACTCTTCTTCCTCCAAAAGTCTCAGCGGGACTCTGAGGACAGCAGCAAGGGAAGATGGTAACAGTGGGAATTCCAGAATAAATTTTGGCAGTGTGTTGTAATGAGGAATATACAGCCAGGAGGTGGAAAGGAGCTTTCGCTCAGCTGTAGCATCTCCTCTGGAAGCCACAAGGATCACACATCTCGGATCCCAGCTCTCTTACTCAGCTAGATGAGAGAAAGGAATACCCACCTTCTTCAGTAGAAGCACTAGAGAGAAACCAGCACCCACAGCTGGTGATTAACTACTGCAGGGAGCAAATTTTAAGATTATTTTAAAATCTCTTAGACTCTTTTAAAATTCTCTTAAACCTAATATTACACATGTAGTGAAGATCATCAGTTTATATTGCTCAATTATCCTGCACATGTTGTGGGGCTGGTAAAAGGCTTCAACTCCTGTATTTTGGTTATTTTGAATCTATTTTATACTGTCTGAAACATACTGTTTCTTGATAGTCTCCCAGTTTACCAGTGTACTGCAGTAAGGTCCATATCCAGTTCCAAACAGGGTGAGAAAGAAAAAGAAACTAGTTGTATTTCTATCACAAATTTCAAAGCTCTTGAGGAACAGAAGCAAGCCCCAAAAGGTGCCAGCAGTTGCAAGGGGAATAAATAAAACCATCCAAATTTAAGTACTTAATTTAAGAACCTAGGTACAGGAAGATTCTTCTCTTGTCAATGGAGAGAATTAGCATTTTTGGAGGAAATTCAGCTGTTAAACTTTCTATGAAGATTGTATAAGAGCTGAAAAATGACTCTGCTTCTAACTCAGGCATCTGAGGGAGCAGGAATTCCTGATTTCTCAATTCTTGATACTCTGTTTTTATAGAAAAACAATCCCATAGCTTCTATGATTTTTTTTTCTTTTTACATTAACTTACATGAGCATGGGAAAAATAGTACAGAAGCATTAATAACTAGACTAGTAATCACTGATTATGCTTCAGCTGGGTGCAGCAGCTGAAAAACGTATCATTGTGTAGCTTATTTCAGATATGGAAATTATCCACCGTGAGTATGGCTATCCCACAGGAGAACATGCCAACATTTGAACTTTTGTTTCACACACTCTAATAGCAGCAGGACTGTGATCAAGAAAAAAAAACTTTAAGAGTAATCCCACCCTCAGAAATCCTCTGGAGAACTTGCTGCTGAGAAACTCCTTCCTGGAGGCTGCCAGAAGCTCTAATCAGCTAATATATCAAAGCTGGAGTTGTAGCCTGTCTGCTCCCCCAATCCTAGTAAGAGTTAAAACAAATCTCATGGGTCAAACTACAAATCTAAGAATAAGCAAGCAAATATGCATTACTACACTCTGCAGGATTGTGAATGGATGATGGCGATCACGACATTTCTTTGATGCTGCATCCAATACATTCCTACATATATTCCGAATCCCGCGTTTCTGTGGATTTAGCGTCAGCACAGTGAGCCAGGGGTGAACGGAGGCATGTGGTTTGCTTCCACGCTTTATGCCAGGCAGGCATGCTCGCATTTTTTGCCTTTGTTGGCATTCAAAGAGGGTAAACTGTCACTTTAACAAAGCAGTTGATTTATCACAGGCTGAAAGGGTAAACTAGACTTTTACAGTCGGGAGACATTTCTTCCTCTTTCCGCTACAAGCCTTTGAAAGGTCACACGGTCCCAGCCAAGGAGTCACTATCAGCATCGGGCTTAAGGAGCACATGTGACTGTGGCTGTACAGCTCCTTCTCACTGGTTTTACACAGTTTCTCAGATGTGGAGATGGATTAAACCCCTAATTACACTTTCATCTTCGTGAGTCCATCTGAGTTAACTTTCTCAAAATACTGAGTCATTCAGTTAACAGCAGAAAGAAACAAAAGAACCCAACCAACTAGCAAACGGGATTGCTCCCTGAGATAACACCTTTCTTTTTTGTGCCTTGTGCAGAGTGAGTAGTAGTTTCAAACCTAGGCACCTGAGAAGCCACCCCTTTTCCACTTACTGCAGTGTATGATTAACCCCAGTTTGCCTGAAGCCGTCAGCGTACTGCGAGGCAGCCACTTCTGGAGCACAACAAACACTGTGCCCAACTGTTTGCTTGAGGATCCTCCCCCTCCTGAACAACAGGTAAAAGTTGTAGGATGATCTATGTGAATCCTTCAGTCTTCTTAAGCCCTATAAAAACCCATAGATTTCCACGTAAGTGTAGATTTCCTTCTTTTAGGAATGCTGTTAATGATACGGACTCTAATGTGTTTTTTAATTATTTTATTTTATTTTTTACCAGCTGTAGAATTTCCCTGTCAAGTGTCCTTATGAAGGAAGAAGCACTACCCCAAGTTCAGCTTTGGTACTTCCACACAGTAAGCATGACTTTCTTAAACAAGTAGCCAGCCCTAGAAGTTTCACTGGGGCTACTTTTAGAAAATGTTATTGCTCAGTTGAGCTAAAGCAACCCTGGAATATCCTGTGTGAGTAAGTGGGACTAGAGGTCAATAACGTTGGACATATTTTATTCAACAGAACAAATAGCTGTAAATTATCCCTGAGGCGGGCAAGATTAAGTAAGATAAGAGCTAAACTGTTGTGGTCATGCAGAGTTTCAAGACTCTGTTCCAAGTCCAGGCTTTTTGGAGGCCAGTGATTAAACACTGGAAAAAAACGTGAAAGGTTTCAGATAATTAGAACCATTTACTCAGTGGGAAAGGGCATGAACTGCGTTTTCTTAAGGACAAGCAAATGTAGAAGGACGACTACCAGCTTGGTTGAACTCCAAAAGCACATCTTCCATGTTAAGGTTAGATGATTCCCATGTGGGGTGGTCGGCAAAAGGACTCTTGTTGGTTGGTTGTTATCTGATCCTCATTTAGCACATACAATGAAGTGTGGCATAAAGGAAAATGAGGTGGTGTGCTGTACAAATTTGCTTTGTAGGCATTTGGGTGGTCAAAGCCTTGGTGGGGGGCTTGCAGTAAAAGTTAATTCTGGGGCAACCCTTGCTTTGCATAATGAGAACCTAAACAGCTGGAGGTCTCTCTGAAATCTGGATGTGGCACTCCAGCAGCTTGGGGACCATCTGCAGTTACTTTCATTCATGTCTTCCTCTTAACTACCTTAATGATTAGCCAGTATATCATCCAGTGGAAATGGCAAAGTACCATAAGCCATAGAGTCTGAATTAGGAATTCCTGCATCACATCAGTAATTTATAATTGGTTTAGAGCAGCACTTTTAAAATGATCTGTTTAGAAAGGGGTCCAGTTTAGATTAAGACATAAGGAGACAGTCTGTTTAAATAATTTGAAAATTATTTCAAATCTCTGTCCAAATACAAGTGAAACACTTTCGGAGGACTGAGAAATTTAGTCACTTTCTTTATTCCCCATTTGTCTTCCTCTACATGTGTTCATAACTACAGACAGCTCAGATTAAATCTACATTTAAGCTCTGTGTCTGGATCTAAATATCCCCTCTTAAATGGTACAAACACAGTCCCAGATCCAAACATCCAAGAAAAAAAAAACAACAAACAAACACTGGATGCTAATGCAAATCTTGGGAAGCGTGAGGAGTTCTAAACTAGCTCGCTGTAAGCCAGCAAGTGTGAGCTCAAAATTGAAGCTGAACTCTGACCCACATATGAGTTATGGATTCCTGGGTTATTTGCACAAATCACTCCTTATAAAGTAATTTTTTATAACATTTAGTTTGAAAAGGAACACGCAGAACCCAAAACACAGCAGCCCTGCAGTGAGTTCCAGACATAACTGGCCCCGCAGGACTTGAATCCACGAAGAGCCCAGCTCTGGCAGGAGGCAGCAGGGTCACTCTCCCAGCCCAGAAGCCTCTGTCAGCACCTCTGTCCGGGGCTGGGGGGGACACTGAGTCTTCTCCCTTTGCTGGAACACAGCCTGGCCTTGGAGAAGGGACACCACAGGCAGATTCGGCCACCCACCTGCAAATCCCCCAAAGCAGTGTCCTCGGTGTCACGCCTGGAGGCAGGCTGGCCAGCTCTGGGCTGCTCTCCCACCTCACTTAGCATTCAGTGCTCTCACCTCACCTACATTCAGTGCCAAGCAGTTATCTACAATCTGTTTCCATCTCCACTGATGTTGCCACAGGCATATTTGCCTTATAAAAAGAAATTCGCCATTCAGACGCTGCCTTTTTCGCCCACAGCCAAAGTACTGCTCTCTTGTCTACCTGAAAAGAGTGGGAACTATGGAACAAACATTATTTTAAATGGCTCAGTAAAGATTTTGGTTTAAGGAGCAGCAATCTGCAAAAGACGTGTAATGGTATAGGCTGCATCAGTGTGCTGGTACCAAATAATAGGAATATATTACATATACCATTTATACACATGCATCACTGAACTGAGCAAAAAGAAGAGTGGTATGAAATAACTAGATGAGCAGCAGAGGTATTTATTGGAGAAGAAAGCCAAGCAACAACTTCTACCTCCAGAGAACAAAGGCGGAGGCATTCGCACGTGTCTAAATTTTGATTCTAAATTCTGATCTAACAAATTTGGATAGAAGGTTTGAGGACAAAAACAAAAGAATTTTGCCACAAAAAAAATGATCAATTCTCAAAACCATTGTATTATTTCAAAACCTATTTAGAAATAATTTTCTTGAGGAAAAAAAAAGAAAGAGAAAGTTGAAAATGTTTAAATAATAGTAAAGCTATTTCTTTCAGTAGGTTTTTGCTCCAACCTCCCTACTAATCCTCACTCGACTTTACAAACCCATTGATATGCCCACAGCCAGCTCCTTCTATCTCTTACAAGCTGAGCTCATTACCAGTCCTTATCACTCGACCAAGATCATTTCTTTGAGGGCTTAGTCTTGCAAATTACTGATATTCTGGCCCCAGTCTACAAAGCACTTGGACAGACATTAGGCTTCAGTGAAACTGCTGATGGAGGTAGAGTTAAGACTTGAGTACTGTTTTGGATCAGGGCCAGAGCAGGTTTTTCTTTGCAGGAGTAAGTCCTAAATCTCCCTCCAGAAATGGTTCAGTTCCAGTTTTTTATCCATTGTTTTGTTCTCTGAGTTTCTTCCTTTGCTTTCATCTTTTGGAGGAAAATCAAGGCCTAAGGCCTGGTTCACTCGTATATGGTTGCTCTTTTACATGAGCATAATAACTTTAGGGAAGCGTCTTAAATCAAATCCGGGAAAATGATTATCTGGGTGAATGGATGTGTTTATGCACTGCTGGTTTCAGACAGCTGGTCACTAGGAAAAACAACTCTTTCCCACTGCACAGTTGCATAAAACTGTACCAAAGTATAATTTTTCTCCTCTTTGTGATGAGAATGATATAAGCACAGGGTCTTTGCCAACGAGATAATCACAGGCTCTTCCTGATAACAAGCATAAACCAAGAGGGTTTAAACAAGGAAGAGAGTAAGGGAATTAAAATCCATTATTCCAATGAGGTTTAGAGGCCTGCATGTTTAAGGGTGATGATTATTTTTCAGATGTAGCAAGTCTTTAAAAAACAAATTAACAATATTTCTGGCAGAAATCGCTGAGGCAGAAATCTGTGGCATGCTAGGGAATAAATCCTCATTTATGTGTGAGATGTCGGAAAATTTTTGGTTTCCTTTGTTCCAATTGAATTCAAAGCATATCAAAGTCAGCCCTTCACATTGCTCTAGACTTCAACTCCCATCCGATTTCACCATGGTTTTTTTTGTTTTAAAATTTTTTGCCAAAATTTTCTGAGTACTATCTTATAATTTCCATAGGGTGCTACACTTGACACCATTTTATTGCACATTGATGGGCAAAATCTGCTCTGGCCCCGCCTTCTCAAAAGGATGCAGAGTGAATGACACAATCTCTTGACTTCCATGGAGTTTCTCTCCATAGCTCTGATGGCAGCTCAGTCTAAACTTCAGCATGTGAGTGGATTTTCAGCTCACAGCAATTTTTGCAGTTAAATAGAGCAGTAGAAAGTAATCACGTCTCATTGCAGAGCTGCACAAAGCTCATCTAAGACAAGCTGTGTAACAGAAAAAATACATAAGAAGCAAAGCAAATCCTTTCAGAGTCAATCATGATTTAGGGGAAATGAATCATCTGGCAAGAGCTCCATTCTTTATTTATTGACTGAAATGCACCTTGTCTAATCTAGTAAACAACACCACCACCTCAAGTTCGCTTTAAGGCGCATCATTCTAAGCAGATTGTTCCTACTTTCATCTCAATAAAAGTGCTAGAATTTTCAATAGATGGTATTTTTATTAAAGATACAGACTGCTTCTAATGTAGTAAATAATTAATGAATCCTGATTTTCTTCAATATATTGAGCTCTTAGTTGCTCTTTTTGAAAGAATTATTACGTGACTATCTTAACAAAAGCTCAGGTGGCTACTGAGCAAGTGTATCTAGGAACATTTCTGTGAGGAAAGAATGCTTCTGACTAAAGCTAATATAATTAAGGACTGTTACATGTGATCCTTCAAGCAAAATCTGCTTTGGTAGAAGGCAACGTTAGGATGCATGTTAATTCTTTACTGTCAATACTAACACCATCTTGTGTGAGCTGTTCCTTCAGGGTATGTTTTAACCAAGACACGCAGCGAGGCAGCCTTCAGCAAGAGAAGCAAGCTGGGCTGGTCACGGAATAGGCGCGTCTTGAGAGCATCTCAACGCAGATCAGGGCTATCCTGAATAATTCCATCAGTTCCACTGTCAGCACAAGTCCCTGCTAGAGCCGGGGCCCTGATAAGCTGCCTACATCATACTCCTCTCTGGAGATATGAGAAGATACCCGTGGTGTTGCTGCCAGATGGCTCCCAGATGCCTTTTGGTGGAAAGCAAGGCAGACTTTGACTGCTGGTGCACGCTGGGGTCTCGCCTCGACTTGTGTCAAAATACATCTGGACCTACAGACTATTCCCAGGTTCTGGAGTTTGGGTGTAGCCTAATTTAAGCAGAAAGTAAAGAATGGCTGCAAAAAAAAGTATTTAGAAATCTGAAATTCTATCCATGTCTTGTTAAGAACAGCAATTAAATATCTATTTGTGGTCATGTCCCTTCCTATAGGTGAATGTTACAGAACATTGTTGTGACACCTTTACTGCATGCAACATCTACAAGGAAAGCTGCTGCCTTTCCTAGCAGCTGCAGTTCCCAAAGTGACTTGAATTGTCTCTCTGTTTATAAGGTATTGCATTATTAGTCTTTTCTGCACATTTTCAGATCAAACATCCATCTTGCGAGCCATTTAAATACATTGCATTAAAAAAAAAACCCACAAGAAGAACGCACACAATATGAAATTCCAGATTTAATCTATCCAAAAGCCTCCATAATTCACCTTCACTAGGTGTATACTCAGTGATACATTTCTTAATTATATGATGAAAATGATTATTTTCCCCCTGGGACCCAGCCTTTTCCACCAAGCCTCACCCTGAAGGACGTTGTTGCAGATAATCCACCTAAGGAGCACGTTCCTCCCAACAGCTGGTTCCCAAAGCCATTAGGACTAATTAAGGCTATAAGTAACCAGCAAAACCTGCCTGTTGGCAAAGACCACAGCTCCAGGACTACATTTCATACTCTTTGCCAAAGTGAGCTCTAGCTGCCAAGCTCCACTAAGGAGCAGCACAGCTGTAAAATACCTGAATCCAGGTCAAAATTCAGTCTGTCTTCAAACCCAGGCTCTGTGTGTGTGCTCACACCCCCTTTCTTTCCCAAATCCAGGTCAAAATTCATCCCCTCTGACTTCAAGCCCAGCCTGTGCCTTGTGTTCCCTTTCCCACGTACTCTGTGATGGCGCAGTGGGAGCCTCTCCCTTCTTTCTTCCACTTTTCCAAGCTGCACAAGGGATAGTGAGGGGCACAGACAATCACTTTCCCCAGCACGCTGGTTTGCACAAGACTCGCAGCTTGTGCAGGGAAAAATCTCCATGCAGCAGGAACTCCCAGGCCCACGCAAGAATCCCATGGAGAGAAAATACTGTGTGCTCATGCTCGTGCTAACTGAGATGAAGTAAAGAAAAGCCATGAATCCCCTGGGTTATGAAGTCATAGAAGTAAAAATACTACAGGCTTTTGACACTTGTCTTCAGAGAACCCATTTTCAGCACATTTCTGCAGTCTGTGTGAGCCTGGCTACACAAGGAAAAGAGTTTTATGCTGTTTCATTTCAGGTAAAAGTCAGCATGAGATAACAATGAAGAAAGGACATCACCCATGGCCTACTACAAAACTGCTGGAACATGCACTCACACACTGTTGGCCATTTGGAACACAGAACTCCTCAGATAGTTCTTCCTAAGTCAAGCCTTAACCTTTCAGAACTTAAGCAATTTCCTTTAAAATTTGAGATTTTTCACAGAGGAAAAACCACTGCTCGTAATTTTTGTAACTGGTGTAGATTCTACTCAGTAAAAGTCAAACCAATGAATATTGGAGAGATAAATTCTATCGCTGAATAAAAACTGCCTTCCATTTTTTCCCACTTGGCCGTGATTTATCTGTAATCTCAATAAATGTATTATCTCAACCTTCAACATGCATGAAATCTATTTTTGTAATAGCATTACAAAAACTTCAAAAATATTCACTTATATTCAGCCACTGAAAGAGTCTCCCCATTATTGCCATTATCGAAGAATTTCAAAATTGCAACAGTCGATCCTTTCAGCAATGCAAAAAAGTATATTCTTCTAATATTTGAAAAACATTGGACCCTCCACATTTTCAAAGCCTTCAAGTCTGCCCTTCAGGTCTTCAGAATAGCCAAAGGAACAATGAATTAGTTATTTTTCAACAATGGACAAATGGACAACTTGAGACACATTTGAGTAATTACCTATTTTGAAGGATCAGTGGCCAAAACCGAAAACATGTCCTTTCAAAATACCAGTAATTGTTCTTCCATCTGAAAGAAAAATGAGAATACTGTTACTTAACAAGAAGCTTTAAGCTCAACGTGACTCGACAAGTGGGTGAATCTTGGAAAGCAAAACTTTTATGTGATATCTGAATTGTGTAGTTTCTACTCCGGCCTGCTCTGCTTCTATCACAAATATACTCCTGGTTTTGGACATTTATACTTCTTAAAGAGGAAAATAAAAAGTATGGCTTTTATTCTAAGCAACTATGCTGCAATTATTTTAATGATTTCATTTTTTACTCCATTTATAGTTGATTATCTTAGTCTGTCATTAGTGATTGGTGGAAAATTTTCCTATGCCTAAACAAAGTAGGCCTTTTGGCAATAAATGCTATCTTTAGAAATCTATAAAAACATTTTTTTTTCTCTGTTCCTGCCAGAAAGCATGACCTCTTTTTAATGATACAATTATCATAATTATTGAATATTATCATTACAGTCAACTCACGTAAGCAAGCAACTTTATAAAAAAGAATTACATAAAGGCATTGAAATACATAAAATTCAAGCTCAGACCACAGAATCCTAGAATAATTCAGGTTGGATGCCACCTCAGCAGGTCCTCTAGCTCAGCCTCCTGCTAGAAGCAGGCTCAGCACTGAATGCAGACCTGCCTGCCCACAGCTTCTTCAGCTGGGTTTTAAAAGTTTGCAAGAACAGAGTCCACAGCCTCTCTGGGTAGCCCTTTCCAAGGTCTGATTGTCCTCAGGGTGATATTTTTCCCCTTTATGTCAAGCCAGAAGCCTGCAGCACCCAGTACTGACTTTAGGGTCCAACCCTGCTGAGCTTCAGGGTCAGACAAGTTCCAGTGTGTTCAGGGGCATGAGAACACATGACATGATGTGGAACAACTCATAAATTAGGTTGTCATCCTGGCACAGGGCTGTGCTAATCTCTCTACTCTTCCAAATTCAGAATATGCAAACTAAAATGAGCTACAAGCAGCACAGTCACTGTCTCTGCTCCGCACCCCTCGACCATGGACTAACAGATACGGTGCCTTATTTAGTCCCTGACAAATACAGGGGATGAAAATTACCATTATTCTACAACACTGATAGGCTAATCCTATCATACAACAGTCTAGGGAGGCTGGAAATAAAAACATCTCTTCTGCATTTCAGTTATTGATACAGTCGTTGAAAAAAAAAAAAGTTAGGAGATGAAGGACCTTGGTTTTAAAGGTGGTGCTTACGTGTAATTGTTGTTAGTCTGAGAACTAGAGCATCAGAGAGAAGTCTTTAGCAAGTATAATTCAAACCCAGTCACTGAAACCCTATTGTAAACAAACGTTTCCAACACTTTTTTCAGATATTTCCAATTCATCGACAAAGCTTTTCAGAATTCAAGTATTAAACTGGGCAGATACAGGATCTGAAGCTTCTCCACCACTTCTTTTTGGAAATGCTCACTCAGATAGCGTCACTGTCCTAAACAACAGAGATAAAACATTTCTTATTACGATTTGGCTACAGAGCTCCAGTGCTGTTCTACCATCCCAGCAGTTTGAAACCCAACACATCACAAAGAAACCACTAATGGTCTATTTTTGGGTGGGGGTTTTTTGTTGTTCTGTTTCTCTTATGTATTAAATAAAAATATTCCAAGAGTTTTGGTAAGGTCCCTTTCTAGAAGTTTCCTCCCTGTGCCAGAAACCGGCTGGCTATCACATTTCAAAGCCTTACACCACACAGAGCAGGCAATGAACCTTTCCTAATAAATTCGGAGCTCGTGTGTAACAACAATTTGTGGTTGATGTAGCTATTAATAAACGTTCCTGCAAGTCAGCATCCCTACATAACCATCTCCTTACCTGGCACAGGAGTGGGAAGACACCTAAGGGAGTTATAAGTCTTAACAGGCAAAGGTATTAATTCCAAGAAATTACATAGGGAGGCTAAACATCTTTGCTCCCTTTGTAAGCAGGGATCAGGATTTGCTGCTGCTAAACCAGAAATCAGGCTCTGCAGGTGTCCTGAGTTACCTGGAGGAGTCCTTCCTTTTCTCCACTAACAACAGAGCAGCACTCAAATAGATTACTCTCCCTTCCTAAAATAAAGGGCCTCCAAAATTATGAAACCACATCCCCAGTCTTTGGTTGTTCACAGGGTAGTTAAAATATAAAAGCCTTTTCAAGCTGGAATACACGGAAAGCAGGATTTAATGAACAGCCCCACTGCTAGTGGTAGTTTAGCTCTGCAGATTTTTGATCACTTAACACAACCTTCCAATCAGTCATGTGAAAAACGAACGGAATCAGGAAAATACTTCAAAATATATAGGATGAGTGTTCAACACTTGGTACAAATGAAAGATAAATTTGCACCCCCTCAGGGAAATTTCAGTGCATAAACAGTGTAATATTGAGAGCTCACTATGTTCTTTCCATAGTATTAATCTAACAGCATTTTGATAGCTCAAAGCAGCATCTACACCAGGTTTCTCTAATTATCATTCAGAAGCAGCTTGCAAGCAATTAGTAGCTTTAAATTTCTTGGTACCATCAGTAACCAGTAACTTAATCAGTGTTTTAACACAGCAGAAGTGTTGTAAAGAATAGATTGCTTTCTCTCTTGAAGGCAAACGTTTTTACATTGGATTGTTTTCAGAGGTTATTTTTAGTTTGGCTGGATAGTTAGCAGAGTTTTGGTGCTTGTGAGACTTATAGAAATCATGGAAGAAGGTGGCTTAATGATGCAGATGGCACAGGGCCATGGAATGCACACACTGCCTGCCTTGAAAAAGACATAAAACACGTTCCTCTAACCATGGCATCCCCAGAAAACCTAAAACAGTTTTTATCCTTCTTTCCTTTGAAAGTCAGCCTAGTAATTCAAACTTCTAAACACAGACTGCGCCTTTTAAGAGGTGCCACCCTGAGCCCCACGTTAAATAGCCATGAGCCTGTGGGGATGGTCACTGGACTGAAAGGGTTGTGGTTGTCAGGGGGACAACAGTGGACCTCCTTAAAGCCGAGCTGTCTACCCCATTCAGGCTCAAGAGAACGTGCAATCAAGCCCTTTATTTAGCTGCAGGTGATGGTGGTGATTGCCTCAGATCTTATAATAAAGCCAGACAGACCGTAGTTCACAATTAAAGGGGCCGTAAAAGGTTTTGATTGTAAAAGTGGGAGGAAGACAAAACCGGGAGTTGAGACAACGTTTCTTGAGTGAAAAACTTAGGAGTGACACCTATGAAGCTTTTCAGAATGCTTCTGTTGTGGTCTGGAAAGCAAAAAATTATCCATAGAGCAAAACTGCATACAAGATTGTACCATAAATATACATAATTTTGATACATTTCTCATCTTCTGTAAAAACAAGAATGAAAGCTACAAACTTTCCTGGTAGGTTACATTACAGAGAATGGGAATGCCAAATTTTGACCTCCTGGAGAGGAGTCCCACACCTTCAGCTGCAGGACAGTCACTTCTTGGGAAATAGGGATGGACCTTGAGAACAAAACCTTCAACACTTCTGTTGGAAATAGGACTTATTTGACCAATAGTAAATGGCTCCATCTAAGCTACTTAACTAAAATAACTTCACAGACAATGGGAAAAAAGAAAAAAAAAATGGAGGAGTGTGCTAAACTCAATGCCTCTCACCAAAACAGGTGACTTTGACTCTAAGCAGAGGTAGGATGCCTGTGACCAGTCTCCAGCTAGGTGAGAAGGGTTGTTGGAAGTAGATTATACCAGCAGGGAATTGTTAGGTTTAACAGAAACACTGGAGCCTCCACAATGCCTTCAGAGACAGAGAAGCTGGCAGCCCACGGCTTGGACAGGAGCACTCTTCGCTGGGTTAAGAGCTGGCTGGATCGCCGGGCCCAGAGAGAGGTGGTGAACGGTGCTGCATCCAGTTGGCAGCCAGTCACCAGTGGTGTCCCTCAGGGATTAGCGTTGGGGCCAGTTTTGGTTAATATTTTTATTGATGGCATGGATGAGGGCACTGAGTCCACCATCAGTAAATTTGCAGATGACACCAAGCTGGGAGCGTGTGTCGATCTGTTGGAGGATATGAGGGCTGTGCAGAGAGACCTGGAACAGCTGGATGGATGGGCAGAGTCCAATAAGATGAGGTTTAACAAGTCCAGGTGCCAGGTTCTGCATTTTGGCCACAATAACCCCCTGCAATGCTACAGTCTGGGGACAGTGTGGCTGGACAGTGGCCAGATAGAAAGGGACCTGGAGCTACTGGTCGACAGCCAACTGGACATGAGCCAGCAGTGTGCCCTGGTGGCCAAGAAGGCCAACGGCATCCTGGCCTGGATCAGGAATAGTGTGGCCAGCAGGAGCAGGGAAGACATTCTTCCACTGTGCTCGGCACTGGTGAGGCCGCACCTCGAGTGCTGTGTCCGGTTCTGGGCCCCTCAGTTCAGGAAGGACGTGGAGACGCCTGAACGCGTCCAAAGGAGGGCAACAAGGCTGGTGAGGGGCTTGGAACACAAGCCCTGTGAGGAACGACTGAGGGAGCTGGGGTTGTTCTGCCTGGAGAAAAGACTCAGAGGTGACCTCATCACTCTCTGCAACCCCCTGAAAGGAGGTTGTAGTCAGGTGGGGGTCGGTCTCTTCTTCCAGCCAACAACTGACAGAACGAGAGGACGCAGCCTCAAGCTGCGCCAAGGGAAATTTAGGTTGGATGTTAGGAAAAAGTTTTTTACTGAAAGAGTGATAAACTTCTGGAATCGTCTGCCCGGGGAGGTGGTGGAGTCACCATCCCTGGATGTGTTTAAAAGGAGATTGGATGTGGCACTGAGTGCCGTGGTTTAGTTGAGGTGGTGTTAGGGCATGGGTTGGACTCGGTGATCCTGAAGGTCTTTTCCAGCCTGGTGATTCTGTGATTCTGTGATTCTGTGAAGATGAAGTTAGAGGTAACTCCATGGACTGCAGAAAATGAGCCCGGTAGCTCGGACTAGATGTATATTAAATGGCTAAAGGTAAATTAAATAACCCAGCCACCCCTGGCTGTTTTGAACAGGACACCATGAGCAGTCATACCCAGAGTGGGGACACCACTTACAAACACTCTCCACACTATGATCTTGTTGTACTCAGGCTGGCCTCTCAGCCTGTTTTCTGACTGAATCATGAGAGGCAACAACATAAAGCAGCCTGTACACAGACCCACATCCACCCCATAGGCAGGATGGGTGCCCCTCAGTTTGGCTGCCTGCTTGGAAATATCTAACATGGAACCAGTATTTACAAAATACTGAATCGCCGTTCTCTGAACATCAGCCCGGTATGAGAGATGTCAGATTCCACGTCCATTAATGAAACCACTCAAAAGATGAATACTGATCCAATTAACAGTAATTTTAGGCAAGAGTTGGTGTTCTCGAAAGCAACAGAGAACTCAGAAAATGTGCTTAAGAATTCTTCATTAATATCACGACCTCTTAAAGACTTCCTAAACATACATCAAAAAATTTGGGATGCAAATGCCTTTTAACATTTTCTACCAAGGCTTTTGTGTTAGTAACTGATGAACTTTTATGTTAGTAGTAATACCTAAAACCATTTCTGATCTATTCACTTTCAAACATGTTGGCATCTCCTTGTTTCGCCTCAAGGAGAGCAGTGAGCTGTTGTTTTGGTGTTTCAGTCTGGAACACGACAGAAAGGTCTTAATCTCTCATTCTTTGCTACAAGGACTTCAGATTAACTCTGTCCTTTACCAGATGGAAATAGAATATATAAACAGAAATCATCTTGGCTATGGAAAAAGTACTGGTCTTTTTTGTTTAAGATTTCACAGTTTAGAATAAATTTAATCCACACCAGCCAAAATATTATAAAATTCTTATAACTAAGCTATTTCATTTGATATATTCTTTCCCCGTGCCCATTTGCTCTGCACCTGCATGCATTAAGAGGCTGAACTGCAATCCTGTGTGACTGGAGATAAATGCTATTTCATTCCCGAGACAGAACATTCAAGTAACAAATGAAAAAAAAAATGTACCATTGGACAGCATGTTCTTTAACCACACAAGAATATTGCAGCTATATTCATTGTTCTAAATTATAAGTTTCCTGTAGAATTTTTTTTCTAGCTGAAGCCAAAACAAAAAATAAGCTTAACTAATTTTAAGTATTACCTCTAAGTATTTCAAAATGAAACGTTTATTCTTTTAATCTTTTTTCTGACTACATCCCAAAACATTTAATAAATTTTTAAAATACATTATTATTATGGATGATACCATACTAATTAAGGGTATAGTACAGGCATTAGAGAATAGTGTTTCTTAAGGACTACACTTCATTGTGTTCCTGCAGTCTTACCATCAGTGGATACTGAAATAATGAACAGCTTAAATAAACCAGTGACTGCTTAGTTAGGTAATCTCCATAAAAATTCCACTGTTACACTGTTTTCCATGGGATTTGTGTTTATGTGAAGATGGGAACCCTGGGTAAAGAACTAGAGACTTAATCTTAGGGGTTTTTTTTCTGCTGTTGTAATTACTGCTTTTTATTGAATCCTTCAAGCTGAGCCATCAGTTGAGCAGGGAGTCGATAGGAATTTAACATGTGCTTAAAAGATTTCTGAAACTGTGGCATTACTAGTTGCTTTTTTAAATAGGTCCTTTCAGAGTTCCTCACGGGATAACATGCTGAGAAATCTGGGTTTGTAACATCAATTTTTTTAACATTTTCTTTCACTGGGGGGTATCTCTGCTTCTCTCATTCTGTCCTAACAAACTTTTATGTTGGTTTATTAATTACTAATTTACACACGGTGCCTAAAGGACTTCGTCGATGCCTGAAACTTTCAGTGCACACACAAAGTCTCAGAAACCAGTTCCCAGAAATGTTGGCAGGTAATATGATAACAGTAATTAGTACCCAAAAGCTGGACTGATTAGCAATAATGATTTCCAGATGAGGATGGATTATCCACCAGCACCATCACCTCGTGTCCTACAGTCACAGAGCAGCACAGAAACACTCAGCATCTGTTACCAGCTACAAATTCTTCCTATACTGCTGGAAGAGCTGATTACCTTCACCAGTTGTGCCCTGAACAGAGAAGAGTCTGAGGCTCCTAAATTCCTTGGTCGCCTTATACATAATGAATTCAGGGATAGTTCTAAAAAAGTATTTAGATGACCCTAACATGTCAAGTATTTCAATAGTTGGTTGGGTTTTTTCTTCTAGATCTTGCACCCAAATAAAAGAAAAGTGGCAATATAAATCCCAGTGAATCATTCTCTGAAACAGCACCAAAGAGAAGGAATACACTCCAAGGCAAAATTACATAGTCCAAACACACATGAGAGTAGAGAAGAAATAATTCAGCCCCCAACAGCCCTGGGTAGGTGAATCAGATTTGAGTTTGCAAGACTCGTGGACAGCAGATCATCCAGTCCTTGACTGAGAAATGTACTTACTACTTTTCCTTCAGGATGCCTACAAGATGCGTCACCATCCCACTGAGGTGAACGGCACAGAGGCCATTCCAGCTGCAGAGTGCTTGGATGCACAAAGGTTGGTTCCCTACCACACACTCACAGCCCTGGAAGACAACTGCTGGATTTGGATAGATGGAGAAGGACCACAACTGTAATATACTCCTTAGCATGATAGGCAGTGGTCATAATATATTTGCAGACAAACATTTGTCAAATTGATGTTAGGTATTATGGCCAGGAGGAATTTTAAGGGCTAGACTTGAAGGAGGACATGAATTATCTTTATGTGAGCCCTTCCCAAGCGCAGCAAACAGGACAGGGGAAAGCACATTTCTGGAGAATTTATAAACATTAATGTGTCTCTTGGGCCAAGGTCACATTCCCACAAAGCAGTGTGTTGTCACACACTGTAAGGACAGGCAGACACACTCTAAGCTGAGGAACAGCCCACACTCACGATTTACCTCGCAGTGCATTCCTGAGCTCATTTAAACCCTGGCCCTGAGAATGGACTTGCATCTGAAGGGTTTGGTAGGAAAGAAGTCAGGATCTGATCAGGCGTAGATAAAGATCCCTGCTTAAAATCCACGTCAACCTATGTCGCTCCTTGATAAAAGTACAGAGCTGTTTTACAGAACGTGAAATGGCCCCAGTGAAAGAAACAGGGAATATGCTTGCCAAGACACTCTTCTGTGAAAGGAGAAGTCAAAAGCTGTCAAAGCCACTGCTTGGATTCAGAACAGAAGATGGAAGAGTGCCCTCCCGCCTCCCCAGGCATGCCGTGATGACTGGCACTGCAGTGTGCTGAAAGCTGCTGCTCCTCAGTCTCACCTCTTGAACAGATCTGTCTCCTCCCTCCTAGGTGTAACTGTGCTCCAAACTCCCGGCAGTCACTCAGTGCCTTGAAGATATTAACAACGGCAGCAATTTCCCCTTCCCATTCTCTTGATTACAGAGAAGGAAGGAGGTAGAAAAAAGATGAGAGACATAAAACTCCAGATGTTGTCGACACCAATATCTGGTTCCACCAGAGAATTTGAACACTGAAGTAATGATGAATTACAGTGGGGTCCCCACGGCAATCCAGATTGCAATCACGATACCACTGAGGAAGAATAAGGGCTAGCATTCATTAATGTGAATAGCAAATGAATTTATGACAATTTCCACTGGTCCTTTCAAAGAACATGAATACATCTGTAAGAAATTAAGATGACACACCAGTGTAACTCATTCATTAATAAACTCTGGGACTGCACATTTGTTGCAAAATTTGTTGCGTTTGTTACCAGTGGGTTTTAATTCTATAAGTGTACTTTATTAAAACCATAACACAAATCTCTGTAGCAGAAGAGTTCTAGCCTGTTTGCAGACTATTATGTAGGTGATTTAATTTTTCGTTTAAACTTACTTTGGTCCAGAAACTGAACTTGTTCAGGTTTACAGTAAGTAGATATTTAATCATTACAAAATATGTGCAAGAGAGGTAGTCACCCTGCTTTCTTTTTGATAATACAACACTTATATTTACATTAACAAAAACCTATTAAACAATCTTTCTGTGATCTGAGTAAGTGTGGAGGGAGAAATAACAATATCAGAAGAGCAAAATCTCAGCAAAGAGCAAACCAAATAATAACATACCAAGCTGTGATGGAGTCAGAGCTCTCACAGCTGAGTGTGGACTCTCAGTCTGCCCATTCTCAAGGACAGACTCTCGGGACACAACCTATTCAACGGTGAGGAGAAGCAAAGATTAGCAGAATTTTAACTCGGGCAATATGAAGGGTGTCTGTTGGCCATGTGTTATAAAACCT
This sequence comes from Rhagologus leucostigma, assembly GCA_013397725.1. Taxonomy (NCBI): domain Eukaryota; kingdom Metazoa; phylum Chordata; class Aves; order Passeriformes; genus Rhagologus; species Rhagologus leucostigma. The sequence continues at coordinate 214,583 of VZTD01000066.1, read as the reverse complement.
GAGCTAATACCTCGCTCCTCTACTTGGCAGTAGCTGCTACCGAGCTGCGCCTCTCAGCTTTGCTCATGTATCACTCTTAAATATACCTGATAAAAATCTTGCTGCTGCAAGAAACCCAAGCTGTGTATTTACATCTCTGCACAAACGTGCCAAATGCCTGCTGAGACAGAAGGTCTGCATTAGGACATAGCACAGAGGCATTCGCATGTGTGAGACCCACGCTGTGCTGTGAAGAGCATCCCACGTTCATCTCCTGTGCCCCGTTTTGGCACCTCATGGAGCCAAACGGGACAAAATGCTGAAGCCTGGGCTCTGCAGGCGGCTCCACAAAGCACCTTCAAGTGGTGCTAACGGGGAGGTTGTACCTCCTTCGGCCACCCCATTAAGCCTGTCCATGCAAGGTTAAACACAAACAAATACTCGCAGGATTGGGGTCTTATTTATTCCATTAGAAATAAACACTTCCAAAGAATAAAGCCTGCGTTGTGTATTCGATTTTTATTCTATATATTGAGGAAAAAGTGGAGAGGAAAAGAAGTTATAAATGCTTAGCTTACACTGAAGGAAACCCATCACTATAAACTCAGCGTTTCATAGGCTACCAGGGAAAATAAGAGAAAATGCAATATTAATTTAAACCAGAAAGATTTCATAATGACTACAAGCCAAACTAACACCAAAGTTCATCCATAATTTAGTGACAAAGTTGCAATATTTTTCACCGTGCTAGATTAGCGTAACTGAGCAGATTTATGTACATTGCTGAGAGCCAACACAAAAACATTTGGAAGACATTCTCTGAAAATTAAGAAAACAATCTGAATCTTTCCCTGTGAACCTTTAGTAATAGCTGTGAATACTGTGTTAGCATGCTATTTATTGGGTAGTTTTTCTACTAGTTATCAAGTGTCAGCTCCCAGCAGAAGGGCTGGAAGGAAGGGTGAAAAATAAACCAAGTCACTAATTTGCTTTTTAACACAAGGATCTAGCTCTGACCAGATATTCAGGACAGGACAGGACAGGACAGGATATTCTGTTTTAGACCAGTCCTCATGGCAAGCCTGGGCTGTTCTCCACAAAACAGCAGCCAAGACAATAGTCCTGAGTTCAACAGCCCCTTCCTTACTGCAGGAATTGTACCAGAGGAGGCTGTTCTCTCATCCATGCCACCAGTGGCTTGATCTGCTCTACAGTTTGTAGACGCTCAGTCGCACAAAGGTGCTCAGAAGATGAAGTGCCTCTCAGTTCCACAGGATTCAGAGACTCCTAAATAACCTTCTGAAATCTCTGTCTTGTTTTTCGTCTCTCATGAGTCTCAACAAACCCCGTGCCCAAGTCTCGTTTTGGAAGTTGTTGAAACCTACAAAATTTCCATCTCTAATGGGATTTCCAGCTTCAAAAGGAAACAAAAAACCCCAACAACCCACAACTTCAGCTCCTTTCCTGCTCGTATGTCTTCTTCACGTATTAGCTGTCAGGCCTGCAGTGTCACACCAGTCCTCTCTCCCACCTTTCAGGAATCAAATGACACTGGCTTTCACAAAAAAAACACCTTCAGAAAACACACCAGAAGCATCCAGGATGAAAAAATAAGTCAGTTTAACGTTAAGCTTGACGTTAAACAAGTAGCACCTCCAGACCAGGCAGAAAGAACCCTCTGGACTTTGGCAGCACCTGGATACATCTTTTTTAAGCCCATAAAGTATTATTTAGTGGTACTTGAACTTGTGAGTCTTTCTGAAATACTTCTGTCAACTGTAACTGCTTGGATGGACCTCTGTTAATCTATCCTGAAACAGAATTCTGCCTTGACTTAAGAATATGTGGCTCCATTGGCATTTCAAGGTGTTCACACTCCTATTTCATTATCTGCCCCTCAGCCATCAAGAAGAAGAGCTATCCAAAGCTCAGAGCGCAGTCCAAAGCTCTGACTACAGGCGTTTACTAGACCACAAATGAACCAAAATTCTTGTTGTGGACCATTGGTGGCATCTTTCTAAGTAAAAAGGGGTGCAGCCATGTCGGGATATCAGGGGAGCTAAGCCAGATGTATCCCACACCATGCACCTGCAGCCACAGTTTCCATGCTCACAGCGTGGATGGGACCAGCTCCTCAGCAGTGACGTATCCACTGTGCCTGGGCTCCCCGAGGGAGAGGAGGTCTCCTGCTCTGCCCTGCAAGGCTCAGTGTTGCCCTTAGGGGTCATAAAGCCACGGACAAACTCACTGATGACTGTAGATAGAAACACTTCAGTGCTTTGGCAGCTGTAGAAAAGGAGCCCGCCAAGAGCAGTGAGTTTCCCTCATCTTCATTTCAGGAAGTAATTCCCATGAGACATCTATCTGCTTGTGCTGGGATTGCTCTTTCTGCTGGCGAAACACAGTAATATTTTTAAATATACCATTTTCATGGTAAATAGTATGAAATACACCATTTTTATACTATTTTCAAAAATCAATTAAGCTGTGAAACACTATGACTCACCAAGAGGCAAAAGGGAGAAATCTAAGACGCTTGGCTCTGATGGATGGGAAAGCAGGTTCTCCTGATTTTTTGCTGGATTAGGCTGAATTCAGACTGACAGCACACAGATCACCAGGGCTCAGACCCCAGTATTGCTTCCCTTCTCCCAAATTTTCATAAAATGGAAGGGCAGAAAAGGAACCTCCCATCCTTGAGGCAGTCAGCCACGTGACGGACTTCACTCACTGATCTCATTACCCATGCCAGGGTAACACGCGTAAGGACGTTTTTTGATCAGCACAAATGGCAAAACTATTCAGAAAATACACCATGTCAGCCACAACAACCAAAAAAATATCGCTTATGACAAAGCAAGGTGGCCCTTGATCTACAGGACTAAAGACTAAGGCTTTCAAAATCCATTTTGGGTAGGAAAAAAACACCCCAAAACTCATCAACACCGTGAAACACAGTGAGTACACAGAAAACAAACAGCAGCTGGAGCACTCCAGGACCAGTCTTGGGTCTCAACCCTCTGAAACCTTTGCCTGTGTCTGTGATTAGTGTTTACTGAATTCTTCTGCCTTGACTCCAGTAAGAGACTTCAGCACCAGCTGACTGCGCAGCCACTGGGATTTTAATGACCAATAAATTATCTGCTGTTTTGGAAAAGCCAGTTATCGTATTTAATTTGACAGCCCCATGCAGGGTGAATTCCATAGACGCAGAACAAATGCCAGGCCTCGAGACTAACACACATGTCCCCAGATGCAAAATACACACCAGTTGCTCTCTTAGGAGGATGGAAAAAGCTAATCCCTCTAAATTATGCAAACCAAGCAGTGATAGAAGCCTTTGCTTTTAAGAAGTAAAGCATAAACCACACTACTGCTTTCACATCTGCCTTCTAATTTTTTTTTTTTGGCCTTTCCATAATATGCAGTGCAACTATTTTAAGATCTGCTCCTGAGTGCCTGCAACTGGCACTTCTGAGGTGGAATTAGGTTCTCAGTTCTTCTCAGGACTGCCACCCTTCCCCCTAAATGCTTATCTTGCTGCTGTAGAGAGAGACTTGGACCATGGAAGATCTTTTCCAATCCAACTTCTATTCAATTTTGCGCAAAGGAAGACAGTGAGGGGAGAGCTTTTTCTTTTACTCGTCTGGTATCTCATTCAGATCTGAGTTGGAACAGAAACAGAAGAGGAACATCCACTGAACTCTTAAGTGCTTTCCAGCTCTGGTTCACATCTGTTACTAATGTATCTTTACATTACTGGATAGTTTAATAAACAAGGAAGTAAGAGCTGTCCGGTGAATTCGGTCCTGTCATTTCAGAACTTGATCCCCGGCTCTGACACGAACCTCTTGCAGAGGCTGATGTATTTACATGATTCGTTCCGCCCATTTGCAAACTGAAATAACAACACTTTCCTTCGCCGTAAGCCAAGTGGGGAAGTCGGGAGGAAAAGCTCGGAGTAAAAAGCTGGTGCTGCTGGAAAGCAGTCTGACAGGGCAGCAGCCCTACTGTCACTTTGCTGTCACATGTGTCGGGACAGCAGAGACTGGCTCTGCGCAGGGTGGCACAGGCTGGTACTGCTGAGCAGCACTGAGGGAGCGAGACAGGGAAGGAGAGCACTTGAGATGTTAAAATAAACTGCGGAGCAGCCTTGGCCGGACCCACTAGCAAGCGCTTACTGAGAATCCATGCAAGCGAACAGCAGCCGCTGTCCCACGTAATTAAAGGCTGCGGTACCGCCGAACGCGCCGATTACAGGGCTGCGCCCGTTCCTCTCGGGCACCGCGCCGGGCACGGGTTACGCTCCCGGGACGCTACAGCGAGGGACGGAGCCACCTCGGCCGCCCTCCGCGTCCCTCCCGCTCGGCTCCGCGTCCCTCCCGCTCGGCTCCGC
>VZTD01000066.1:117568-210039 GCA_013397725.1 Rhagologus leucostigma | reverse complement strand
CAGCGTGCGGGGCCGGGCAGCGCCGGGGGCCGCGGGAGCCGCCCTGCGCCGGGCGGCACCTGCCCGGAGCGGTGGGGAGCACAGCCCGGCCGGAGGGACGGAGCCGGCGGCGAGGAATCAGCGCCTGCACGGAAATGTGCGGTAGAGCTGCGGAGCGGGGCCGGAGCGCGGCGGCAGTTCTGCTGCGGGCGGCCGGGAGCTTTCGCGGGAGGCGAACACCGGCGTCCCAGTCCCTGAGTATCCCATCCCGCCTCGTCCTGGAACAGTTTGTGCCTCTAACTGTGCGTTCAGAGTGAGAGTGATCTGATACTTACTCTTAGGCAGAAGGAATCAGGAGCATTCAGATGTCAAGAGGTGTTTCGGCATCGGTCTCGGTGTAAGGTGTCTTTACTTTTTGTTTTTACAAGCGTTTTTGTATAGGAAAATGCCTTAGGCTTTTTTTTCCAAGAAACATGTTTGAAATGCATTTTGCTGTAGAGCGGGGAGCGCTGACTTCGGAAGCATCCTACGCCACTGTTAGAATTCATGGCTAAAGTGGGTACTTCAGCTCAACAGCAAACCCGTAACCGGTTGCATTCCCACGTAAAGTTCTACCTGCTTTAAGGGGAGACCGAATATTTGACGTTTTAGTCAGTGCTGAGGATCGTCATTATCACGATTGCCATGTTTTCACTGAAAATCTTAAAGCATTCTAAAAATGACAGGTCTGGTTATAGATTTAACTGGCCAGGTTAGCAAAATCAAGGTCATGCAGCAAAGCTGTGAACATAGATAATTCCCGTGCTCAAAGTGCAGTACCAGAAACTCCGGCATCCTTTTGCTAACCCAGCGCTTTGCTGAATGTTTATGTATGAGCTGAGGCAGCTTAAAAAGGAGCGCTAGAGAACTTGCTGGGTATGGATTTGTTTAGGGCAGTGAGCAAGGTACAAGTGCTTAGAGGGTTTTCGGCAACTGCAGCTGAGTAATTGAAACCTTTTTGGAGCTGGAGGGCTCAAGGGAAGATTAGCTATCTGCAGGCACTACTAGTGAGTGCTCACGGCCATTAAATATATTCTACAAAAAATAACTCCTTGCATGTGATTCAAATACAGTAAATATATGCAGTTTCAGCTAAAAGAGAAAGGAAGAAAGGAATAATTAAGAGCCTTGCAAGGCAGGTGCTTGGGGTTGTTAAGTACCTTTTGCAATCTTACAGTGCCAGCGTGAAGCAAAGAGCAGTAGCCAGAAAGCTGAAGGCAGGTTCTGCTCAAGCAGTGCCAAATGTGTCAGCGGTGTTACTGCAACGTTTAAAGCGGGAACGTAGCATCAGTCATCATGGTTATTCAAAAAGGAGAAAAAAGGAGGGGGGCGGGCAGGGGAAAGGGAGAGCCTGGCTCCTTGCAGTTCCATCCTTGTGGTGTTCTTCCCCAGGCTCTGCATTGACGTCACAATGACACGGTGAAGCTGAAGGCAGGAGCTGGGAACAGTTCTTCTGCTTCACTTTTGGCAACTGAGCGAGTTTGCCACCACTGCGTTCCTTCCAGCATGGCCAAGAGTGCAGAAGTGAAGTTGGCGATCTTTGGTCGAGCTGGCGTGGGCAAGTCAGGTATGTTTGACTTCTGATTTTTTCTTCTGCTTGTCATCAGGTAACTTTTTGCTCCCTCTGTGCAGATAAACTCTTCATAAAAAAGGACATCTCTGACCTTCTCCTTGTCAGGGCGGTTGGGATCAGGCCAGGAATTCCCTCTTCCTTGGCTTTTCATGCTATTTTCTCTAGGTTCTACCAAATAAAAGTACTTCTATCACTTTTTAAGAAAAAGCCCAACAACAAACAACAACAAAATAAACTTCCCGACCCAAATCCAACCCATTTTTCATGAAGTGAGTGGTACCATTACTCTTTGCTGGGGGAACAGGATTAGTAATATTCAATTTGTCTCTTCATAGCTTGTGCTCAATGAAGGCATGGAATATAACGCTCCCTATCCTCTGTTAAATATTAGATGACTTCTGTAACAGTTGTAATTCTGGCTGATTTCCACAGGAAATTTTAGACTCAGCAACTCAAAGAAGTTTTGTTCTCAATGCTCTCCTGGGTTTACATATTTACCAGGCAATTAAGTCAACGCCATGTGTAAAGTTTGCATTTGTAGAGATCTTTTGAGAAATAAACGTAGTCTGGCGAGTTCATGTGGTATAGACACAAGGGGGAGGCATAAATGTTGAAAATCCATTTCTACAGACAGCCTTTCCTCCGGTGAGACGAGGAGCAGAGTGTGAGGGTTTCAGTCTCTCTCTCGGGTACTTCAGGGGTGTTGCATTAACTTGACAGCTCCATGACCACTCTAACAAGTCCTTGCACCACAGGGATGAGGAAATGAGGAGACTGAGCCTAATCATGCTCCTGTGGCAGTTTGGGAACTGCAAGATCCTGTTTATTTTAGAAAAAATCTGCACAAGCGAAGGCAGGAGATAGGATGTCCTGTTAAGAGCATTAAACTAGACTCAGCTGCCATCAACCAGCTCCAGTTCCCCAAAGTGGCTTTTACATTACACATGCCAAGATTCTGTCCCATAAATGTATTAGTGTTTCACTAACTTGGGAATGGGTTGTTTATAAAAGCACGTTTACCCAGAGGGTATTTTAGCAGAACGCTATCAGTGAAGTAGCTCTGTCAGCTATCAGGAAAAAAGGCGTATGTGAGGCAGAAGTTCTTAGAGATTATGCTGCTTATTCAAAGGCAATGCAGATTGAATTCCACCTTTTTGAATAGAATGCCTGAGGGAATGCTGATAATATACTGGGATAAGTTTAAACTCTTCCTTCTTCCCTGCTGTGCTCACCCAATCCCCTCTTTTGTATTCATATTTCACTGTCCTCCCCAAGTTTTGCAACTTCAGTGGTTCCCCTTTGGGTTTATCTTACATCCAGTTGATGGTTTCTGTGGTTGTCCAGTCTTTTGGCTGGATTCAAAATAATGCAAGAGAACATTGAAATATTTGCAGGAAAACTGAAACGCTGAAAGAGTCCCCTCTCCCTGGTTTTCTTAATAGTTTGAGAGCTTATATTTAAAAAATACAAAACTACCTTTTCAGTGCTCCGTTAAAATGCTACACCAGCACAGGATCAGGACAAGAGCCTTTTTTACCTGTTGTACCCTTTCTGTAGAATTCAATATGTACTAGGATAGTATAAATAGTAAAAATGTTTCCCTGTAGTCCTGGAACTGGGTGGGAGACAAAAGAAATGGAAAGCCCATAAAAACATCCTAGTCCTTTGAAGTCTTCCTCCTCTCTCCTTTTATTCCGTTTGAGATGCAAGGAAATATTACATAAAATATGAATAAGGTCCCCTCTTTTTGACTGTGACCAGATATATGTGAATCCGTGTGGAAATGAAGGCACAAATAAATGGGCAGCACAACAAGGTGAATTTAATGGAGTGGAAGGGCCACGGGGCACTATCAGCTACCTCAACAGAGCAGCAACTGTGCCTCCCAGAATCTCCAGCTTGCTTATGAAAACCCCTCTTGTACATTCCCATAAAAGGATCCAGTTTCAACAGCTTGGCCAACTCCAGAGAAATAAGTGTGTGTGTGAGTGTGTGTGTGAGTGTGAGGGGGGTGGTGTCTGAAAATACCTATTTGCCTGTCGCCAACAGTAACAACAGTGGGAGCTGTGAAAGTGCTGTTCCACCTTTGCTGAAAACAGAGCTGGACACAAAGCAGTCTCCAGACGGCTGGGTCTGGTGGGCAATACCCTGCCAGAACGGTGTTGATAGCGTCTTTTTTAGTGTAACCATGCCTTTCCCTGTGCCTGTGACCAGTTTGTCGTGCGCTGTGGAGACAGGACCCTGTGGTCACTGCTTACTGGAGCACACTTGGCCAGACAGCTGAAAGATAAGCCAGACTCTAGAAGCAAGAGCACAAGGCAGAACGCTGGAGCACACATGCAACGAAAAGGGGACGCTGGGTGATAAATAGGGCCACTGTAATTGCCAGAAAGTCATGCCAAAATATGGCCACTGGCTTGCTTTCCTGGCTCGTCTTTGTTTGCTGAGGAAGAGCCAGGCATTAGGTTCTTAATCTGTGAGTGGCTGAAGCACCTGACAGCGTCTGCGAAGTTACAGACACGCGCTGTAACGTCCTGGAGAGGCTCCTCTCCCACTTCCTGACCCAGATCTCGGATCAGTGAGCTAAAGCAGCTATGGAGAAAGGAGTGCTGTGCTGCAGGACGTGTGGGGAGCTAAAGCTGTCCCTCATGCAGTCATTAGACCTGTTGCCATTACTGAGAGCTGAGGAACATCCCAATCCCCTTGTTAATGCCAGACATCTGTTTAAAGGGTGAAAGATTCCCTGTTCTACAAAGCAGTCCCTTCCAAGACTCTCCCAAACATGAGGTGGGGAAACCAGAACACTGTTCACAAGTCTGAATAGTGATAGTATCTCAAAAGAGTTAAATCCCGGGAAAACAAAACTTTATTCCACTCTCTTGCTGCTTATCAAGTTTCCACAGTTCAAAGGTTTAAAAAACAAACAGGAGGCAATAGCTAATGTGAGTGTCAGCTTTTCACTGTTCTCCTCCCTCTGCCTGCTGGAGAAGACCAGCAGAGTGGCTAATCAACTCACCTGTCCTGTTTTGCCTTTTTACTTAATGCAGATCTAAACCTTTCAAACAGAAAAAGAAGAGCAAACCAGCTCAGAAAGAGGCACACAGGAGTTCCCCCAGCTCAGAGTTACACTGAGTAATGGGCAAGCTCATCAGGTGCCCAACCTGCATCCCAACCTGCTCTCGTACAGTGGACTAGATGCTCCTCCATTCACCCTGATCTTACTGTATAAAAGCTGCGTAAACACTGTTTTAAAACAGCTGAAAAAAACCAGATGAGGAGCTCTGCCTGAGCCAAGGAGCTCTTTGCAGCTGCCTCACTCGGGAAGAGGAGGAAGTGCTCTGTGGGTGGGAAGGGACGTTGCTAAGACCTGCTATAGATAACAGGGCTGTACCTCCTAATTTGGGCTGGAGTCAAGCAGCACTGAGGAGGGGAGAGAGCTTTTAAAGTCTTTTTCTTGACGGCCAAGAGGAGCTTGGATGGAGCAGAGAATTAAAGTTGAAGTGAATTGCTTAAACAGTGCTGTTTAAATTGTTCTTTCACTGAATCCTACAGCTTCATTCCTATGGTAACAAAATTGAGGATTTCCTAAACAGCTCCCCTTAAAACTACAGTATTAGCAATTAATAAAGACTCAAAGGCCTTGTTCTTCCATGTCATCACAAGACACAGTATGTGCCCAGAAATCTAAAGAGGAGTGAAAATGTATGAACCAGGAGGAGAAAAACAGGGCTGGATAACGCTGATGGCTGATGCTTTTCCAACTCATAGCTCAGTTGACTATGAATGCTCAAAGTACCTCTGCTTAGGAGCCTTTATATTTTGGCCAAAAAGGAGACAATGTCCAGCTGCAGAGTGGGCTGTCCAACTTGCCTTTTTGCTGTGCGTGTGCCAGGCTGAACACTCCAAGCTTCTGTGTTAGCACGGGTGGTTTGCCCAGCCCCTGGCAGATGCAGTTCTCATCTGTCTGGATGGGCTGTGCAGCTGCAGCTGAGGAATGGGACATGGAAGTGTGTGGGGGTTCTGCTGTGGGTTCAGCAACGGGGAAGATCCTGAAGCTCCCACAGGCTTCCCCCAATAAATGTGTTGGCTTCTAAGCAAATCATTGCTTGTGCAGTCAGGTACGTGAGGCACAGGGCTGTTGTCGCCTTTGGATCCAGCAACAGCTCGGATGCTTCCATTTGGGCAAAAGGGTGACCAGAAACGTGGTTTTGGTAAGTGTCACCTCGCAAAGAGCCTGTGCCATCACAGAAATAAGGAGCTCAGCAGCTCCAGTCATTTTAGAGTCACGCTTGGGAAAATCCTGAGCAGACGTAAGTTGTATCTGCTGGCTTACGCTGTTTTCCCACGTCTAAGCCAGGAACATATCTGGGAGAAAGATACCTGGTGTTGAAAGTTCCTACAAACAAACTCAAGCAGCAGCCAAGCCAGAGTCCTTCAACAAATCTGTGTTTTGTTTTCATTATTTGAGGAGATGTCTGAAGCACACTAGCAGGGACCGCTTCCCAGTTGCAAGGTCTGGGTATGTGGGAAATAGAACTGAATTCATTGCCACCCCACCCCCCATTCGAAAAACCCTGTGGGTTACTGGGAAAGAAACCCAAAGTGATTTTCCTACTTCACAAATCCCTGCTCATGTATTTTCCCCCACTAGCTGCATTTCAGGGACTTCTGCAGAGGAAACATGGGTTATTAAGTGATTAGTTATCAAGCTCACAGCTCTGCTAGTAAGGCAGGGAAAGCTGCCACAAGATCTTCAGTCCATGCCACACCAACTGATGTATGGAGGGAGGATTACTGTGATAAGGTGCCTCTGAAATCCAGAAATGTGGGTGGAAGGAGACTGGATTTTCTGCCGTGGGATTTGTTTTTGTTTTCTTTTTTTTTTTCACTTACACTAGTGTAGCAGATCAGTTGCCTTTTTTTCCTTTGTTCTTAGGAATGGCAGTGACAACCAGATGCTTAAGTGATTATTCAGTGATCAGGTTTAACACGGGTTTATTAATAGTCTTGTATTATTTTGCTGGTAAAGTACTCATAAAACACTCCCACTTTTTACATTCTCTGGTTTTACGCTTTTCAACCAGCTCCGGGTTCTCTGAAGGTACTGTGCATGTATGTGTGTAAGTCATAACAGTAAGCAGGTCACTAATTTTAAGACTGTTTCTTCCCCAACAAGAATACAAATGTTTCCCCTTGGAGCAGGTAACATTGCAAGCAAAGAGTTGTCTTGCAATGACCTTCCCGAGCTCCTGTCCCGTGGATGATGTTGATGCCGAATTAGAGGGGGAGCCCCAGGTTCATGCATTGGTGAAATAAGTTGCATTGTGGCCCTGCCACACAGATACAAGCTCTTTAGTCAAAGAGCCTTTCTGAAAAGTGCATTTGTTGATTCTTGTCGTGCTAGAACTAAAGAGAAGGAACACCAGGAACTGGGGTGGACGTACAAACATTTGCTCTGCTTGTGTCTGTTACCTCCTCCCTTTCCTCTGCTTGTTTGCCTATCCTTGCCCTTGGTGTAGTAGAAACCATTCATGCTCTGCTCGACGTTTGATCTTCCTTCTGGCTAACCGTGAAATCATAAAAAGCAGAATTTCTCTAACCAAATGCCAACGTTGTTCATTCAAGTGTAGCTGTCTCCCCTGTTCCATCTCACTTAACTACATCTGACATCAGCTCTACCTGTATCCCCTCTGAGCAGCTGGTGGCAGCTGTTAGAGCTAAGACTATTCCTGCTGTTCTTTTTTTTTGTTGTTGTTTAGGTTGGGCTAAATATAGCCTGCTGTTTGATTACTGGGAAAGGAATGCCAGGATTCAAGATTTATGCGCGCAGCACAAATTCTTCCCTAGGCCTGTGCCTAGCCACCCCCTGCAGCTCTTGCCTTGATAAGATAGCTGCCCTGCCCACTTGTCTCCCGCAGTTTTGCCAAAGGCAACTGCAAAGCTTCCTGGTGGAGTCCCAGGAATGGTTTGTCAGGGCATGGTAAAGCCTGCAGTGTCCGGGTCAGTCTGCTGTTCCCCACCAGGGCACTGGGAGGTCCTTTCAGAAACGGCAAGATTTTTATTCTTCCACAAACTTGTTGTTTACCTCCCTGATACCTGAGGTCCCTTTGCCTTGCATCTGCTCTTCTTGCCTTGTTTCTTCTCAGCTGTCACCCTCCCCTTTCCCCCTGCCGGTTCCCTAGAACTGTGCGTGTTCCCTAGGGACTGCATGCGGTGAAATGGCTTTGTACTTTACAGGAAAACTTTGTATTTCCAGTTCCTCTCTCACCCTCCTCACTCTGGGCTTCCTCCCATCTCTGCTTCTCATCCCCAGCTCCTTCTTTGCCCACACTGTCAGTGCATTGTGCATCATCAAATGCTCAGGGCATGAGATCCAGATGAGCTAATCCTGGCAGCAGTGGTGTGATGCAGCAAAGAACAGTCACTCTGAAGTGGTTCCTACTGTCCTGGAAACCATTCCTTGGCGTGGGCTTTGAGGATGTTCCAAGCTTTGACTGCTCCAGGCAGTCATTGCATGAAGCCAGCTTTGCACAGGTTAAAAAGGGAAGCAGTGTGTATCTGTACATAGCTAGTCTTGGTCATAGAAGTGGGTAAATTTACCTATTTTGGCTTTGTGGCAGAGCAGGAGAAACAAGTTATGTCTGTAGTTCTCAAGTAAACTCTTTTTTTGCGTTTGTTTTTGTGCCACCCTTGAACCTTGTACATTTACAGCACCCAAAAATAAAGATGTTAGGTGTATGAAAAGCTAGCACTGCCTTAAAGAAGGAGGATCAATGAAAAGCTTTAGGCTCTAGTTGAGCCCTGGTTACAGGGCTGTGATTATCTGCTGGTGACTGAGGGTGTTTGTACCCTCTCACCACACGCCTGGCAGGCACTCCCAGCGCTCTGGCGAGCAGGAGAGACAAAGAATGGCTATAGGAGAGCAAGGGAACCACGGCATCCTCATCCATTTGCTGCTTTTATTCCAAGCCTGTGTTTGCTCAGCATTACTGGCAGTCTTTTATACATCCCCTGCTGCAGAGACAATTACAGCTTTGGGCAAGGACATCCCTCAGCTTCCCTTCCCTTTCCACAGGCAGTTTGAGGGGTGCTGATGGAGCGCTCCCCATTGCCACTCCCAAGTTATGGAACTCCCACCTCACCAGCTCTCAAACCTGGCCTGCTGTTTGAACCCACATTTCTCTCCATTCACCTCGGATCAAACCAGCCCCTCCTGTTTTCACTGACTCCTACCTCTTCCTGGAGACAGGAAAATAACCGAGGGAGGTGCATCTGTTTCTATCGCCTTTTCATAATTCTGAATGGGGAAAGTTCTTTTTATGAGAGTTTCCCACCAGGTAGAGCGTTCACGCTGCTGGAGTTAGTCTGCAGCTGTTACAGTTTCTAATGGATTTGCCATGTAGGTGTTGGGAAGTGCCATATATTATGGCAGTGACGCTGTAGATAACTCATATTCTATGCATACAGCATGAAAAGATGAATGGCAAGAGAAGCATGAAGCCCTGGGGAAGGAAGTAGTAGATATATTAAACATATGTGCGGCTTTAAAATGTCATGGAAGTTGGCTGGAGCCTCCAGCTGCCTTTCCAGAAATGTTAGACAGTAGTCTGCGCTCAGGAAAATGAGGGAATATGTTGAAAACATCCAGCCTGGGTTTGAAAGCACACAGAGCTGCTGACATTCCCGGGTTGTTCTGCTGCTGCTGCTGCGCTGGGGTCAGCAGCAAAGAAGCTGCAGACAAGCAAGAGCAGAGGCCAGGGGCAGTGGTGTTAACGCAGGGGAAATGTTTGGGTAAGTCGCCTGAAAAGTTTTCAGGGTGGAAGGATGCAACTGGGCGGCGCACAGGGTGCACTCTCCCAGGGAGGGAATTTCTTTAGTGCTTGAACTGCACTGTGGCTTCCCCAAGGGCTGTGGGAACAATGGCCAGCACCACGGCCCTCCTGCAAGGCAGGCCACTGGGACGGGCCTCAAGTGGCCAGTATGGGAACTGAGGTGAAGGAAGGGGGAGCCTGATAGTCCCAAGTCACCAAGGGAATTGTGCCTCGGGCGTTGCCAAAGCTCCTTTCCATGACTCCTCTTAAGGGCTAGGGCTGCTGAGATCCAGCCTGATGGATGGCTCCCAGGCTGGCAGCATCTGAGACCCAACCCCTATCAGCCCTGCGGGATCCTTGGGACCCTTTATGGCTCTTCCACTGACATTAATTATTGACAGCAAAATAAAGCACAGAGGCAACATTTATTTTCATTAAAAACATATTTGGCAATCCTGTCTTTCACTACTTCCCCAGTAGGGCTTAATTTCATTTTGACCCACAGGACAACAAGCACAAAAGGAGCTTGTCTTTACTTCCTTTCTCCCCTTCATGTGGCTATGCTTTCCATCCAACTCTCAGTCTAACTCTAGTACAGTCTATCAGAGATCTGCACAACCCTGCTCCAGAGAGCTGCTTGTGTCAGCAGCTCATCTCTGCGCCTGCCCTGGGAAACAAAAATCCCACTCCCCACAGCAGTGGAAGCCAGTTAGACAGAGCTGTCAAGCATGATCTTTCCTTACCTACCCAGCAACTGACCCAGAGGAGCTTCACAAGTGAGAACTTCAAAAGTGTCATTCAAAGCAGGAAAGTGTAAGAAAGAATTAGAAGCTAAAAGATCAGAGTGAGCTATTTATTTTTTCACTGCAGAATAAATTGAAAATTATTGAAGAGTCACCGCAGAAGAATGCAGTGTTAGGCCCTTGGGTGGCAGAAAAAACACACAAACAAAAAATCCCCACCAAACCCCACACCCTGTTGGACATGGGAGTATGAGTGCCAAAACAAACACCTTGTTAACCAGCCTCACTGGCAGAGTCCGTGATGCCAAGCACTGCTGCTTAAGCCAACTGGATTCTTGTGGTTATGTGCACTGGACTTGGTTCTCCTCCAGGCTGATTTCCAGCATGAAATAATTTAATAGTGATCCACAATATGATTTGATCTGTCAGATCTACTTCCAGGCAAAGTTTAAAAAAAATTTATCTCCAGTTAAGAAAATTTGACCTTTATCTACGGGAAGCATGGTAGGTCTCAAGATAATACAGTAAGCTGTGTCCTGGATAATCAAACATTCATATAGTGATCTTCAGTCTCCCATGGTAATCTCAAATAATTGCATCTGATCCAAGAATACTCTTTCATCAGTATTCAGTGTAATTAAACCAGTCTAGTTCTCACCACCCACCACCATGTATCCTCAGTATCACATCGGTGATTTCTTGGCAAATTTTGTTTGCAGTTTCTGACCTGGCATGTGAAATAACCAAGCCTCTCTCATGAAAACAAACTACCTCTATTTTAAACATGCTCAGTACGACTGTTTTCTTCATTAATTTGCTATTTAGGATCCAGCGTGAAAGAGGCCCCTGAGATTTAACTCAGTACCACTGTGGTGGAAATTCACATAGTGTTCAGTGCAGACTGGGAGGAGTTTGGGAGCCTGTACTATAAGAAATACTTCTATAGCTTGGACAGGTCTTATGTATAGTTCTGCAGACTTCTAGGACTCCACAGAAAAGATCATGCTTTATTTCTACTCTTTCCTGCTTGAAAAGGCAGATATGTTGGATTCTCAACTAAGAAAAGAGCTTTGCTTGTTGTGTTTTCCTAGTCTCCCTCTACAGAAAAAAACCCACCAAAATATATAGAAATTTCTTTATCCTATTTTATTTTCATGAAGAAACCTCATTAAAGTTGCCTTTTTCCTAAGCAGCTCTAGCAGCTACGATGTATATTTATCTGTAAAATCATGTGCAGCCACTGATGTTCATGGTACAGCATCAGCTTTGGAGCAGGATAGTTTGGCATCCCTGTAAAGATGAGGCAAGAGACAGACCATGGAAAATGCAAAAGCATCTTTGAGCAGTTTCTTAAATTCTAACATTTTACAGGTATGAAAAATATCATGATTGGCCTGCAGGTCTTCGCACCCAGCTAGACAAAGTTTCAATATTATTGAGACTAGTTCCACGTTCAGTATCATAAATCCCACCTCACATTGGGTCTGTATCTAAAAGACTTTTATTCACCTAAAATAATTTTGCATGGCTCATTTTATAGCATTTCTTCAGTTGCTAAACATTGACTAAATGGTGCCTTCTAGCAAGCTGTGAAAATCATCCAGTCTGAGGAACTTTTTTTTGCACATCAGAGCGCTGGAAGTATTACTTTCTGTTCCCAGTGCCGCAGCACAGACAGGGACTGGCTGCAAATAGAAGTAGGGGACTCAGCATAAGAGAATGACCTTCACAGCTGAGTTAAAACAGTACATTGCCACCTTAGATCCCACCTCTAGCTGCTGCACAGGAGGTGGCTGGCAGGCGTGTTGCTCAAAAAGGCAGAGAAACTACAATGACCAACAGCAGGAGTTGGAACGGGGCTTGGGGAAACATGCTCGTGAAGAAAGTACCTTGAAGCTTGGTTGTGCCCTGTTATTTTCTGTTCATTCCCATTAACACTGTTGCTCTTGGTGAAGGTTAAAATGCTTTTGTTGTGGATAACACGACAGAGGATTGAAAAAAGGCTTTAGTTTCAGGCATGAGCAATCTGACATCATGTGTTAAAACTAGTAAGTCATTGTGCAATTCCAGGACTTCCTGTTCACTTCAGCAGGTGACTCTTAAGAAGTCAGGGCTCTACAGTCCTGTGACATTCTAAAGGTATATTCAGAACACTTTGAACCTGCTGATTGCAAAAGTGCTCTCTAATCTCAAACTGTTCTCAGAAAAGTTTGCAGGCCAGTCACGACCAGAGGATGCTCAGGGTGACTCCCAGAGTGCTAAACCAGCGAGAGTAGTTCTGCGCCTGGGTCGCTTTGTAAGGGCTAATCCAGGTGCACCTTTAGAGTTTCTGGAGAGTCTTAAGGATGCTTTTAATGATGTTGCTCTTGTATCTGGAGAACAAAATGAACGTGGTGGGTTTTGTTTGGGTCTGGGTTTCTTCAGTATGAGTACTGACCTGTAGAAAAACTTATCTTCCTGAAGCTTGGAGCACAGAGTGGCATTCTCTAGTTCCCAGCTGGACTGCAGGCTTTCTGAGGAGCAAGGAGTGTTGCAGTGAAACCCACAAAATAGCCTAGAAAAGTGTATGAAGGCCTGGAGGTGCTGGGTCAAATGGGAATGGGGACTGTCTTGTATAAACCCTAATTCCACCTTCAGTTTATCCCTGTACCTCTCAGCACAACATCACAGCCACCGCTTCTAAAAAAAAGAAAGAGTTGTGCCATTAAAACAAGTGCTGTTCACCACCTTGCTGTAGGAGGACTTATGCCACCTGTGTCTCCAGAAGCTAAATCACAGCAGCTCCCTCAGCCCGGGCACTGGAAAGAAAACCCTGCTGCCTGGATGTTGTCACTCAGGTGGTGCACCTGGCACCAGACTTCAGCATTAGACGAGCCTGGAGTCTGGACTGTCTGTGCTGTTGCACTCTGCAGCCTCTGCAGGGTTCTCTACCCTGCTACTCTCAGCAGTGCAGAACCTTTCCAGTTCTAGGTAACTCATGAACACTCAAGGATTTTCTTCCTCATTCAATAATTTCCCCAGCGACAAACATTTTATGTCCTTCGTTGCAAGGGGGTCAGAGTAGATGGCTGCAATAACCCTTCCTGACTTGAAAAATATGATCTTGTTGACCATGAGTATATTAAATTAAGAATCTTTCCGTGGTGCTTAGTGTATTTTTTTTTTTTTCTTCCTCTTGAGCTAAAGCACTGCTTTAGTCATGATCCTCTCCTCTGGGCCACTTCCTTTTTTCTTAATAGTGTTTGTATTCTATACATCTGCTTATTCCTACACACTAACCACATGGAGCCACCTCTTCATTTCATGAGGCAGATGATCTTCGTAACACTGTTACGAAATCTTTTCTTAAGATTTAATACTAAGCATCTAAAAAAAAAAATTATATAACTTTCTGTGTTTGTTTTATTTAACATATAACTTTATGGCACTAGGTTGAAAGCGTTCGCCGAGTCAATGTTTGGACTGCGCTGCAGGGATGTTAATGAGAACATCCAAATTTTATGCATTTGAACTCATTAAAATGAACGGCACAATTTGTGCAGCAGTGGCTTATTTGCAAGAACAGGGATTAACAGGAGCACATAGAAGAGCAGAATACAGATGCAATATTTTCGCTTGAAGATCAGAACAAAAATAGAGAGCTTTCCAGTGACCCATGCTAACGTGAATATTTTTACCTCTGAACAAGGTGTAAGATTTGAAAGCACACTGGCAAATAAAGAGCTTGCACAGAGGAGATCTGCACAGATCAAAGAGGAGCTCTAGGAGCAGTCAGTTTTAGAAAGACAAACCCTAATCTTGGAAGATGAAAAAGCAAAGTCACAGAAGGTGAGCTTTAGTTACAACTCTTTAAAACGAGATGAAAATTTCAGAGGATTATTTGCAAAGCTAATAAAGAACATTAGTTATGGAAAATTAAAGATTAATTCAAGGCTCCGCAAAGTGCTAGACTAAATAACCTTGTGCAGTGTCCTGAACAAATGCTGTGGCCCTCACAGATAGAAGGGGGATACATGAAAATGAATGAAAAAGCCTGTTTTTATTTCTGTGGGCTTTGGAACAGGGCCATCAGCAGCAGGATCAGTCGTGCCATGGACCGTGCCCACTCTGCCTCCTCCCAGGGAGGAAAGAGGATGTCTGGGGTGGCCCCACAACCAATGCCAGCAGACTCTCAGAAAGTAATAGAATGAATTGAAAGACAAAACACAGTTTAAAAGCAAGCATTGTGAGGGCAAAACCGTAGAGCCAGGAAAATCATAGTGTGCTATTTCCTCAGTCATAGGTGCTGCATTGTTTTTCATTCAAAATTTGGAGGCCTTCCTACAAATTCTCTGAAAACACATCATCTGAAAAAGTTAGAGTTCACACATTTTTTCCACCCCCTGCCTTGCAACAACACTAGACTTTATATAGCTCAGCACTAACATACCCTTGCAGTAGCATGGATTTCACATACTGAGGACACACTGGATGAAACCACAAAGGAACTGATTCCCAGGTGATCTAACCCAGGAGTCCAACCCAGACCACTCCAGCTCAATCTAGACCCTCACTTCTTGGACCAAGGACTCTTCTTGCTGTCTGAATGGTTCAAACTGCCCCTATCAGCATGTTACATTTTTCAGTCGCATAAATACAGGCTTACCACAACCTTCTGTCTTCATCTCCTAGATACAAGCACTTAGTAGGAGGCTTCTTACCACAGGACAGCAAGAATATGCCCACAGTTACAGAGATTTTCTGTTCAATAGCAATGTGGTACTTCTACATAAGCCTGGCTTGGACTGCTCAGAGAAATAAAAAAACCAAAAAAGAGGTGGTTTGCTAAGAGCTTTGGCAATTAAAATAATGAGGAGACAATGCTAATGACTAGCACACAACATGTCAGGATCGTAAGTTCAATAACAGGAGCTATTCAGCTGTGCTGCCTCTAAGTGCTGACCTGTGTGAGTGAAGTCAGTGGGGCTCCTGCATTTCTTTTCCTGACAGAGATGAGTGTCATCTGTCAGGATAAACCTCAGTTTTCAGTCTGACAGGTGGAGCTGAAAGCAAAAGTTCTTAACATAGCCTTAAATAGTGGTAGGGTAGTACCAGGGCCCCTCTAAGTTTCTTAGGACATTGCTTAGGTTTAACTATTCGGTCTTGACATTTCCATGCTGGGTGTCTGCTCCAGGCTGCTTTTTTTACAGGGAGATGTCTGCAGAAGCAGTACAGACATTTCTAAGAACAAGGTTAGGAAAACAAAAAATAGCTGTGTCTTTTATGTGTCTGTGTTAAAAAATACTCTTGTAGCAACTCTGCTCAGGTGTTCTGGTATTATCAGTCCCCAAAGCAGGAACACAAAATATGACAAGAGTGGGGTCAGCATGTCAGCAAGGGAATTCTTTTTCTTTGCCTCTGAAAGCCTACCTGGGTTTGGTAGCAAACCAATGCCTCTGGAAATTTCCAAGCTGTGTTTCACATGCTGGAGGTAGAAGTTAAATTTTCCCCTTCCGTAAGGAGTTTATCCTTATGGAAGACGTTCCAGCCCTAGATATAGGACACTTGCTTTTCAAGAAGCTGTGTAGGGAAAAAAAATTGGGCACAGATGCTCTGAAGAAGTCATGAAGTGCACGGGAGACAAAAGTCCCAAGAAATGAAGAGCAAACAGCAATTTAGGATTAAGTTTGTCTTTCTGTTAGCTTATCTAAACAGATTTGTCTTGGGAAGCAGTTCTGGAAGTGAAAAAAATGCAGCTCCCAGCCTCAGGGATGAGTGGCAAAATCTCAGTTGCTTTGCCTCATCTCTGCACATCACTGTGAAACTTTCTCTCCTCCGTGCTTGGGCTTTGATGGAGCTTTTCACACTCTGCATCTTTTCTCCATCCAGTGCAACTAGAAATAAGGAATGGATCCAGCTCACCTTGCTGAGCAGTCACAAGACACTGGCAAAGGGATATCTCCCTCCTGCTGCTGCCTGTGGGCTGGTTACACTGTGGAGATCTCCTGTCTCAAGGGCTGTCGGAGCAGCACAAAAAGCTCTCAGCCCTGTACCTCACTGGTCCAGGAGAAGATTTAACTTTAATTCAGGAAGTATAAACACATAGGGAGATGGATATGCATGCACACACAGAGATACATATCTCTCCAATTATGTCGTGGTAGTTTGGGTTTGTGGCCTCATATATCCTCTGTCTTTTGAGCAGCCTGGGCAGAGCCTGCAGTCCTGCAAAAAAAAATTCCAGTTTTTAAGTGGAACAAGGGGTTTATATGGGCTATTTATGACTTTAAGAAACTAAAGTGCTGAAGGAAAAAAGCCTGCCTCCATAAGGGTATCATTTATTTTTCTATTTTATCTACTTTCCTACCTAGAAGCCATTCCAGAAGAGTTATTTTTTCATCCACTTCAACTGAAGACCAGTTGCTTGCGGCTTCCTGATTATTTCTTTTTAGGCTTTTTAGTGCCAGGCTGGAATACCATGTTCAAGTGAGGACAGTGAGCAGCTTGGGAAGAAATTCTAATGTCCTGAGTGTATACCATGCAGCAGTAGCCTCAGAAACCATTGTCAGTGCCTTAAATTAATTTGGGGTGTTCACCTTACTTCTAGATGTTTGTCTTAGCTAAATGCCTGTAAGACTCTTAAAAGAATTAGTGGTCCAAATGCCTTCCCAAGGTTTAGCACTTGCAGAGCAGTGAGGAAGCCTTTGTTTATCCCTAGACTCCAGTTTAGGCTGCCCCAAGTGACGAGCGTGGGGCACTCCGTGCACTGGCATTTACATCAGCTCAGCAGGACACTGCTGCTTAGCTTTGGTGGAACTTTATAGCCTCTTTTATTGCAGCAAGGGCAGCAGTGTGATGAATCTTTTAAATAAATCTCCTCTGATGGATTTGCTGGCGCCTTCCTTAGCTTAGGGGTGGAAAGTATCTCACTGTCAAAGCTCAACGCATTTACCACCAACATAGGCACCATCTAACACCATTACTGCAATTTTAAGTAGGAAATTTATGTTAAAAAATGCACTTTCCCTGTGGGGACACAGCACAGATGAGCGCTGTGTGCATGCAGTGGACGACACAACACTGACGTGAGTTTTTATTTGGTATTACCCAAAGTCAGAGCCTTATACACAACTCGATAATTGTTTCTTCTGCTGTGTTTTCCCCACAATACAAGTGAATAAATGAGTGCTCTGGAGCTCATCTGCTGCTGAAACAAGCTGCGGGGGAAGTAATTCATTTAAGGGCACCTTCAATTTCATCTTCACTCAAAATGAGTTTAATGCAATTTTTCTTTATAAAGTAACTTCCTCTGCCCTTCCCTCCACTTTCTGCTTCAGTGCTGCAATACTGAAGCAAACTGGCTGAATGGCATTTTTCCACCTTGTCCAAAGTTGCCATGAGGAAAAATCTGTTATCCCAGTGAGAATAAGGCCAGTTTCAATTTTGCAGAACCCTAAAACCCTGGGAGTACGTCCGCACTTGGACTTTGGTTTGGGCATTACTAAGAGAAGACCAGGAAAAAGAAAAGGCACGGGTTGGTATGTAGTTCTTGATCCTGTATGTCCCGATATCTCCCTTAAACTGTACCTTCTTTGCTTAAGCCCTAAGTCTGTGGAACTGAAAACTTAGCTAGGATCCATTTATAGGGCAGCATCAGCAGCCTATGCAAGTGTTAAGTTAATCATTCTGACTGCTGCCTGCTGCATCTGCGGGCTGAAACTAAATCCCCCTTCAGCATTTGTCCCTGTGCACAGGAGTTTAAGGGTCTGAAGTTCCCTGGGTCTGTCCTAGGCTTTCTGTGCGCTGTTAGAAAGGAGGTTTTTGATGGATTGCCACTGCCTCCCCCTTAGTATCTCTTCTTTTCCTGTTCCCTTCGAGATATCCCTTTGCTGAAGAACGGTGGGAAGGGAGTCTCACAGCTCTGTTGCCTTTCCTGCGGACACATCCTTCCACACTGGATGCCTTTGTGTCAGACTTTTCCTGCTCAAACCTTTGCTTTGCTCACGGCTTTGTGAAAGCTGCATTGATTCATCATTTCCCCCGTGGCTTGCAGGGGCATGAAATTAGTACTTATATTAATCTGAGGCATATTAATTTTACACCTATAGCAAGTGATAAAAGTCTGATCTTTAGCAGATACACAGGAGATGTCCACAGATCCAGAATGTCACATTATTTTTCTATTTCTTTCTGGAAGCTTTCCCTCAACATATTTCCATGTTTTTTTTAATATGAAAAAAAATACAGGTGAATTTGAGAAGAGGTGGAACCTTTTTGAGAAGTGGTCTTAAAATCTGTTTAGAAAGGAAAGAAGTTAATTGCTTTACTAGTGTGATACAGCATGGTTTGTAATTTTCCTCCTGTGATATAGGAAGACAGCACCTCCCTGCCTTTTCACATCTCCTAGGGAATCATAATCTGACTTGTGGTGTCATTCATACCAATGCTCATGAATGTTCCAAGCTACTCCCAGTGAATTTTAACTGCTAAAGAGAACAGTTTTAATATGGATACAAGTGCAAGGATCGTGTTTATGTGCACAGAGCGAATGAATGACAGTTCTGAAGTCCAAGTGTGTCTACACCAACCGTTAATCAGCAGCCAGGAAAAATACATACATTTCAATATTTAACCTTGAAGTCAGGCTGGTCTAAAGGTCTGAAGTAACATTACAATGTTCTCCAGTAATTGTGTCTCAAAATGAACCACACTGAGCTGTTGTTGACAGCAAGAGACTTTGGTCCTAGTTTTCCAGCATCTCTTCCTGATTCTCCTGCTATATATTATATAAACTTTGAAAAGCTCCTATCAATTTGGAGTTACTTACCATCTTATGCTGAGATGTGAGGAGAAGGTTTTATTAAGCTCAGAGAAATGCTTAAAGTTTTTGTCTTGGGGCAGCTGTACGAGTGCAGAGTGTGGATGACAGAGAAAATGCCCCGGGAATAGAGTAAAAGAAGGGGAAGGTGGAAAGGAATTCCTGCACTCCTCTTTCAGCTATTAAGATTCTTCTGTTTGTGTGCGAGGTTTCAGAACACACCTGCAGTAACATTTTCAAACTTCTCTGCATAATCAGGGTGGCAGGACGCACATCTCCATGGGCTTTCAAGCAAAGCTGAGATTCTCACCGTGTCTGCTGCCATCAGTCAGGGCTGCAGAAAAGGTGGCAAATGTCAAAAAACAGTGCAGTTAAGTCATGAGAGATGGCAATACTTTTGTGGCTAAAGGAGACTGCATCTGGCTCCCAGCCATCCAGATGATTTTATACGCACTCAGCTCCACAAATCAAAAAGCTTCTTGAGTTAATCTATTTCAAAGGTCTCCATCAAAGAAAAACAACCAAGTGGCACTTGAAGTCCCACCACAGGTATTGAAAACAAACAAACAAAATTGGCACAACAATACCGTTTTCCTGACAGAGGACCCCTTCCACCACAGTCACAAGCACTACAGGGTAGTTTTTCTTAAGGCTAAGCAGATGTATTGTGTCTTAAAGTCTGTCATCTAGAAACTTCTGCAACAGCTTGACCACACACACCAACGCCAGTGAAATGCAGAGCGAAATCTTGGGCAGTCGCATTTCAGTTTACTGTGATCCTTAAGTTACTGGCTTATGTTTCATTCTGCTTCTACCCGGCTCCTTTCTTTTGCACAGGCACTTTATCTGGAAGGCACACCTCTGTGCCGGCTGGGCCGTCCATGAGGTGTTCTTTTCCCTTGGAAGCAAGGGTGTACAACCCTTACAAAAGAAGATAACACACAAACATGCTTATTCAGAAGTCTAATAAAATTTCAAGCTAGAGCTATTCAAACTGTTGCAGGTTTGTGTTTTTAGATTTGGGGCGGGTGTTTTGTTCCTTGTGGGGTTTTTTCGTGTTGTTTTGGGTTTTATTTCTCTTTTTTTAAGCAATCACCCTGATTCCTAGGTAGAAAACCTTACTTGTCTGTAGCCAAGCGGAAGAAAGATTTGTCTCCCTGTAAACCAATACTTCAGCTACACCACTGTGCTTTAAAACTTCCTTATCAAAACCCCTGTGGGACCACAGTGTTCTTCAAAGGAGCTCTACCAACCTGAGCACTCAGAGCTGATAATTTTAAGTCCCTCAGTTAAGAGTGCTACACATTAAGTCACTGAAGAAGAAGGTTTGCAGCCACTTGTGCCCAAGCCCAGGGTGGTTTACTCCGAGGAGCTGAGCCATAAGACATCCTTTGCCTGTGTCCCTGTGTGCCAAAGGGGCACAGGTAGGCAGGAGATTATCCAGACATCCACTGGGTGCAGTGATCCCCTTTCCAAGTTTTATGATGCTTTAGGTAGAGCAATCCTGGTTTTAATGCAAAAGTCCCATGTCTCCCAATGGGGGCTGCAAACTAGGAAGCAGAAGTCTGAGGGTTCTCTCACTGCTTGTGTGGTCTTGGCAAGTCACAATCGTTCGCTACCTCACCTTCTCCCTGTCCCTGAAGAATACAGTACCTTTTAATTTCCTGCCTCCTCTTTAATTATGGCAGGACCCTGCAAGCCCCAGCAGAGATTAGAGGGCTCTCTCTGCTGTTTGCTGGAAGGCAAACAAAAGATGTGCAAGAATCAGCTGATGTTTGTGTAGCAGCGAGGGCCTTGTTTGCCGTGCACCATATGGATGCAGAGTTCTCGTCTGGCATAATCCTACAAGCAGATGCCTGAAGAAGCAACTGCTCATCTGAAGCTTTTACCAGAGGAACCTCCCATTTCCTTTACGCCACAACCTCCTCCTTCTCTAACATATGGAAGTTAAGTGTACTTATGACTCAGGGGAATGTTTGTCCTTAAATTTAAAGAGCTTTCCCTGAATGCCCTCTCTGTGAGGAGTTTTCTTTGCCACGTTTCTTAGAAACCACTTTCAGAGTTTCCGTGCTTCTGTAGACTGTATTTTATCTGTAGCGGGAAGCCATTTGCTTGTGCTAATGTTAAGATTTTGGGGACAGGTTTGCTGATCATCAGGGCTGCCTTCAAATAAAAGCTTTAACAGCCCAGCAGAACAGTTTGGTTCTCTCCTGCTTTTTTATCTGCATGAAACACTGTGGAAGATGCAAGGTAGCCCTAAGGGGAAGCAAACGTCTTTCTTTGTTTGGGAAAGACTAGTCAAAAAGCAGCTAGGACAAAGTAAATGGTGTAGTGCCTATCTGAATTAGTTTGGGGTACCTGTGTCTTATGATGTAGTTGTCGTTAAGGAGCAGATGTCTTTGAAAACCAACGACTTGGATTCAAATTTTGTATCTGTCAGAGATTTCTTGTACAATCTTAGGGCAGTCACTTCAATTCTAATGTAATTATTAGACTAGAAGTTTCCTTCAAAAAAGCCTGGGGATAATAAATGCTTTTAGACCTTTAAATAGTTGAATACCACATCAGTAGGAGGCTCCACACATAAGCATGTCGGCTTGTGTTGTAGTTGTGTAAAAATGGTTGTGAGTAGATGAGATTTCTTTTGTGGCCTGCTTGGCCTCCAGATTAGTTTTCTTTCAATCTATTTTAATGTCAAAATAAGTTTCTTGTGGAAGAAAGCAGCCGTAAAGGTCATGTCTGAGAAGAACATTTGGGGGTGTGAATATGTGAAATGCCCCTGTTTCCCAGGGGAGAAAGAGCCGTCAGTCAGAATATTTTAAGCTAAGGAGGTTGTATCTTCACCTGTACCTTCCCCGTCTTGTCCAAACATCTCTGGCAGTATCTTCAAAGTCCAGTGTCCTGTCCATTCACTGGGCATCCAATAGAACGTATTCTCCATAAGGAATCTCAAGGACATGAGGACTCAAGGAGCCTTCAACTCTGGGTGCTCCCTCTTGGATCGACCAGAGTTTGCTGCCTGGATACCTTCACTCTGTCCTACAGAACATATCCCCGTGCTCCTGCATTTCCTCCCATCTCACTGCATTTAAACACCACCCCCAACTCCCCAAACCTTTGGTTCCTGACCCAGGAATACACCAGGACCCTTCTAAAAAGCACAAAGCACATTGTCTTCCAATAGGAGTGGAAGAAAGTTCTGCTCTTTATGTGGTGAGGGGCAGGCTCATACTCTTGCTTTAAAAAGACCAGAGGTTATAAACTGTTTCTTAATGGAATGTAGGAGACTCAGCAAGTTGGTGCAAAGGAAATGTTTTTCCTCTCAGTCCATTTTAAACTCTCTCCCTATGTTTTTCCCATTGGCACTGAAGCACTCATCTGAAATAGCTCTCCCCTGTAGAAACTTGTGTCCCAGACAACGGCGTGGTTGAGAGAACATCTTCATGCAATATCCCAGTGGTATTTATTAGCCCTTAAATGTATACCTGACACCCTTTTCCTGTGGCAGCCAGGAGGGCTGAGACACTAAACCTGCCTGCAAGCATCAGGGTGCAGTAAGAATGAAGGATGCTTCCTCTCAAGAACCAAGACTGTAGACAGACACCGAGTCAGAAGTCACTGCAAAGCAAGGAGTTAAGTAGAAAGCACCCTACTTTTCCTTTAAGTGTGAAGATTTACTGTTAACAAATACAGACACCTTGCTCCACAGAGTTTAGTTAGGACAGTTTAATCCAGATGAGAAATTTAAATATGCTGCCCGTGCCAAAGGGCCTTCCTACAGTATTTCTGCCTTCATACAAAGGGACTTTGCAGCTATAGGTGTGTCAGAGAAGAGGTGCAGAATGTGTTTTAGCTAGGGGGCAAAGATGAGCAAGCACGGCCTTAGAAGTACATTGAACCTAATTCATCTTCAGCACATTGCAATGAGAGACAGCTCTGAGGTGAGCACATCCTGCGAGGAACTGTCCTGCAAAGAACATTCCCAGAAGACAAGGAAGTTGCTCTGAAATAAGAAGAGATAGGGTTAATTTGAATCATAGTGATTCTATGATTTTGAATCATATGATTCTATGAATCATAGTGAATTCTAGTGATTCTATTCTACAATACTTCTCTGTATAGCTGTCCTGATTTCAAGCCTAGCGTTTTATGATTTAGTTGAATCCCTTTTCAGGTATTTGTCCTTGCTCAAAGTGCAGCTCCAAGAGCTCAAACTGTCTCTCTTTCCTTTCCCACATCAGGGATTCAGAAATAAAACACAAGCTTACAGTATTGTCTGTGTGGTATCAAATGGCTTGTGGAACTGTCACACTGAAGTTTCACGCCCTGGTTTATAAGCCACCACGATCACATTCCCTGTCTGAAGCGGCTCCAGTGCCTTGCACAGTTTTTCTTACATGTTCTGCAACAAGATTTGCAGGGTCAAGATAATGAGGCAAAGTTTTTGCTAGCTAGAGCTCAGGACTGTAGAATTACACACTTCATTATTGCTTCAGGTAACGTCACCGAGATTTTACTGAGCGACACCGAAATGTGTAGAGACTGAACTCAGCAAAAGAGGCAGTTTCTTCCCTGACCCTGGTGGGAGATGGTCCTGTGTCAGAAGCAAGCCAAAGGAACGCTGATCCTTCAGAGCTCTCACACCAGCTTGCATCTCATACTGCCCCTCCGGTCTTCCTTCTCTACCATGTGTATTGAAGCCGTATATGGCACACCAGGTGTCTCACTGGGACAGGCTTTGTGTCTTTCGGGAATTCATTTGCTGCTAAACTCTAAAGGTTGTCCCTGTTTTCTGGACAGCATGTGGTGTTTATGTGCAAGGGTATTTGGTGACTGCTGGATCAGAATATAGTACCAGCAGATAGTTACTGGGTCACGTAGTACGACACACTGGCGTACAAGGGAAGTGGGATTATCAGATCCTGAAAAAACTTCGACTTGTTGTGTATCCCCTAGAAACAGCATAACATTTTTCTTGGAGAAGGGCCACTCACAAATGAGTCAAGCCGAAAGTCTAGGAACACAGCAAAAAAATCACTGGCTCGTTCAGGCCCAAATGCTAACCTTCAGTACAGAACATTTTCTACCTAGGAAGGTTTCTCAGTGCTTCCCATTGACTGCAGCCAGGCACCACCTTTGTCTTCATGGCATCAAGTCATTCACATCCCTTTAAAACACAGTTTTCCCTAGGACCTGCATGTTTTTAAGGTCAGACAAGCCAAGGCCAATCTCTGGTAAGGGCTGCATCTCTTCACCTGGGAGTCTTCTTGCATTCCTTCGCTTGCTGCTCTCCAGTTCCTCAACTCCGCTCCCCCAGCTCCCCTGTGAGTGGAGTTACTGCTGACACTGCAGTGAAAGTCACACCAAGCCAGGCACAGACTACACAAGGACATGGAGGACACGGCTGTTCTCCCAGCTCCTGCTTATTTCCCTTCCTGCTCATCATTTTCTGGTCTCCCTTCCCTCTGCCCTGCTTGGAACCTCCTTTTCATCCACCCTCACCTCTCACTTTCTAAAACCGCATTGCTCTGCTTGACACTTCCCTGGGCCCTGTCCAGCACGCAGGAACAGATGGCACAGCCTAGTTAGCCCCAGAGAAGAGGACAAAAAAAGGGTTGCCTTGGTATATCAGTGCTGCGTCTCTGATGCCTGGTGAAGTGGAGGCCAAAAAACCTCATTCTCTGCATTGTGGCCCCTAGGATGAAGCTGATTATTTAAATGTGTTTTACGACACAGCTCGTGATTTCTGGCCAAGTCCTTTCTCGAAGCAAGGAGCCCTGTAGGGGAAACAGTCTCGCAAAGCACCTGGAGTCTGCAGTGGATCCAACGCACGTGGAGGCACACCTGATCTCCAGTACAGGAAATAAAGTGGCCCATTTTCCATCAGCTGAGCCAAACTAAGTTTGAGAATAAAAATAATGAAGGCAATTAAAAACAATAAAGAAAAGCTGCTGAAGGCCCATGTGCTCGTAAACACACACCATAATGAATTAGGAAAATTTAGATCATCCCAAGGGCTGTTTGACTACAACATACAGAGATCAGCTTCTATTTGCTATACCCCAGGGTTGTGTGGCTGAAGCTGAATGTAAGTTAGATCACATCAGATATTTCCCATCCTTTGCAGTGCCCAGAGTTGGACCAGTGATCCTTGGGGACCCTTCCAACTGAGCATATTCTGTGATTGAGTGCTGAGAGTGAACCTTATCATAAATTGGATTCTCAGCTCGTTCTCCAAAGCACGCAGGAAGGGCATTGTGAAACAAATCATGAAAGGCTCTTTGGAGCCTTGGGTACAAATAAAATAAGTTAGGAGCAGAGCTAGATAAATTACAGAGAATGCCTGCCTCACATGGTGGGAGGAGCCTTTGAAGTGGGGAAAAAACCTCCAGAGGTCTGCTCCCATGCTGTTCAGACAGGCATTGACATCAGGCTTGTCTGCTGCCATGTAAAAGAAAGGTTATGAGTGGGGGCTCTGGCTGCCAGCCTCAACACATGGCCCTCACAGGCTGCCCAGAGCTGCTCTTCCATCTCCGGACAAGAAGCATGTGCTGAATTTAGCACTTCTGGCCTCAACATAGGTACAGTTTGCATGTAGGAAGCAGTCACTCTGTTACAAAATTGACACTTTCTGCATAAAAGCCATATTTCAGGAGCAGGTTTTCATCAAATTGAGTTCAAGCGGGCTCCTTTGCTTCGTTTAGACTAAATACAGAAAAAGAAGTACTTTTAGCCCAGAAGGTGACCATGAATCTCTAAATTTTAAAAAAGCACTTTGTTCTCTACAGGTATTTCATGTTCCCATATATTTTGTTCTCCAGGAGAAGCATATCTTCTAAAACTTATTGCGAGTTTAAAAACCAAACGCTCAACCCCTGTAACACCACTCACTCCTGCTCCGCAACAAAAAAAAACCCCAAATCCATCCAAGAAACAAAATCATTTTCCTAATAAAAGGAAAAAGCAGCAGCTAGAGAACCTGAACTTGCTTAGTTGTGTTCTTGAGCAGAGACCATTAATTAAAAAAAAAAAAATTGGTGATACTTTATATCTTGTCCCATCACAAGGAGAGATTAGTACATTCTGTTCACAGAAATGGGCTGGGAACCTCACTGGCCGCAGTTAAGGATTTATTAAAGTCAAACTCCCACAAGATAAAATGGGACACGCAAGTAACCCAGTGTTAGTATTTGAAAGGGACAGGTGTGAATTAAAGCTTTAGAGCAGATTTTCCAGACAAAGCATCTCATCCCAAGGCTTGTGTAACCCAGCTGTATGAAAAGCATTAGCAGCAAGCTGCAGTTCCATACCTAGGGATACACAATGATCCGATGTCCTCTTTCAAACGCATTAATAACAGCGGTACCTTGATTCCTCAAGTGGGCATCAACCCGTGGGCATTCACAGCTCTACCCTCTCCCATTTCAAGCTCCTTGACCCAGGATAAAACTCCCTAGCGAGACCAACAGCAGTAGGTTTTGGAGCTTCACAAAAGGCCTGTTATTTTCAGCACACCCTGTTTCCAGCTCCGCACAGCTACAAAAGTTAGCCATAAACTAATTTTCTTACTTAAATAAGTCATGGTTCGTTTTTGCCTCTGTTTAAAGTTTTATGCAAGATGAAATGTTAAAGCTGACAAGCTTGAAATGAAATATCAGAACATTCCTTGACCTTGTCATCACCATTCGCTTTTTGCTCTTCTGCGCAGTGAAAATATTTTATTTTAAAAAACAGCATATTCCCATGAAACTTGTTGATTTTCATGAATTGGCATTTTCCAGAAGGGAAAAAAAAAAAGAAAATAGTTAGCTGGAAGTTTTTCAAGTAGCTCTCTACACGAGAAATGCAAAGCAGAAAAATTGCCCCAGCCAGTCCAGCTTGAGTTCCCCAAGGGCTTCTGCTTTGCTCCTTTAACTCTGGCCAGAAGATAGAGCCTTCCCTGAATCCCCCCCTGCAAGCCTGTGTAATGTGAAATAGTTCTCGCTACTTCTTGGGTTGCTTTACGCTATCATAAATCCACATGTGTGCTGCATTAATGGAACTGATGTAAGCGAGGGGTAGACATGAAAATCCCTGCTTGGTATCCAGACACAAAATCGGTGTTTGCTCCAGGAACATCCCCAGACAGTTACTGGTTTCTGTGCAGGACTCTTACCTTTGTCATGTGGTTCCTTCCCAGCTTTCTGACCGTGCATCCCACTCCCCAAAGAGCATCCTTCCCAAGCCTAGACTGCCCTAAGCAGCCCCTGGGGCTTGCAGTTTAAAGGGAGTGCTGCAATCAGCTGATCTCCATCACCCGGCCCCCGATTCCCCCACAGCCACAGACCACATTTCCCATCAGGGCTCTGTCCTGTGCTGCTCCCAGCCACGCTGGTGGAGAGCGTGGTGGAGAAACAGCTGCCCTGGGGCCAGCTGATGCAAGTGACAGGGCAAGGACGGTGACAGAGCTCTTAGCAGGGGCTCTGCAAGCTCCTTGGCTGCTCTCTTTACTTGGCAGGTTACTCTGGAATGAAGCTGATGGAGAGAGAAGACACCATGCTATAAACATGCCTCATGCTGCACAATCCAAGCCCATTAAAAGCGTAAAGAAGAAAACACCAGCAAAACTGAGTATGGAACAATTTGGGAGAGACTGTTAGCAGTACAAGTAATTTTGACACGTGCAACAGTGGACGGCCTGTTTCCGGCTACTGAAATTGAGAATAATATACCTGAGTGGTCAGCCAGAGCCCAGAGTACATTCCTACATCCCAAGAAAAGCAGCAAGCCCTGAAGTTACTATGGTGCTGAAATACAGTTTCTAAAGCTGTGATTTAATTATTCACTCTTGATGAGGAAAATTGTGTATCTAAACATAAATTTTCAAAACTGTAAGCCATGAGCTATAAATAAAAGCTGTATTTTCATGATTTACAGCTACATTTGATACTGGCCTTGCTAATGATGTGATGTTTATGTCTGTGTAACTTATGAGTTATCCAGCAAAAACGCAATATTTCAGCTCTTAATAGCTGAAGAAGAGTTTATTGGGAGAGTTTATCAAATGGTGCACTTCATCAGAGTTAAGGGGAATCCTTTCTTTATAACATGACACAAGTTATATCAGGACATGGGCACTATCAGCCTATTATGCAGTATGCCCGGGGGGCTGCAGATTTGAGAAGTATTTATTGAAAACTTGCCAGTATTCAGCTTCAGTTTTTCGTGAATCTTCGTGGCTTCATTCCTGTTTTTCCTTTGTGCAGATAGGAGTGGTGGAACATTTCCAAGATGGAGATGAAGTAGTCTTCCCACCACTACTTTGGCTTTTTTTTGGAATTAGATTTGGTACCTCGGGGTACAGCCTTGTACAAAGGGCCAGCAAGTGTCCTCTGCAATGTTTTTGTCCTGTATCATTACACCAGGAATTGTGGTGAACTGAGGCCACGGTGCTGTTCCTCTGTATACAAGCATATTTCACCTTTTGAAATGCTAAGGAAGGAGATGGCTTATAAATCTCAGACTGTTTCTTCAAAGCTAAAGAAATAAAAGGAAACTTCTGCAACAATCGTACTATAAAGCTATTCTCTTGTGTAAGAGATTTTGCTGTTAGAATGGTATCTCAAACTTTCACATAACTTGGTTAGGAAGGAACACAAAAAATCTGTTTTGATTGTATTTCTCAAAAGTTTCAGAACATCCTAAAATAGTTTGGAAGTCTTGCAAGAATACATTCTATAATGAGATTTGTGGGACTCTTTGCTTCTGCTTAAACTGGAGTGTAGAGGGAAAAAAACCATCAACAAAGTCTAAGCAGAGTTTGCTAAGACTGAAGTAGGTCTGATTTGAGATGGGAATGTAGTTTTGTTTCATCTGTATTCTCATGTTTTATATTAGTGAGAAAATATCTTAAATGTGCTTTGTGTTTACTCTTCTAATCTCACATTAATTTAACTGTAGTCCATTGTTTTTTACACTGTAATTCCATCTCTAAGAAATTGGGAGGTGCAGATTTAATTACTCTAGAAGCACATGTCTAATCGGTAAGGGAAAAGCAATAAGGAGAGGTACTTATGGAAAAGTGTGAACTGTCACCAGTAAAAATGTGGAATGAGAAAATATGTGAATCCAAACGTTCCATTTCACTGTTGTCTTTGTGATCCTGATTTCCTGAGGAAACTTCATTTTTCCCCCCATCATTCTGTCTTGCTCTATTTAGCCATCTGTCTCTTATTTTAATTATTTGCTGACCAAACTGCATCCAAATTTGACAAATAGATATAGTTACCTGAAGCATATTGTGTCCTTACAGCACATTTAAAGCCCCGGTTGAAGAAACTGTTCATTGTAAGTTCTCCTCGTTAGACATCTGAGCTTAATCTCGGGAGCCACATCTGAAAAACACCCTGCACTCTGTTCGTGTTGCTCCTCCCCCACTGAGCTGCTTCCATAGGTGTTCAGTTCTCAGCACACCAGACCTGGCTGTGTTAGGTGCTATGCAAACACAGACCAAGAACAAATTTTATCAGGAGAGGTCTCACAGGGCAGAAAAATGCCTAGAAAATAGCTCTAGACTGAAATACATGCAGACATACAAACTGGTGTTGCTTGCCCTTCCCACATTGACTCGTATTTGTAACGCGAGAAGTGACAAAGAACTTCACTTAATGGATGAGTCTAGGTGCAGTTCTTCATCACCTGTCATATTCCCAAAGTGAACCGAGGAGAGAATTAGATTTTAAATTATTTTCAAGAGCTGAATTCAGCTGCAGCTCAAACCCTGAATTTCTATGCCAAGGCAGATGCCTCTGTTGCAGATGACTGAGGTTAATTATTCATAGCCCGCGAACTCCAGACCTGGGGATGCAAGAGTAATTTTATGCTCGTAAGTCAAATTCACCAGCACTGAGTAAGCAGGTGCAGCCTCAGCAGTTTGAGAGGAATAAATTCTGCCAGGCCACCAGCAAAACTAGGCCACGGTTTAGGGTGCAGATGGCAGGAGGTTATGAAGACGTGGATGTGGCTGATTTGCTTCCCGTAGCAGTTCTAATGTAGTGTGCAGCTATCTGCCTTGTATTTACTACAACTTGTACTTTCCTGCAGTGCTGTTCTTCTCTCTGGAAATGCGTGCTTGCAGGCCGTGGTGACAGATGCTGTACAGACTGTGTGTTTCACTGATTCTCAAAATGCTGTAAATGGTATTTACATTTACAACAGCCTAGGATGCTGAAGTTCTCTGTACCTCGCAAGATGAATGCCATTGCACAATATCAAGCTCCTGGGAAAACACTAGAGTCCTTTCTGCAGGAGAAGTGAAATATTTAGTCCCTAAATCCCTGTGGGGCACAGCAGGGGCATAAAGGGATGTGGAGCTCTGCTCTCAGCGTGGTTCTGCACCGACTCCTAGCATCTGGCCCATTTGCCACTCGGAGCAAGTTGTTTCACACTCTCCTGAAAGGTATCTGGCTTAGGGGGAGAGTGTGGATTCTTTTTCGTAGCACAAAATAGCTGTGACTTGTCTGGACAGAAAATGACGGGCTCCTACAGCCATCCCAGCTTCTAAAGGGGAGGCTGGCAGAATGGAGGTGCCTGAGTGTGCCAGAAATAACAGAGCCCCTCTCTCCTGCAAGGGTGGCCATCTGTCCTGCTCTCCCGACTCTGCCTTGGAACTGCACTGTGATCTTTGGCAACCTTCTGCTTCCAGCCTTCTCATTTACAAACTGGGGGCTTGCAGTGTTTCCTCCACCTCCAAGGCCTGCTACAAAGCTCTGAGACAGAAGATGCTAGAGAGGTCTAAAAATACCATGGCTGCTAAAATTTGGAGAGCATTTGGATCAGAAAAGCCAGTGAGAGGCATCTGGAATCTATCCCAGATCCAACAAGGTGCATTCGTTTCCAGTTAGACTTTGTCATCTGGGTGGCAATGAATCAACGAGAGGAGAACTTCTATTTCACATGTGCTCTAGCAAGACACTGCATTATTGTTTGTAACACAAGTAAGTGCTGGATAATATTCCAAATAGGACTGCTTTGTACTTTAGTGCCTCTGGCAATGGTGTTAAGTGCATAAATATTGCAGTTCTGCATTGAAAGGTGATTCTGCTTAAGAGAAAATTTAGATGGTTTGAATTTTGGTAATATCCTGACAAGAGTCATATTTTAAAATTCTCTATAAAAAGAAAAAGCCACGGGACTAGGGCTCTGAAGCAGACATCTTGGCCCTCTTCCCCACAAGCAGTGCAATGCCAAGAGCCCTAAGAAACCCAGCCTTTGTGCTGACTGATCCCAAAGCTTCCTGGGTTGTGAAGAAAAACTGTCAAAACCAAACCATCTCTTCAAAACGTTTCAACTTTGACAAATAAGCAAATGCTAATGGAAAAAAAAAGAGTATAAAAAAAACCCAAACCAAACCCAAGCCTCCTGGAATTTTTCTCAACCATGCTAATAAACACTGAAGTGCAATGGCTCCAGCTAAGCAAACAGGAAAGCATGCTCTGCTGTCTAACTCTGCAATCTGGCAGTGGTAAAATAAAGACCGGATTAAAGGTGTGTTGGACCACAGCAACCAAGAGATTTCTGGATCTCTAAATAAGACCGTGTAATAAAACACATAAAGATAGTGCCTTTTTGTGAGCTAAACCCTGTTTTGCCGTGCAGGTTGATGCCTTGAGGTGGCCACCTAAAAACAGAGACTAGACAAGAATAAGAGAGTAAAAGTAGGTATTTATTTGAAGGGCCTTCAAAGGTACACCCTGGGCAGTCAAAAGGCTACACCCAAGATGGACCCTGGGTCACGAGTTCTTCACACTTTTGTAAGCTTGATCCATTTGCATATCAGGGTTAATTCCAATTAAAACTTCAGTTAATGACGTAATTACTCCAAGTTTGCCACTCCTCTCAAGGCTTTAGTTTACACATTTTGGGGCCTGGTGTCCTTGAAGAGCAAATCTAGAGAAGCTTGTTATGCCTAACCAGCATGAGAGAACAGCAGCTAACAGGCCACACGAGACTTCAGAGTTACACACTAAGCAGTACAGGATTTGAAAAATATAAAAGTTAAAACCTAAGGTATCAAGGTAATCAAGGCTGATGTTGTGGTGAAGCCATCCAGGAGAGCATACTGGAACCTGCTGTTGGCCAAAACAAATAAATAATGACTTCAGGAAAAACGCACATCTGTTGCCTCCTTTTGATTGGCAAAAAACGTCACTGGTATTGCAGTGGCTCCCTAATTTACAAAATTAGCCCCTAGGATAATTATGGCTGTGGCCTTTGTGAAGGGCTCTGAGCGTTGCGCAGGTACCGCGCTATCCGTGAGGTGTTATTCCAGCCCTGTTGCTGGGATACCCTTACATGATGGGAGTACTCACGGTAGTGATACTGCCAGGAGGGAGTGTGGGCAAAACTAGAAATATCTTCCCCACCCACCCTTCATGTTCAGTGTGATGGTAATTGCTGTTCCCTCTTTCTAGGCTAGGTAAACATCCCAGCCGGCTGTGGAGAAGGCAGCTCTCCCTGGGTGCTGCACACCCTCCATCCCTCCCTCCCTGCAGGACTGGGAACACGAGCTGTGGTGCCTTGGCTGTTCTGCAGCCCATCAGCTCCTCACACGCTCATGTCCCAAGTCACCTGCTGGACTAGGCGCCTTTAATGAAGTAAAGCAATGATTCACCTTCCTCTGTGGCTAAAACACCCGTGTGTGGCACCTCATCCCATTCCCTGGGCATTTTGCAAACGAATCACCATCTAGGTCTGCAGGGATTAACTGCATTGTTTGCTCTGTCTGCCTAATCTATATGTCTGCTCTTTCCATTTCGTTATTTGCTTTGGGATTCATGTTTGAAGAGCTATGACTCACTCTACCCGTGCTCCTACTGCTTAAAATTAAAATAGGAAAGCTTCTCCCTCTACACCCTCCACCTCCCAATTTTCTAATATGTTGCCTTCTGAAGCTATACAAGACCTTATAAATCCTTCACCAGAAGGGAGCTGACAGAGAATTCCCATCTGTCACATTAACACAGCCTGGTTGGAAATATTTTTGAAATTTAGGATTGTATATGGAGGGAGGGAATGGACAAGGAACTGTCTACGTGACTGGGAGAAGGAGAAATAATGGGAAACTCTGAAGCACGGCTACCTTGAGTTTGAGAATTTAGGCCCACCTTGAAATTTGCTTCATCTACTTTTATAGAGGATGAGCAACCACCACTCTCTACCTGCAGTGTTGGTGATTAGCACATCTGTGACTGTGGCCCTTGCCATCTTGCTCCGGACCCTTAAAAACTGAGACGCTTTTGTTAAAAGTAAAAAATATGGTGCCTAGCAATTGCCAGAGCTTAAATAGGAATACTTGAAAATTTATTGTGCCTACGCTTTCAAAGAGGGGGAGGATTGTGTATCTTAACAGTAAGTTTTTTGTACAGCCTCTCCTTTGAGCCAGACTCCTGTGCCACCGAAACCACTGCTTTGGGCATGGCTGTGCTGGGTTTTCAGCCTTAGGTGTGAAAGAGTAAGTTCAGATCTCACCGAGCGAGCACTGAATATGGTCACTCGGGAAAGAGGAGTGAAACAGCTGAGGTGTGTGCATGCTCAGAGTAATTAACCTTTGGCAAGGCTTTGCGGCTATGCCTCTGCTGCTACACAGAATAGACTTTAAAGACTGGTTCTTAGCCCTGAGTTCTCCTCAGAGCTAACTCCACTTGAGCCCAATTTGTCTCAGAGGTTGCTGCTTAGCACAGTCCAAAACGAAGACGGGGCAACCTGGTGAGTGAACAGTGTGAATGATTGAGGCTATTTCCCACTCCTCCTTTCTTCTGCTGTGTCATTCAGCACTGTATATTTGTGCTTACCAGTTCAGTCTGACCCGTGGGCTTCTTTCTTTCTGGGGCTGTCCTGAGCAGGAGCCTTTGGTGACTTGCAATCACTTCATGGGCTCACAGAGCTGCAGTGGATGAATCTACATCACGGGGCATTGTTTTCAAGCTATAAGGCAGAGTCAGTAAAAGATAGTAATTAGTGCAGGAAAAAAAAACCAACAAACCACCTTTTTCTTTTGTAGGATTGCTTTAATTCTGAGATGTAAGCGCAGATAGTACGTCTGCATTCCTCAGTTCCACTGAGTAGGAGGAGGGCAGAGTGTTACATTGCA
Organism: Rhagologus leucostigma; assembly: GCA_013397725.1. Taxonomy (NCBI): domain Eukaryota; kingdom Metazoa; phylum Chordata; class Aves; order Passeriformes; genus Rhagologus; species Rhagologus leucostigma. The sequence continues at coordinate 175,967 of VZTD01000066.1, read as the reverse complement.
GCTTTCCAGGAACTTGCTTCACTCTGCCTCATCCCCTGTGTCTCATAGAGCAGCTCTGTCATCACGCAGGATGCTGTTGAGCTCGTGTTTTAGCCCGTGCCCACGTCACAGCCCGTGCCACGCAGTTCTCCCTGGAGCTGAACACACCCTGGTACCAGCCAGCCACACTGCAGCCCAGCTCCGGGTATGACATGGACAGAAAGGGGTGGCTTGACAGCCTGAATCCTGATCTCGTTTCCACCTGTTACACAAACGTTCCGTGGCTCTGGGCTCTCGCTCTGGCTGTCAGCTCGTCTCTATCACTGCAAAGCAGTGATAACCTTACAATAGCAATCCAGATTTTCAAAAGAGCTCAGCCTCCCACTCTGACAGCCAGACTTTACAAGGAAATCACCCCTGATTCAGGCACCAAAATGTAATGTTCATAGGTAGAAAAGAAGTTCAGCACACTGAGTCCTCAGCTTCTCACGCAATCTGGGCAGCAGACGCTGCTGCTAGGGTTGTTGGAAACTTTGAAAAATTTGCACCTTTTTTAAGAAACTAAAAGAGAACTCAGTTTTTCTGAAAATCTGGCTCCAATTTAGGTGTTGAGCACTCAAAAATTTGAGTCTGAGCTCTCTGAAAAATCTGGCATCTAACAAAGGAGTGCTGTGAGGATAAATTAATTAATGTGAGATCCTGGGGTAACAGTGTTGACAGGCCTGCTAAACTTTGTAAAGAAGTGAGGAAGAGTTGCATGTGTTGAAATTTCAGGGAAAATACCTAGTAGGTGAGAAATTATGACCTACTGTGGATCTGCCACCACGTAGGGAAAACCACAGTAAGTTCTCCCATTGCTGGATTCTGCCACTGGGAGGATGAATACTGTTGCCAGTGACAGATATGATACTATTGGCACACAACTTTAGAAGCTTTAAAACATTAAAGTACAGGCTTTTAGTGAAGTAGAAAAACACAGTATGTCTTTAATCCTGACTTCCTAACCAAGCAGTGCAAAGAATGTTTGAAAGCTGTTGCCGTGTTGCTATTAGTTTCAACCAGAAAATTTGTTGTCAGGTGGACTTAAATTTTCCAGATGACAGTAATATCCCTGCAGGAAATGAGAAGGAGATGAAGCAATGTCTTTGAAACTGCTGAGGGACTAGTGTTGTAAAGGAATTATGCAAATATGGTAATTGTATGTTTTTAACTGTATGGAAGGAAGAGAAATGCATCTAGGAGACGCCTGTTGTTTGTTCTGCATATTCACTGGGGTAACACCCGCTTAGTGAAAAGTGCTTGTGACTGTCAAGGGGCTTCACTGTTCCTCTCAGGGACAGCCAGATAGCTCTGGTTTGGAGGAGAAATAGAAAGGGTCTTAGTTCTAATGTAGTCCTTTCGTTTCCTGATAGCTTCTCAAACACAGCTGAAGAACAAGGCTCCATCTGGCACATCCCCACTGTGTGGGGCAGCCACACCTCCAGCAGGTTAGCAACATTTATCTCGTAGCTTCGTGTTCCGAGGACCTTCTATCTCTGTTTTCTAGTGAGCTCAGCAGCCACAGTCTAACAGAGACAGAATTCTAATGAGTTCAACAGAGCTACTCTATTTCAAATCAGCAGAGAGAGCAGTCAAGTAAATAATCTTTTTGCAGACGCGGTAGTTATTTGTTCACACATATCTACGTGGACCGTATTCCAAGGGCAGTGGAAACAAGCAGGTTTGGCATTTTTGCCCTTTTTTACCTATCTTGCCTCTCTTCTCAGCATTTCTTTTATAAGTTTTCTCTTTTGCCCTTGGGGTACATCTGGCTGTCCCTCTTGCCTGCTTCTGCTAATATATTAAAAAAAAAAAAAAAAAAAAAAGAGGTGGGAAAATTAGATGATTTCTGGAATGTGTCAGCAACAAGTAGAATCTCTTGGGATCACCTTTGACATGGAGGAACAGTAAGTTTGAGAGAGGAAATTGGTTTCCCCACGGCTGCTGGTTTTCCTGGACTGGCTTACCCCACTCCCACAGTGTTGAACTATTGAATGCTCAATTAGTGTTCCCCAAAGTGTCAAATGAATTGAACCAACTCCAGAAATTCTTCACTGCAGTTGATGTATCATTTTTCAGGCTCTGAGAAAAGGACCTACTGTTTCACTCAGTGCAGCAAACAAGTTCTCCCCTTCTCAGCCCTGTGCTGTTGTGCTTTTGTTTTTAACGTGGTTCAAGGACACCTGCAAAAATAAACAGGAATGGCAAGTTATTGCCTCCAGAATGTGTGGAGTACCTCAGCAAACTAGTTTATAAATAGCTAGACAGATGGATATAATGACTATAGTATCTTGAAGTATTTTGGTTCGGTTTTGTTTTGCTTTGGGCAGTTGCTATAATACCCTGTGTGATTCTGACAACAGTAATGGATTCCCAAAGTGCAGATGGCCAGCTCCATTTTGAGCTACAGGCCAAAAATCATGCTGGCAAGCCCAAGCATGGGCTTGATTTTTTTGGACTCAAAAATCATGACCTATATTTCACCCCAAATGAAGGGATTTCTTCACAAGCTGATGGAACTGGGCTTGTAACTTAAAAAAAAAAAAAAAATTGAAAGCGTTGCTTATATTTCATATTTATATTTTTGAGTCTTTGTAATGTGTTTGGTTACATTTTCGTCTCATCTTTATATCCAAGAGTCGTAAATTTCTTGCTTAGTAATAAAAACAGAGACCATAGCGTGACTCCAAGTTTCAAAGCAAAAGCTTTCACTAGAATAGAAAAAATGACAGAAGTTAGAAATTAAATTTTTGGTTTTGGCTCAAGAGGATTCCAAGGATAACCCATTCTGGTTCAGCCCAGAGCACATTCCGGGAAAGTTTCATCTTGCCTTGAATCACTCACTAAGGTACTCAGTGTAATAGACTCTGCAAATCTTATTTGCGTTAACTTTGTTAGGTTTGCTTATTACAGTCATCTTGACCCAGCCTTCGCTAGGGATGTCGGCTTCCTTTCTGTTGGCCAGGCTTGTTTCTGTGGTCAGAAGAAGCAGACAAATAAAAATAAGATATAGCTACGCCGGGTGCTGGACAGGACTGAGTGCGTCATGCACCAAGATGCTCAGAAGAATGAAAAAGCAGAAGTTATATAAACTTTAAACCTCAAATCACAGCTGGATTTTAACCTGATGTACCAAAGAAATTTGCAACAATTTTGCTAATTATTCTGAAGCGAGTTTTAGTAGTTTGGTGCTTTGCAGTGAGATCAAAGATTGTTTTTCAAGAATTGAAATACTCAGCCTTGAGTAAATAGTAAAGAGCCACTCTTCCCAGTTCAGTCAGGAGCTGTTTATGAGAAAACTGCATGCACAGGGAAGTCGCAAAGAGGATCTTCCTGGAGAGTGATTCAGGAGAAGAACTGAACAGAGAACAGAGACAGGGGCAGAGAGACAATGGGTGAATATGCAAATACCCTTTGTTATTCCCTGAGCCTGACAGACATGAGGCAGTTAATTAACTGATAATTTTCATAACGGGTTGGCAAATATACTTATGTTATTATGCTGGGATGGACGAGAAGTGTTCAGAGAACGGAATAAGAATTCAAAATGATCCTGGTGATTTGGAAAAGTGATGTAAGATGACTGTTCTTTTAAGAGACCACTTCTATTTAGAAAAAGGTTGTGATACAACACGGGCAAGTGGAATTTGTGGCAATGAGGCAGAAGACATTAATGGCATGAACACAGCCTGGGGGTTGTTTGGCTGAGAATCACTTTGTCCAGCAAGGACTTGAGGGTTATAATGGATCAGAAGCTGTGACCATGAGTCAAATTAGCCTGTGGCAAATAGGGAAAATATTATACCAGTGTGTTTAAAACCAAGTATCATCTGTAGTAATCACTCCACTCTATCTGGAGCTCCTTAAGACTGAGAAAGCAGCAAGCAGCATTCTCCAACGTTTAAAATGTAGTTGTGCTTACAACAAAAAGCAATGGTCTTAAGATTGCAGTGAGGAGGACTCAGACCTTAAGGCAAAACATCCAACAGCAAGGATGGCAGACCCCTGGAACAGACTGCTGCGGGAAGGTGGGAGAATCCCAGAAGGCTAACACCCACAAGATAAACATCTGTCAAGAACGGGCGTAGCTGAGCTGTCACAGGGCAGACTGGGTGACCTCAGGGTCTTTATTTCCAATGATACGTTGGCAAAGCCTGTATAAAAGAGGAAGAGCTCCATACAGTACCGTCACCATTTCTTTAACATTCTGGGCAAAGTGCCTCCCTTTTGGTACTTCGTGATTCTGAGGGCGATGGCAGCTGTTCAGTGCAGAAGGCAGCTTGCAGCAGAAGCAGTACAAGGGCGAGTGGAGAAGTGTGACGAGGCTGTTGACTCAGCCTGTGTGATGAGTTGTGGCTTCAGAGCCTCTTGCCGTCATAGGATGCTCAGGAAAGAGGCAGGGGTGGCATCGCTGCCCACCACTTGCTTCTAGCACAGATGATGGTGGAGCTTGGGCCGTGTGAACGAAAGTATTCAGAACTCAACGTCTTTGGGTTTTACAGCACACACGAGGATTTTACAGCAGCTCCCTGGCCCGGAGAAAAGCCCCTGCATGCCTGCACTTTATTTATCCCTGCATGGTATAAAGGTCTGCTGCAGGAGCCTTGCTCGTGTTTGGCCTTCTAGCAAGATTCTTGTTTAACATCTCTGAGAGAAGCCCGATGTCCCACCTGCCTCACTTCCTCCTGGGGCCCATTAGAGAAGCCAGCACGGTTTCCTACAGCTTCAGTCCTTACAGACTGCAGGTCTTACTCTAACTTGGCTCCTTATCAAATGTTATGCGTGGAAGAAAACACTAAAAATACACTTGAAAAAGCCGAAAGAAAGAGATAATGAGAGTCAAAAACAGAGCATTTTCAGGCACGAGGTGTGTACAACCCCAGAAATTCTACCTTCGTTTTAGTTTTCAGCTTTCTAAGAGTGCGAGAAAGTTCTGGGAGAGTGGGAGAGTGAGTGCTTTGACATGCACACAAAAACCTGTTCCTTGGCAGAAAAAATGTTGCTGAATTTGCTACTATATCGAGAGCTTTACTACACTGACCTCAGCACATACGCAGTGTTTCCTAAAGTAATGTCTTTCTTCTGAATTCCCTCCTTTCTTATTTTCATTTGGAAACTGTGTAGTCAATCAATATAACATTAGATAGGCTCCTAAACAGAAATAGGCGTCAAATCGAAGAAGAGGAGTGGGTGAACAAAGCGGTGGTAAAAAAAGGGAAGACTGGGATTAAGGCTGCATAGAAATTTCTTCTATTTTAAATAATGTTCATAGCATTTTCTCAGCTTCAAAATACGAAGCCCGGGGCAGAGAAATTGGTTGGTTGCCTGTACTGCCTCCTGTATTTTCATTGCCTTCCTATGGGATTTTTTTCCCTGGCATAAAATCTATCTATTCAGACCGTGGGGGTTTGTCCTCCATGTGCAATAATCCCATTTCCAGTGCAGAGCCCCTAAATCACAGCTCTCCCCAAATGGCCTGTGTTCAGTTTAGCTGCTGGAAGAAAGGTCATGTAAACGAGAGCATCTGAAACAATCAAGCACACAATAGATCATTTGTAGTCTCACAGCAATGAAAGGAAGTTTCCATAAATAAGTCCCTAACAAGCCTGAATTGTTATTTGGGCATGACAACAATCTAACTAAATACGGAGTGTAAATCCGGGGACTTTGATTGAAGGGATCACCCAAAATATTTAGTTGAATTAATGAAAGAATCAATTACCACCTCTGTTTTCTCGTGCTGCACTATCATCCTTGCAGAGTTTAAACAATGTTGAGGGTACTTGAACAAATGCTGTTTGAGTTGAATTTGCCCTGAGCAACCTAGACTATAGCTATCCTTAAGGGAAAAAAACTTGAAATGGAGATTCCAGCCTGTGTCTGATGTCTCCATGGAACCTGCCCTGCAGAAGCCACCAAGAAGCAGCCAGAGAGTGGAGACTCATGTTTTCCACACACTGTGGAGCTGCAGGGATTAAAGCCTTCTGGTGAAAAGTTTTGTGTCCCATTAGTAGCACCTCAGCTTTTGTGTGCTGGTGACAGAAGGACTACCTGGTGTGAGGAATTGCATTCCCACACAAAATTTTAAAACCTGAAATCTTAATTTAATTTTATTTTTCCTTTAGGACCTCTTTATTGTTTCAGGACTTTTGGTGTAATTTATGCCCTGTTATTTGACTTTATTACACAAGATGCCAAGATTTATGTTAATAGAGGAAAATGCATTTAAAATGTCTCCTGGTATATTTCCCTTGAAATACAGGAAGATTACAGCTGCTGCAATAAACTCATAATCTCTGAATGCTAGAATGGAAATGTTTGACATTAACAGGCTGCTTTTAGAAATGAAATATCTGTAGCAAGGACATGGAGAGCTCACAACTGACGTCTGGTTGTGACTGCATTTGAACTTTGTGTGCTATTTGAGATTCAGAGGGGGGAAATGTTAACTTTTTACACATACCTCAGCACTTCTTGATGTCAACCAGAACCAGAGGCAGCAGAATTCCTCAGGAGAGACTGCTCCCATGTCAGTTTGGAGTTGGCAGGAACCAAGGAGAATGTGAAATCTTGTGAGAAAGTCTGATCCTTCCTATTTTCCAGTCTCAGTTACTTCCATGGAAAAGGAATGCTAGGGAATGCATACAGAGATTTATGTCTCAACTGCAGCACAAAGTTTAAAAATCTGGAATGGTACGGGACAACTTTGGGAATAGTTGGGTTTGAATCAGCCCCGAGTTTGTGACGTACCCTGGTTAAATATGTGGCTGGGAGACCTTGAAAGTGGTAAACCATCCTGTAGCCCTTTCTGCATGAAATTTCATCACGTTTAGTGTGTGGAGGCTGGCTGTTCACGTAACTGTGAAGTAGCAAATGACAGTGAGATGAAAAGAGGTGGTCTCTGACCAGGTTCTCTACTCTGCCACAGCACTTTTGTGCCAACTGAGATTTTCCTAGCTTATCTCACTGTAAATGTGATGCAGTGGAGCAGAGACTTAAGTCTAGGTTTAGAAAATCTGGGCACACTTAAAATTAAAGTATTACAGCGGAGCTGTAGTTCTTACTACTCGTAGCAATCCTTAGCGCTTAAATAAGATGAGGCCCGTTTTTGTACCCACTAAACTCCTGCTGAACTCGGCTGGCATTGACGGGGCAGTGACTAATTGCTCAAAATAAATTACCATTGCCTGCTCTGAATTCCTTTTTGCTAAGAATCTAGATCCTTTTGATATACATAGGGTTATTTAAATTATCCTTTGAAAAAGGAACATCAGAGGGTGGGTCTGAGCATGACCTCCACTTTTGGGTTGGGGAAGCCTTGTCATAACAGACATTTATCTGCTGGGCAGGTTTTAATTTACATCCTAGGCATTAATTGCACGATGTATTGCACAACAAAAATGGTACCTTTCCCTTGCCCTGGAATACTCTACTGGGAGGAAATCGACCTCAGAGTGGTTACGTAGCCTGAAGGAACACAACCGTTTTTGTGCAGAAAAATCACAGATACAATGCTGCCTATGTCAAGAGAAACAAACAACAACAGAACCCAAAATAACCCCCAATCTGCTTTAAAAATACCAATAATTTGCTATTTTTTGACAAAGGAATCATTTTAGTGTTTAGCTTATGACTATATTACATCCTGGATACACAGATATCAGAACTGAAACACACCACAAGCCAGCCCAATTAAAATTCTTCCCTTCTTATCATCTCTTCACATTTCCATCTAGTTAGAACAATGACATTAGGCCAGCCTCTAGTTGAAACAAGGTCAGAATGGTTTCAAAGAAGTCACTAAAATTCATGTGCAGTTTTCTGTGTAACTGAAAGCAGAATTTCATCCATTAAGTATTAAATGAGCACACTTAAAGTAAGAAATATGAGACTCCAAGCACATGTATCATCAGTTCAAATTAGATTTTACCTCTTGGAGCCTCCCAGCACAGTGAAGAAACAAACAGGCGTGGAAAGGAATTTCACAGTCAATGAGGAGAGCAGCATCTCTTCTACTATTTATTATTGCCTTTCCTATAGAGAACCACGGAATGTTTTCTTTTGTTCATCAGGAATAATTTTTTTATGGTTTTAATGTAAATTCTTTCTTGCGTTCGCTTTGGGCATTTCGTGTGTCTTATTCTATAAAATCTAGAATGATTCTTTCTCCCTTTCTAATCATTATGCGTTGTCACCATTATTTTGTTTATGCTCTAAAGGGCTTGGAATTGTATACAAATATGAAAGAAATCACAGTCCCATCCCTCAAAAGCTTAGGAGGGAAATACTAACATCTTTGAGTTCATCCCTTTTCTGGAAACTAAATTTGGCCTTTAATATCTTTTAAAGGGAAATCACAACATTTTGGGAAAGAAATTATTTATTTAAGCCAAGAAAAAGGAACTCAGTAGAATCTTAGTTGGGGGTTTTATCTGACTTGCTAAGACTTCTGAAAATGTCTTGTTTCCCACTTTGAAGGGATAAACTGAAAGACATTTTGCTATTCCAGTAATGCTGGGAATGAATATTGAAGTGTTTCATCTGGAAGCTCGTTAGATTAAGCAGAATAGCTTAAAACTGAAAACCCAATATTTTCATACCTTAATGTCCTGGTCGTGGCTGCAGTGAGAGTTGAGAGCTCATTCTCTTTGATGAAGCACAGCTTTGCTGGGAGACTGTTTTACTACATCATTTTCTCTCTTTGTGTGAACTTGGTTATACAGGGGAATATTTAATACAAAATATGGTGAAGCAAAAGTCAATTTACAGGTAAAGACTGCTTTTGATGACGAATTTATAACCAGCTGTAGTCTGTAACAGTAAGGAATTCTTGGGTAAAGAGAAGTAAAGACCTTTCTTTTACTTAACATATTCACTAGCATCAAAGGTATTAAGGCCGTTTTTCTCAGGTGGTGCTTCACAGAATCAGATCCAAAACTGAATTGCATGGTGTCCACCTTCTGCAACCGATGAAACTGATCTCTGATATACAGAAACTTATTCCTTGTCAAGAATCTGATCTCCACCCTCCATACAGTACAGGAAGGTACCAGGGTCTTGGAAAAATAATACGTGATCGTGCCCCTAAAGATTGTATAGTAGACTCAAAGTAATTAAACTGAGGTATAGTGGACAACCTGAATGCTAAATACTTAAAGCTTGTTTTCTTGCGAACTTAGCAAGCATATTAGTAACAAAATAAATATATCAACTAATTTTAATAAATGGTTGTCCCATTGATTTTATGCACCTAAATGTTTACGTTATATTTCATGTAAATAAAGTTTTTATATGCAAAAGGTGGAGTGGAGATACAGGCACACAGGGTTAGAAGAGGCCGTGGTTGGTCAATGAGTCTAATCCTTCAAGTCATTAGTGCCCTGTGAGGTATTTGCCTTCTTTGTGAATAGTGTATTAAAAGAAAAATTACCTCATCCATAAGTTGTTTTCTGTTTTAGATTAACAAATATGTACAGTCTTTGAAGAAGACATTGCACTGTAGAAATCAATAGCAGATTGCTTTGATAGAGTGAAAATAAAAGAGATTAGGAACAAGAAAAACATCAGGAATTGCCAAAGCTGCTTCTTCAGTCAAAAGTTATTCCCTGGTTTAAGTCGAAAAGGAAGAACAAGATTGCTTCAACTCTTCCCATGTGTTTGTCATAGCATTTTTAAGGTATAATAGTGTATATTAAATAAAGCATAAGGTATTTAAGAGTATTGTCGTGCCTCGGACACCTGTGTGTTGTCTGATGAACACTGAATCAAGCTGACTTCGCAGACAAATATTCTCGCTTTGTCTCAGTCTTGCTGGGCGGACAGCAACGTACTTGTGGATTTTAAGGGGTGTTTTGCCTGGGAAATAATGGATGAAAGCATGTGAGGATATGGCAGTCACGCACACGTCGAGGACTCATGAAGGGGAGTTGACATAGCACACTCATCCTCACAAGTCTGACAAGCAGATAATCTGAATGTGCTGTGACATTCATCCATAACTGAATGGCTGAAATGCCTGTTCTAACCCCAATTTACTCTAACTGATTAGTTCTTCTATTTATAATTCCAGAAAATGGCCCTCTTTTCAGAAATGTCAACTGAAAACCAGGGGAATGATACCAGTGCACCTGATTTTTAGATTGCTTAAACTCTGATGACCCGTGAGGCAAAGTGATGAATCTTCCATTTCACTGGGGTGCTGGATGACGTGAACTACAATTAATGCCATCAGAGGAAGCAGACAGTTCTGCTCATGGGCTGCCACTTAGTCCTGTAGCTTTTGCAGCTGCAGAGTAAATAGCTCTGTAGCACGCTTTTGGAGGTTAATTCTCTACCAGGATAGTTACTCAGACACTGAATTATGTGCACAGTCCTCGGTGCACCTGGGTCTCAGCTCCACGTGCATACTGTCAGCTCTGCACATCCATACTCCCACACAGCCCCACAGCCCAGAACTGGGTGGGACAATTTAGTTATGGCTGCAAAACACTCTGCATCCAAAATGCCGTCATTTGGGGTTGATTCACAATTGCCAGAATCTCTGGAATTTTCTCTAGTTTGTCTGAAAAAATTATCTCCTTTCTTTCAGAGCAGACTGCTTGCTGATTTGACAAGGGGTTTCAGCCTCCCTAAAGCTGAATTTTCCTTTTATTATTATTTTGTTTACAAACCTCCTTCGTTTTCTACCTCTCCTCCTGTCCCTGGACTGATACTGCATCAAATTGCTTCATCCAGTCCATCCCCATTCAGCTGTGGGAAGTTGCTCAGCTCCACTTACTCCCCACAGTCCGTTCAAAACACTGCCCGGCTGAGTTGTTAGCATAGGTGAGAAGGGGCTTCCTGTCCTTTCACCTCCAACTTGTATTGTAAATCCTAAGCAGGAATATTTGTTTCCCCCTTGATTAAGGGAGGTTTTTCTGATCCCTGCTGGGTTCCCAGGATGGCCACAGCAGCACATCCCTCACTACTGTCCCTCAGCCAGAGGCTGCTTCCCTTCAGCGGGGCTGCAAGAGGCTCAACACACGATCCTCCCAGTACATTGCAGATGTGGCTGGCGTGCAGCACCACAGGCAGCAGCTCACCAGCTTGTCTTCACATCTGCAATGCTCAGGGGACACACACAGAGCTGCTTTCTGTGTCCTGACTGACGGGAAAAGTACCCTGGACACAGTGGTTTTTGGCTGCAGGCCTACGCGGAGCGTGAGGGTGCACGCCGACTTCTCATCTTCCTCTGGGCCAGCTCGTCAGATGACTCGAGAGGAATGCTAGGGTGGATCTCCAGACACTTCTGGCTGTGCCGAGGGCACATCCATCATGGTCTCATCGTGGCTGCTTACGTCTTTGAATGAGAAGAGCTGGGAGGAGGGAACGCTGAAGGCAAAGCCCTGCAGCTCCAGGGCAGCAGCCACATCCCAGGACATCCCTCACTCCAGGCCGCTCCTTAAGGCAAAATGCGAGAGCAACATGTTAGAAAGCTCAGTTCTCTGAATCTGTGGGTTCCAAGTAAACTGATGAGAGGAGTAAAGATAAAAAGGGAAACAAAAATATTTGCAGCCGTTCGAATAGGAAATTTCTGTGTCATTCAGACGTCAAAATCAGATTTTGTTCAGGCATCGGCACATGTTGCTGCACTGGTTTTTACAAGACACCAGATGCTGATCTGATTTGCTTCACAGAAGCCATTAACAATCCAGGAGATTTAGGAGGCTGCTGATAAGAGAAGGTACAGCAGCTCTGTAAAATTGTCTCATTAAAGGTCGATAAGGATTGAAGTGGGAGCTTTCATCTACATTTGATCTCTTCCCAAATATGTGGAGTGGTTGAACCTGCCCATTTTCCTGAATAATAAAACTATTACATTAAACCTTTCACAAAGTAGTAGATTAATTCACAGTCCTCCACTGAAGAGGCAGTTGTAGAGATTTTTTTGTAACTGCCTTTTTTTTTTTTTAATGTCAAAGCTTTGGAGGCTACTGCTGACATTTACTTACGTGGTTTTAATTAAGTATTATTTTCAATGCACCTGAAGGTGTAGTCAAAAGATTTTTTTTATGTATGCTGTGTCAGCAAACCTAAGCAATAATTCCATCTGAAGCTGATAAGGTACAAATGTAAGTTTAGAGAGCAGTTAAGTGTAAATATTTTCCACTTGATTTTTTTTTTTGGTGTTTCTGTTCTGCCTAACAGATCCTTTCTAAGTCATGCTGGATTCTCCCTTGGGAAGCAGTTCCTTTGCTGGAACTGCTCTAGGCTCCCTCTGAATGGAAGCAGCACCGTGACAAAATAGATACAATGGCTTAGAACAGCAAGTGAGCAGCACATTTACATGGCAGGAGCTCTGCCTTCACAGTTTCTTTGAACATGCCTGAAGCCATTTGAAGGCGCCCACTCGTGTAAGGAGCAAAGCTGGAGAGCATCACCAGAACCCTGGGCCTGGGAGGGGTTGGACTGCCCGGAGCAGCTGCAGCTGTAGCGCTGCACCAACCCCAGCTTAAAACAGCAGCTGGAGGGCGAGAGGGAGAAGAAGGGAAGAAGAAAGGACGGGCAAGGGATGGCACAGTGCAGCCCAGGGTGCCTGCTTTAGGGTTCCCACTGTGTTCCCAGGCTTCCTGTTCAGAGTGGAGTACTCCACAGCGAGCTTGCTGTCACTTAATGAGAACAACAGAATTCAGATCAGAAGTACTCCTACGAGGAGGTGTTACAATTAAGAGTAGCCTTTTCCAAGGAAGTTACAACCAGTGGACTCACATTTCTTACCCCTGTGGTCAGAGTTGGTAGTTTGCTGAAATTCTGGAAGCAGGGAGGTGATGCTGGTTTGAGTTTTTATTGAAGTTGTGGTGGGTTTAGGTATTTGCCACGAGGCTTTTCTCAGTAACATTGTCAGCACGATGGCAAAGGCTAGCATTCACAGCTTGCAATAGCTGAAACGTTCCAGTACACTCAAGTGATTTAAGTGCTTTGGGGATTTCTGCCCTAATTCCCTGAGAGCAAAACTTGAAATGCCACTTACAGCAGAAGAAATTACAGCAAATACACATATGAATAACATCATTTACAATTAAAGGATAACTAAACACTCCTAGGGATGGATATAAACCAGAGCAATTGGATCCAAACATAAGCAGCCTTTCAGACAGACTGGGATCTGGTTGCAATCTTTATAGCTGAAGCATCTCTCTAAATATCCCTGAAAGGAATGTGTAGCAACTTGCACTGTGATATCTGAGTCACCTTTCAGCTAAGGAGGTAGAGGTGGTGAAGACAGCACTGAATATTTGGATATGAGGGGCACCTTAGGAGCTGTAAAATAAATACACGGTGTTGAGATAAGTAAGGGAAAAAGTCAATAAAAAGCTCTCTTAAACTTCATATGTTTGGTTCTGAAGCTACAAAACTGTTGAATTGTGGACAAATAAAACAAAGCATTTACCTAGCACAAATGGAAAAAGAGACTGAGTCAACCAGATGAGAATGCACATCATATTTGTATACGTAAGGTCCAAGAAAAAAAAAATTATTCGGAGTATATCCACCCTGTCAGATAACTTATCTGCATGCTTTGCTGCCAGCTCTGGTCCTTTGGTTGTCTGCATGGGATGGCATAAAACAACTGTATTCTTCCCCTCCCCTCCAAGTGGGATTCAGGGAGTAGTTTCCTGTGGGCTGTTCCTATGGCAGAGGGATGAAGGGCAAAGCACCTCCCCATCAGCCCTGCTCTCTCGAAGACCCCTCAGCACTCTCCCATTCCTCTCCCATGGCACGCAATGACCACCCACACTCCTGGGCTGTAGAAACACCACTCTTTCAAGCTGTCACAGCCTACACGAGATCACAGACTCTGTGTGAAAAACGGCGAGAAAGAAAGCAGCCGTGGGGTCTGTAGGGGATCAGGACCAGGGGCTGGGTGCTCTGAAGGCAGGTTGTTGATTCTAGAAGGGGTTAAGGCTGTATGGTGGGAGTGTGACCCACCCTAAACACTGGTCTGGGCAGTTCCCTAGGCAATGCCATGAGCAGGGCGCACGGCACCTGGCCTTGCAGAGGCACCCAAACTGGGCTGTGTAAAACTACTGGTAAAAATAAACAGCTCTTTATATGGGACTGATTGGTACCGTGGGCTGGGGAGTCCAAAAAGTATCAGTCCGAGTGCTCAAGCAAGGAAGTTGCAGCAGAGTTTTATGAAACCAGTTATTTCTGCTGATAAACTGAAAGAAGCGGGCAGACAGTTTCTACACACTGAAAGGCTTGCTAGGCAGCTTGGGAAAAGCTTATCATTACAGATACCAAAGATGAGCTGACATGCTAGCTTTTGTACAAGGACAGTCAGACCTGTCTAGAACAGAGATGAGATAATTACATTTAGCTATTTTAATAAGCTATTTCTCACCATGCATAAATATAGCCTGATCAGTAATTAAACTGGGGCTGTACTATGAATTTGAGCAGTTTTTCTTTCAACAGCCTTAACTATATTTTGCTGCCTGTTCATTTCAGTCTCTCTTCATGTCACTGTGCCAAATGTAATAAAATTAACTTTTTTGGGAGACCAAGTGTGAACATACACACTTATCACATACAGCAATAAAGCGTTGGTTCAGTGCTTATGGGTCACTCGGTGTCATTTCAGAAGCCTTCTGTCTCCATCGGTGGCACAGATGTTGAAGAGACAAGCTGCACCTTGTGGCTCTGCACAGAACAAAGACTCTCAAAAATAAAACAGTTAGTCTGTAACGACAATTAATGCGCAATGTCAGTGTTTATTAACAACAATAAAATGCGCAATGATCACACATCAGGGAAAGACAAGACTCTTAACTGCAATTTTATTCTAATTTGGCTGACCACAAAAGGATAAATCAGTGAGATTTTAGGACAGGCTGATGTGCTTTGTGTGAGTGCTCGTGTGAAAGAAATAGCAAATAATATTGCCAAAAGCAGTAGCTTATCCTGTTGAAACTGGGAAGATTTCAAGAGATCTTAGGGGGTATTATTAATAGAGCGTGTTTAAGAAAATAATAATTTGGTCTTGGGAAGAATCTCAGAAAATACATGACTGTTCATATTTTTAATATTTTTGCTGGCTTTTTTATTATTTTTTGGTGGTTAGTAGTGGAAAATGAAAATATTTCACTTTATAATGGAAAATGAATATGCTCCTGTTAGGAAAAAGTTTTAGACTGTTCTTCAAGCTAGTTGAAATTGTCAGTGAAAGAAGAGCAACAGAAAACCAACAGGCCTGCAGATTTCCTCTGTGCTGGTACAGAAACAGACAAAAATCATTGGATCATTTAAGTTTGCAAAGACCTTTAAGATCATTAAATCCAACCATTAACCCAACACAGCCAAGCCTACCACTAAACCAGGTCCCCAAGTGCTACACCCACACGTCTTTTAAATACCTCCAGGGATGGTGACTCAGCCGCTTCCCTGGGCAGCCTGTTCCAGTGATCAGCAACCCTTTCTGTGAAAACATTTTTTCTTATATCCAGTCTAAATCTCCTGGGTGCAACTTGAAGCCGTTCCCTCTTTTCCCATCACTTGTTAGTCAGGAGAAGAGACTGAGCCCCACCTGGCTACACCCTCCTTTCAGGGAGTTGTAGAGAGCAGTAAGGTCTCCCCTGAGCCTCCTTTTCTCCAGGTTAAACAACTCCAGCTCCCTCAGCTGCTCCTCGTAAGATTTGTGCTCCAGACGCTTCACCAGCCCTGTCACCCTTCCTTGGGCACGTCCCTACACACAAATCAATTCTCAGCTTAAATAGGGCATTGGACTGGCTCAGAAACTCACCCTTATTCCACTATATTGGTAGTAAAAGCAGCATTTCTCATTTCTTTCTGAACTAGCTTTCATTCTTGTAAAGGTTCTGCACAACTTCCAAGTCCATTGTTTTTCTTAAATGAAAGGCTTGTAATAATATATGACATTAAAAGATAGGGGAAAAACCAATTCCGTGGATCAGAGTCTGTCATGGCTTGAAAAAAAAAGCACAAAGTCCATCTTCTCTGAGCTTGGAAGGTTTTCCTGAAAAAAATGAAGCCATGGAAGACAGATGAGCCACTGGCTGAAAGGAAGAGTAATCATATAATAATAAATATCGCAGAAGACAGAGAGTCAGCTTTTCCCTGAACATTTTAGAAGTTTCAAGATATATCACCCCTGCCATGACATTTAGCTGGGGCAGGAGAACCCACTCCCACCCGATTATCTGGGAAACCTCATTAAGCCAAATTCTGCTCCTTGACACATTTCCAGCAGCTGTTCAAAGACCATATGGAGCCCTGCATGCAGCTCACAAGGCCTCAAGTTTTGCGAGTGCTTTACCGCAATATAATAAAGGTCTTGTAACAACTTGAATTTTGCAAGTGAGGAGATGGAGACACAGGCAGAGACACTGTGGTCCCCTCCCACACTGTTTCAGAGGCAAAGATAAGACGTGCTTCACGTCAGAGGCCACTCGTTCCATCTTCAGATTGTGCTGTTGCTATTTGTAAATATTTATCCATTTCGTATTCCAAATATGGGTGATGGTGAAGGCTGTAGTAACACTGATATTAATGTTTTCATTTGTATTTTACTACACACTAGTGATGGCAAAACTTTCTTGCACTTCAGAGGCATCTTCAAGAGTAATGATCACCCTGGCATGGAGAAACCACCTAAGACGTATCACACTGAGGCTAGAGTGTGTTTTAACTTGTATGTGCTCTGTGAGTGCTCACTTCCACACTGTGAGGAATTCCTCCAGATAGAAAACAAATGATTTCATAATCTGACACAAAATTGAGCAGAACAACGAATAGACTCAGCTGAAATGAATTAAAAATTGCGATGGAAGTTTTCTGAACACTCGTGAACACCGTAAGCCACATTCCATCCTTATTCTGTATAATAAATATTTGGTAACAAAGCAGGAAAAAAGTGAAACATATCTTCATGCTTGTAGGATTGTACGTAAGAAAGAGGTGCACTAAAAAAACCCCAAACAAACGTACTTTAAGGGGAGAACCAGGATGGGGGAAAAAACAAAGTTCAAAGTTGGGATACACTATTATAGAACTGAAGGAACCTGAAGATAAAGCAGCTTCGTGAAACCTGAAAATATAGAAAATAATTTTTCATGGAAATGCATCTCCACTGTCTATCTCATTATGCCCTTGGGAGTTGCTTATGTATATTGCCTGCATAGAACAGACTGAAATTCATCTTTGGAGTGTTTTGCTGCTAGCTGGGAAAGCAAGAAAATGGTCGTAAAGAGAAGCTACTTAATGCATTTCCAGCTCCCTGGGCTCAGCATTTCTAGTGGCAATGACTAGCTTTTAGCTAAAAGTGAACTGAAAATTTCATGCTGGGAGCTAACAAATGGTATGTGGGAAAGCAGCAACAAGATTATTCTGTTTTTCATCCTTGGTTCGAATCTATCCCACATGGCTGTTGGTCAAAAGCCTTTTTCCATCCAAATGCGTCTGGAGACAAGCCAGGATACTGGAGAGTCATTACAGCTTGTAGCTGCCTGCATCACATCCCAACTGGATCTAACTGGGGTTTGTGCTCTTGGTTTGAGCACAGAGTCACATGTTCTCTCCAGTTTGCTTGGTGCAGTCAGGGTGTTTAAGCAAACGCATCTCCAGTGGGAGCAGCCACACGGAGCAATGGGATTATCACTGAGACCATGCCCAGCGGAGCTGTCTCTGTGTCCCGGCTCCAGCCCTAGGTCCATCATCAGCCCAGCAACAACCCATTTTTTTTCCAGCCTGAAGCCTCACTTGAGTTCTTGAAAAGCTTCTGTGGATGGTGATCAGGCCACCACTCTGATGGTGCTGAAGCCTGTTGTGAAGATAAGACCGCGGCCCTGGCTCTGCAAGTTGGGTTGTGTGTGGCACTGCTGTCCTTGGCATCCCAGGTCCATGGGAACGCAGATCTATGAGCACCTCCAAGCAGAGAAAGGTCCTGTGCTGGTTTGTAAGAGGCAGAAGAAGGTGCAGTACACAGTGATTTTAAATTGTTTGTGTTCACTGCGTTATAACAAACTCTGAGGCAATAATTACTTCCCTAAGGTAATATAACTACACTAACAGCATGAGAAATTTGATCTGCCCGTTTCCTGGTTTTGGCCACAGCTCATGAAATCACAACTATCAACTGCAGGGCCTGGATAAAAGGGCCATTCTCCCCTACCTACACAGCTATTTTTGGTTCCTGGCGGCTTATAAATAAAATAATCTTTGAGAGTGAAATTGGTCAGGAGTTCTTTTCCAACCAAATAGCAAGTGCCTTTCAAGCTCTTGGGGAGACAAGAGAAGTCAAAATAATTTTTGAATCACAAGTGTGTGTTTGAAGTATTCAGAAATGAAACTACGTTCCTGAAAAAACAGATGCACAAATACTCTGAGTTTGATCCTGTCCCTGGAGGAGAAGCATTCATAGCCTCAGTGATTTCCATGGAGTTATGCCAAATAACACGAGCTGGATATTTGCTCTAGGCCGTTTTGCTATCACAAACAGCAGCTACATGATAAGGATCACAACATATTTCTGAAAGGAGGGCAAGTGTCACTGATAGACTGGTTGCAAAAACGTCATTCATTAATAAAAAGGTCACAAGTGACTGCAAGGGATACAAACGAAGTATTTCACTTCCTTGGAGCGTCATTTTGCAGTCCTGTTAATTGTGCTTATCGAACATTTTCCCAACCTTTTCAAAGGCCTGTCTTCCTGCAATTTAAGGTCTGTGTTTGGGAACCCAGGTTAAAAAGAGCCTCCCCCGTCAGCCTCTAAGCCTGAGTACGCACTGGGAAGGTGAGGACTAAAGATAAGAGGGAACCTGGGTATTGAAAAGTGCCTCAGACCAAAGACCAGTGTGTGAGTACAGCAGCAGCACTGGTGTCCTGAAAAGTAGGTAATTACCTGCTCAGGTAATTACAGACTGCATTTTGAAGCAGCACACACTTAGCAGCGTGAGTGCGTAGAGACTAAAATCATGAAGTGTTACCCAATCCAGAGCACAGTAGCATCCTTAGAAAAAAGGGCTCCAAAGAAAATTAAGGCAAAAGAGATGCAATCTCATAGCATCAAGCATGAAATGACCGAATACTTGACTTCCTTGATCGCTCCTACCTTAGGCAATGAAAGCAAGCTTACACTACGGGGTGAGAAGGAAAATTTATGAGAATTATGGAAATAAATCACAGTGTTTTATTTCTCCGTGGTGTGCAGGAATTTATCAGAATCCAGAAATTATTTTTTTGTTCTTGTTCCAAACACAAACAAGGAACGTGTCCTGAATTAGTGCAGACTTCTAAGTCTGTTTTTCCAAGATAAAGAGCTGTAGCATAAGTAAGAACACTCTGAAGTCCTACTTTAGGGGTCACAAAAACTGTCTAACTCCCTGATTTGGACAGCAATAGAGGTGAAGGTCTCCCCTTCTTGCACAGGACATAATCCGAAGTGAAATTAAACTGTAAATCAACTGCAAAACACTGAAGATTTTATACCATGTAACTTCTGCCCCTCTTCCACCCAACTGTTAGTGAGTATGAATGGATAGTACTAGAATCACCTAATGGTAGGGATAACCCCAAAGTATTTGTACAGTTTTTCCTGTTCCCTGCCTGACCTGCTCTGCTTTATGTCAGTGTCTACTTTAAGGGGTGGGATTTGTCTTTCTGTACCGTGGTTTATGTAGTGTCACAAATGCTGATATTGATCTCTCACAGTGAAGGTTTCTGTTTGATCTCGCCAGTGTGAGAGCATGTGTGTTATTTTCATCAGGGCCTTTCCAGTCACTTGATTCATTTGTTTTGCACAAAGCAGGATTGTGGCTGGGCAGTGAGAAGGGGGAAGCTGTATGTGCAGAGTAAGATTTAGCAATTCCTATATTTCCTGTAAGACAGAGGCTATTTTGAGTTTGGCCTTTTATGTTTCCTTTGGGGAGAAAAAGGTATCTTGCCAAAGCAGAGGGCAATAGCATCTAATTTTCCCATCCACTGCTTGTAAAATATTTATTAAAAAAACTTTTACCTTCTCCCTTCTTAATTCTCAAATAATTCTGTGACAGAGTAATCTCATTCTGAGTGTAAATGTCGTTCCTCTCCCAGTCAGAGAAAACAAGTGCCTTTGACAAAACAGCACATCTTCATTTTTCACAACAGAGTTGCTTTCCTACTGGTTGCTTAAAAAGTAAAGCTGATGTTTTGCCTGTGGGAGCAATTTAAGATGAGATAAACTGTGTGTATTGGCCTCTGAAAGGTCATCCCAAGCTGACGTTATAACCTCGTTCCGGTGGTTTATGAACTTTCCCGTAGCAATATCCACTGAAATGGTTTAGTTTTGGATCATCCAGTAGGATTATGAATATCCACCACTGCCACTGTCACAGGTGGGTATTCTCCTAAGTGGGCTCTGACTCACTTGCCATTTGCATTCTTGTAAGGAGGAAAATCCTTAGAGATGCAAATCAAAGGTATTAGTAGGAAGCAACTCATGTTCATCTGCAAGAAGCAGGAAAAAAGTAGAAATCCCAGTGTTTTGAGATTACACCATCACCCTCATAGGACCAGCTGAGCATTTTTATGGGGCCATAGTTACTCCAAGGCTGTGTGACACCCTGTGAATGCAAATTTAGGTGCCAAGTCTCATAAAAAGTCTCCTGTGGGAGGAGATGTTGAGGGAGACTAAGACTAGGGTTCGGTTCCAAATGCCAAAGCCCAACATGCCTGCATGTTCATGTTCACATGTGTCTGCAGTGTCCATGTCCAGCCAGGGCTCTATGAAGTTCCTTAAACAGGGTCACCCGGTGCCACCTGGGACAGCTACAGGAGGCTGGCTGGTGCGAGCCAGGGCCTGTCAAAGACAGATCCACGCTTTTCTAAGTGGCTGCTAGAGCCGTGTAAGGCACTTCGGGGAATTTCTAGCACCACTTCATAACCTGCACTCGGCCACCTGAACCAAGTCTCTCCACTGCTCCTTGTGCAGTCAGACAAGCAGCAAGCACAGACCAGGAAGCAAATGGCACTGGATACCAAAGAACTGAGCCAACAGCACAAGTTCTCTTAATCAAAACGTTTTCCAAGGCAGGAATTTCTCTGGCAGAAAATAATTTCCTCCCTGCAACTGACCTAAAGTAGAGTGGGAAGGGGGCATCTCTGTGCCCTTCTCTTTTCCTGTCTTCTTAAACTCTTAGACCTTCTCTGACGCCAGGGAACCAGGAAAATGTTTAAGTTCTCTGTGGGGAGAGTGAGTCCAGCTCAAGGTCTAGAAAACAATTTGATACCCTGGTATGTTGAACTGTGACAACTAGCCAGCCTACTTGCCTGTCAGTTCCTGTCCTTGGTTCTCTTTATCTTCCTCAGATATTCTCTTAGATATCATTGGAGGCTGTATTTGAATAGCAAAGACATTTTTGACATTACTCAGGAGGAACAGCATCATTACTCTAGTGCTTTACAGGCCCCAAGTGCTTCAGAACCTACAGGCGTGGTTGTTTGCTGTGCAGCAGGTCCCCGGTGTCTAATCTTGCAGGTAAATACGTGACTCATGCATCCTACAGCAGTGTGGGACCATAAATATCAGGCATTTATTCACTCAGCAGAAGGCCATGTTCATGTGTAGCTGACAAACACGAGTCTCTGGGTAGTAAGCACTCAGGCCTGAAACAACCCCAGCCTGCAGCCAGGAATCAGAAGCTTTGCTGTTCTGTGGAATTTCATGTTCCGAGGTGGACCGGGTAGTCAGTAGATCAGGGGTAGTCCCTGATGAGAATTATTCTGTCTGACTTCCATAACAAAAATATATAACAAGCATTGAGTAAGCTTAGTTGTTGTTGTTCGTTGTTGTTCCTGTCTTAGTATCCTTTTAAGGCCAAAAATATGTTCGTTGTGTCGTTGTGTCATGAACTGTTTCCAGTCAGCTTGACAGATTCTAATTAGTACCTTCAAAGGGGCAGTTTTAGCACAGTTTCCCACGTACACTTCTACAGCAGCTGCGTTCCATGGGGGCGATAAAACCATGGGGAGATTTTGCACTGTAACAACATTTGTCTGTTCATCTGTGCTCAAGGTTACCAGGGTGTTACGTGTTCTTTCCTGGCAGAGAAGAATGAATTTAAGTAGGAAAATACCAAGAATCTTTCAGGTGGAGGTCTGCATCATCCTGGAGATTTTTTCTTAGCAAATCAAATTTAGTGATCTTGGCCCTAGCAGAGCCAGGAAGAGCTCAAGAACACATACGTGCTTCTTTGCACTCGTTAAATTTCCACCTAAACTAGTCACTGCTGTGGTGCAAGGCAAATACAGCCTAGAGGTATCTCTACAGAAATACCACTAGAGACTCCAGCATTACAGGTACGTTGACAACTGCAACATAAAAATCCTGCTAGTTCACAAATTAGTGGTAACTTTGGAAACCAAACTCTAACACAATAGCTCTTCAGGGGACAGTCAGGAGGAGGAAAAGCATTTTAATTTGGCTTTGACAAGCTCACTTGTTTCCACAGCCCCTTTTTTGCTAGCATCCACTTCAAACCTAGCACTCTGAGAGTGCTTTCACTCTAGTACATGTCTGAGGATACATGGCGCATTTCAAACTTTTAATCACAGCCACCGAACAGTGTTCTTCTTTACCAAATTTAATTCTGCAAACAAGACAATTAAAATGCCAAGCTTCATCGATTGCACTGATTTTCTAGAACAGCCTCACACTCCGCTACAGCTTTGACAGGGATGTCTCCCTCCAGTCTTTGCTCTTTCCTTGCCCTCTTCAGATCCTAGGCTCAATATTCAGAAGCAAAACCTCTCAGCCTGAAAGACTTTATTAGTGCAATCCCTGGTGACATCCAGAGGGTGCAGTAGGTGTAACTCTCCAGCAAACCCTCAAGCTCTGCTGCTCAAGAGAAGACATTTCTCTGTTACGGGAGCTGCCAGTCTTCCACTCCCCTGAGTAGCAGCACAGCAGCTTCTCCCTGCGATAAACTTCCTGCAGTGCAGCAGCTTTCTAAGCTTCAGTTCCTAACTGGAGTATATCATTTAATGAGAGCTGAAGCCCAAAGCAGGAGAAGCAACATCAAGCATGATGGGCAAAGAGTTCATCCTCCTCAAACCTTCCTACACTGGAAGAGAAATAGCCACTTAGGCCACAGTGGTTTTGTTTCAGGGCAAATGTTGTTCAGTGGGTACATTAAACAGGTTTAGGACCTAACATAAAAACTACTATAATAAAATTGTACTGCACAATAACTCATTCTCATCATAATTCCTACTGAACTCAAAATTGAGCTTTAAAAAATTCAGAGTGGGGCACTACAGAAAACTGGAGTTCACACCAGACTCTAGAGTGTGGGATAAATATTCAGTACAGATGGGAAATAAGAGAACATGTAGTTATGAAGGGAAAGGTGAAATCCAGTCACTTCTTCATGTTTCTCTAAAGTTACAATCCAAGAACGTCACTCTCTGAAAAGATTTATAACTGGCGGTAGTATGTAGCTTGTGCCAGGCAGGGTTCACTGACCATTTTCCCCTCTCCTTAGAGCCAGTGAGATCTCTGACCTGCTCTTCCCAGGGCTTTCAAAACCCAGGCATGAGGCAGCCAGGGTGATCACTCCCTCCTTGTAACCTCTTTGTAGACAACTGGAGAGCACAGAATGGGTGCACCCAGAGTGCCCTCGAGTTCTGTCACTGCTCTTCTGGGACTCATCACTGAGAACAATCCCATTAAATGTGTATTTTCTCTGGCATCCGAGAGCAGTGTCCTTTGCAACTCATAGCTTAAAGGACCAGGAGTCAGTTTGGGACTTGGTGACCATTTAATTGTATGTGATCCCTTATCCCGTTATCCATGTGCACAGATATGAACCATGCATGTGGCTCCAATTTTGCTAAAAATACTGATATATCTAGCCAAACAAAGATCAGAAATACATAAGTAATTTTTAAGGTAAGGTGCAACTACAGAAAAAGATTCTTGCAACGTCTAGGCAGATCATTGCAGGCACACTACTATGAGCCTACTATTTTTACCCCACCTGCCCTCTGAATTTTTGGCATGCCCTTGCTGTCATGCACCTTGTGTTGCTTGTTGCTTTAAGTGAATGCTATTGCTAACCGAGAGTGATTTGATGGCAAAGTGAAGGAACATTGAATCTAATCAGTGCTTGCTTTGAACCCCTGCATTGTTAGGAGGGCTTGTCAGATTACAGTGTTTACACAGTGCAGCTGCTACTCCTGAGCCTGCACACTGTACTTTACTTTAGGGCAGCTTGGAGGTGTGGGTGCATGTGCAGAAGCATCTGGGTGCTTCGTTGCAGCTCATCTCCGCTTGCACAAGCGATACCAGAATCCTAAGAGAACCTGCTGTGAGGGAAGTTCGGTGTTCTTCTCCTGATCCCTCTCAAAGCCAGCCAGAATAGAAGCGTGTGAAAGACTTAAGGACAAAGCGAGCGAGCGGAACTATTTCAAACTTCAGAAGAAGTGCTGAGCAATTTCAGCTTGCAGAGAAGCTTCAAGTAACAGAAACAAATAGATAGATTAGTTTGAATGAAATCAGGATGGCATTCAGAGTAACTCTGAATGCTCTTTTCCCTCGTAGAACTATAATTAGGGAATGCAAAGTACTTCATATTTTATGAAAAAAAAGAATACAGGCAATAAAATCTTAACTTTACTAAAACATTTAGCCTATGCAGTAAAATGTCACAAAGTAGCATTACCTGATGGAGCCCAGAACTGGGGATTTCCTTTTATGTCAGCTCTGCAGGGTGGCTTTCAGCAAGTTATGCCGTGTCCATATACCTCATGTTTATCATAAAATGGTAAAATATATTCTTCTCGTGAATAAGTCCTCTTGCAGAACTGTGGGTGAAAACAAAATTATCTAACAGCTCATACCAAATATTTATATCAACTTGCTTATAGAGCTGAAAACTTCCCATGGAGAAAAGCTACATGCAAGTCTCTAATTGTGACACATTAACTGGAAAGCAGGAAAAATCAGTTGCTTATCAGCAATAAACTGGCAAAATATTTTGAGAGCTCTTACAGGATTTAGGAACCCAACATTTAGCTTATATAAAATCAAGGTAACAACAGAAGGAAGGCAATACAGATGCTAGGTAAGAAACTCAGAAAAGAGTAATGCC
Source organism: Rhagologus leucostigma (assembly GCA_013397725.1). Lineage (NCBI taxonomy): Eukaryota > Metazoa > Chordata > Aves > Passeriformes > Rhagologus > Rhagologus leucostigma. Next base: position 150,825 of record VZTD01000066.1, on the reverse strand, counting down.
AAAAGGGATCTGGAAGTTGAACTGAAGTACAGACCACTCAAAAGTTGTAACATTATATGACTGTAAAACACAGCAGCATGCACTTGGGTTTTTTTGTGAATGGAAGTTTACATTGATAGAGAAAGAATGTAACAAAACTATGAAGTATAAGTGTTGTTTCAGTACTTAAAGCGTAAATGCATTTATGCCAGGCTTTCTTTTATTAATGTCATGGTTTGCTGTAGGCAAAATGGGTATGGTGGAAGAAACAGGACAATAAACAACAAAAAAAAGACAGGGGGTCAGTGAGTGAATATGTAACCAAAAAAATTAAAGGATATGAATAATCAGAAAAACAGCAATACTAAGAAAAATTAAAGCTACTCTCTAAGTCTTACTTTTACAAAACCTCTTTTTATAGAGGGAACACACCAAGAATTTTATTTATTTATTTACTTACTTTAGACTATTCTAAATGCTATTAACTATAGAACAAACATTCCTGTGTTGTTTGTGGAAACCAAGTGAAAGAATGCAAAGCAAATATGCAAGTAAACTAATAACCAGTGTTTATTCAATTACTGTTTTGTGCAAACAAGCAGAGTGATTTAATATCAGTTTGTAAACATCTTACCCAAACTGAATTTCCAGTTGATCATCTGCATGCAAATCAGTTTAAAATAAGCACATGCAAAACCAGGCCAAAATTCAAAGGAAAAAGCCCTCCAAAAAATCAATAAGAAGGGATGAAAAGTGATGAAGAAAACCAAGGAAAAGATAAAAGCAATTGTTCAAACTTTTTCTTGCTAAACAATGTTAGAAAACTGTCAGCCAGAGAAAGACACACACAAAAAAAATCTACTCATCTTGTATAAACTCAGTTGTGAATTGATAATGAAGATTTTAAACAAGGCTGTCTGCCAAGAAGAGAAGTGGAAGTCCCAGCTGTAATTAAATATATTGACTACTCTTCCTCTGGAAGCAGCAGAGCCAAAGCTCCTCTTTGATGTCTCTCAAAACTTCCCCTTTTCTGTGGCTCTTCCAGTGTAGACCACCTGGCTCAAGGCAGGCTGAATTTGGAACAGTGAGGGACTGGAGATTTTTAGGGCTTGCAGCTGTTTCATTCAGGTGTTTGCATGAGGGGGGAAAAGGATCTGTTTGAACAAAGAAGGAGCATCCCAGCTGAGGATCTCCTTTCCTGCCTGCCAGGGAACTCAGGGAGGGAAAAAGGACAGCAATTGCTCTCAGCCACCTCATCTCCTGTACCAAGAGAGAGGAAGTTCTTACAGTGCCCGTTTCTCACTTCTCAGTGCTGTGAAGGAGGGTAAAACAGAAGAGAATCTGCCGTTCAGATATAGAGGTTATTAGCTTTGGCGAGTAAACCGTGTAAACTGTAGATTGTAGTCCGTAATCCCCAGCAGTTAGAGCATGCACGAGACTGAGAACATCCATCCTTTACTGAAACATTTGTGTTGTTCCCAAGCCACTCTTCGGGTTTCTGAGTTTTTCCACCTAACAGATATTGCTTGAGCAACCATTCAGCTTTCCCATCAGGATACTCCAAGGATGGAGAATTTCTAGGATATGATGCAGTACCTTACATACGGACAAAGCAGCTGAGTAATTTTTTTTTTACCACTTCCTTCCAGATACACGTCTCCCTCACTCTGTCCTCTCTCCTGAGGTGCACACCCACAGAAGCTGGTGCCTTGCCAGCTGCTCTGAACCCGAGGGGAAGCTGCTGTCCCTGAGGGTGCCCTTTACCATCTGGCCATGGCCCTGGTGGCTGGGCTGGCCAGCTGAGGGATGCTGCAGGGTGCTTGCTTTGTCCCACGGCTCAACAGGCAGCGTCTCATGGGAGGAATCCAGGCTCTTCTTTCCAATCTACCTTATTCTGGAAATCTTCCGAATGTTATTAGATTCTGTAAGAGCTGACCTTTAAAAGTCAGTGGTGCAATTAACCAATCTGGCCAGCTCTACACCAGCAGCTCAGCTGGCCTAGGAGAGGCAGGAACCAGACAGTTCACTTCTGACTAATGTCATTACAGAAGGACAGGAGGTGGACCCAGACGCTCTAATTAAACGGCAGCAGATCTGCTCAGCAGGCTGTTATGATTGAGTGCAAAGCAGAGAGACTGTGAAAGACATGATAGAATCCCTGGGCTTTGTCCAGTTATGTGCCACAGCCATTTCTGAGGGAATTGTTGGCAGTAATCTCTGATACAGCTGGCAAAAGAAAGGGAAGGTATCCAAAGAAATGGGGATCCATCACTACCAATGCTCTGGTCTGAAGGCCTCTCTCCTAACTCACCTTATCAAAACTAGTGCATAAAAGCCCTTCCAGAATGGAGAAAGGGCGGTGTGGCAAAGGGATTGCCTTCACTGTCTGTGTCACTACCTGCTCTGCTTTCGTTTGCGTGTCAGAAACAGCCCCGCGTGCAATAGAGCCCCTGAAGATCAGAGGAGTCATTCACTCACGTCTGACTCAGTGTTTCCTTGGTGTAGGTCAAGAGCCTCTGGCCAGTGCTAAATGGTCACTTCTCTCTCCCCCTGTCTCATCTACTTTAGATATGGACTTAAACAGCAAAATAAGAATCCTGCAGAAAGGTGAACCTTGAGACTCTCTTGGAGTTTTTTTGCTTTTTCTGGTATGTCAGATGGCTGGAATTTTGGACTGCATTTGTCTGTGTCAGTGTTTGCTGTCCTTTCCACTGGGGTTCTACTGACCTTTCTTGCTTCTTTCTCTCACTCCTGCTCACAGTAAATTGCCTCTGGTTCCACGCAGGCCTTTTCTGTTAACAAACAAAAAAGCTCAGACTCAAAATTAACTACTTCTTACTTCCATCAAATAGGGCAGGCCTAAATCTGGCCTTTATTTAGGCTGGTAAACTATTCACTCTGCAGTACAAACACAAGTCAAAGCTGGTGGTTGCTGATTCTTTTGCTGCTTTCTCTCATCTCTTACTCAGAGAAGCGGAGAAGTTTTCTCAACAGTTGCCAGTGAAAGAACCACAGGCTCCATATTTACTCATGGAGAGCCTTGGGCTGTCCCTAACTTTCATACAGTGTGCCAAAAGGCCTCTGCATTCTCAAGGAACCCAAATATCCTTAACATTAGTGAAAGCTGAATATATTCTTAAATGTGGGCATGAGCTCCTTGCAAGTCATTACCCGGGGACGGAGATGGGGTCCTCCAGATTATGATCCAATGCAGGAACCTAATCTATCAACGAGGCAAAAAAAAAATCTTGGAGAAATCATCCTTGTGTGGCTAAAGCCACCTGTAGCAAATAGATCCCTAACACATCTTGGATATTAGCCTAAGCTTCCCAGCTTTCTTGCATTTAGCTGATTGTGCAGGTGGCCAAATATATGGTTCATGTCTGTTAAATAAGATGGGTGCAAAGCTTGGGCACAAATTTATTTAGGTTGAAGAATCTTTTTCAAAATCATTTGAAACTTCATAATCTTTTTCCCACCTAAGAGTGCATCTCTTACTTGTCTTTATTTGGGTACTGCCAGTAGAATTTGCAGCTGAAAAATAAACTTCTTTCACTTGCAGAAGAACATTGTTAGCAGGATTACCTCTGAGGAAACAAAAACCTCTAGGCACTTTTGTACTTGCTCCTGACTTTCTTCTGTGGTTTTCACGTCTGCTTTTCTGTCCCATATGACATACTCTTGTTCATCCAGTTCCATATTTATGCACGAAACTTCTAATTATTTTAAGTGGAAGCTGTAGGAATGATAACATGTATTGCTATAAAATCTACAATGAAAGTCTAAACTGGCATAGATGCAGTGGAACTTGCAAAGCTAGTAGGGGATGTACCTCTTCTTGGAAATAATAAAAATGACAGAAACTTCAAGTTGTAAACAGAGATTGAGGGCCAACATTTTTACCGTATGTATGTCTCTAGAGCTGCAAAAAAGTGCCAGGAAAATTGGTGCTTCTGGAAAATCTGATTAGGTCCCTATTTGCATCTGAAAGTCTTCAATGTATTTATGTTTATGATAAATGAGAATCTTCAACTGAGTCTAATGTTGGAATTGGGCATTTGAAGAAAATGTAACCTCACTAAAGCAACTGGGAAATCTTTCAAATGCCTTTTAGTGATTTCCTACTCTTTTAAGTTGGTTTCATTCAAAATTTTGACAACCGTATACCAAAAGGTGTTGGAGGAATTTGGTCAGATTGGGCTTTTGGAGACAAATATACTTTATGACCTTACAGAGCAGTGGAAAAAAAAATTATTTTGCCAGGAATAGGTGGAAAAGGCCCATGGTCTGCACAGCCCTGCACCAAGCCTGTGGAGTGACCAGTTACTTATCAAACCTCTCTTTCTGATATTTTACTGACCAAAGGAGGGGAAAAAAACCTCATAATTGCATCAAGTCCTGTTGGAGAGAAACGTAAGAAAGTTTATCTGCTACCTAATCTTTTCAAATGGCATGAAAGTAAATTTAATTTGACTTAAGTCATAGCCTTGTCCTCTGTGTGGGTCGATCACAGCTGACTTGCCTGTATTGGAGAATCGAGACTCAGATACAGAAGTCTAAAGACCTGTGGGAAATATGGCCAAGACTATTTGGATGAGTAAGGGGAGAGAAAGGGTATGAGAACATCATTACTAAGAATTAGCTCAAACCTTAGTTAGCAGAAAAGTTTTTGTATTTTTTTGTCTTAAGATCCTTATAGTGGAAAAAGAAGGTCCTTCCTAAAAGGGCTGAAGAAATATAGATGAAGCTTATAATAATATATATATATACGATATCTATTATATATACAATATATATATACAATATATATATACAATATATATATTATAACAATAAAGGGGAAGCTTGCCATGAAATTGAACCTAAATTTGAAGTAATCCAGGTTTTCTTTCACAAAATAGGAGGGGTAACTGAGAGGGAAATAGCCTAAAATGGCAACATTTTCATGGAAAAAGTTCCAGTCAAATCCCTACTGGCAAGGGCAATAGAGTTGTAACAAAACTCTATTTTTTGTACATACTTTTTTCCTTCCCTCATAGAACTTTAACCACCCTGTCTTGTCCCTTTCTCCCCAGCCTGTGATTTCACTAAACCAGTGTTTTTACCGTGACCCGTTTGGCACAGATTCCTGGGTGCCACTGTGGGTTCATTAATTGCCTGTTGTGGTTTACAGCACGTCCATCTGCCATTCCTTGGACGCTCTGGCCATGGCCTGTGGCAAAGTGAGCTTCAGTCTGACGGGGCAAAAACCAGCTGAATCTACTCCTAGCCAGCAGTTATTGTCCGTGTTTCATTAGCTGTGTGTTTATGGATGTCTGTGGGATCTTTTACACCTCTGTTAGGCTATGTGCTTTCCCTAGTGATTAGCTTGAAGATCTGCTGGAATGAATAGAGGAGGGCTTTGGCTTAGTGAGAATGGCATGGAGAGGCAGGTAAGCACTTGGAGTGATGCCTTTGACCAAAACTGGGCACTTGTAAAGTACCTGCTTCCAAGGGATCTGCCAGCACAGTCCACAGCACAATCCACAGCAAGTGCCTGTGATGCCTTGAGTGGCTGCCTAGAAACAGAGACTAGACAGGAGCAAGGGAATAAAGGCAGGTATTTATTTGAAAGGCCTTCAGAGGTACACCCTGGGGAGCCAGAGGCTACATCCAAAGTGGACCCGAAGATGGACGACGAGTCACGAGTTCTTCACCCTTTTATAGGTTTGGTCCATTTGCATATCGGCATAAATTCACCAATTAAAACTTTAGCTAATGATGTAATTTCTTCAATTTCTCCACCTCTCTCGCGTCCCTAGTTTACACCTTTTGGACCTAGGACAATCTGAGTGTCCTTGAATAGCAAGCTCGGAGAGGCTTTGTTGTGTCTATCTGGCCTAAAAGAGCAGCTAATAAGCTACAAGAAACTTCAGAGTTACACACTAGGCAATATAGGATTTGAAAAATATAGAAGTTAAAACTTAAGGCATCACCTGAACCCTCCAGCAGTTACTGGATGCTCCCTGCCAGTACCATCCACATAGTTGTGGAAGGCCCAGACAAAGCAGAAGAGCGATTAAAGATTAGGGAGAAAAAGCAGCCAGACAGTTTTTGAGGACTTCTCTACGCAAAAAGTCAAAATTTGGCCTAGCAGTCCTTTTCCCAAAGGTTTTTGAAGTGTTGTAGTTTAGCCAGGTTTCACAAGAGAAAGACCAGGAGGCAGCCTATGCACACAAGAGCTGTTGGCACATAGCAGTTGTACTTTAATTTACATGCAAGATGATTTTCCAGGCACGGGCAAGCTTTTCTGAGGCATGAATAGCATAGGAAGCACTTGAAAAATTAGTGAAATATTTGCGAGAACCCTCACACAGAAGACACTGGAGAGATGAGAAGCTCTCTCTTTAGGAGACCACTCTACAATTCAGGAACTTAAGCTAAGCCTCCTTGGTTTTAGCTATTGCAGGCACTGGAATTTCAGCCTTAACTTCTTCTCTTGTGGGGTTGGGTCTGCTGCCCATATCAATTTGAGAACTTCGCTTCTCTCATTGCACCTAAACAGCTCCCTGGGGCAAGAGCTTCCACCTACACAAAGAAAGGAGAAGCTTTGATGACTGCAGTAGGTTGTGCCTCAGGCGGCATTAAAGGAAAGAAGAATTCAGCACGAAAGTCATCCCAGAGATATACCCAGCTGCATTGAGCAATGGCAGGGCACTTCCCAGCTGCTGAACAATTTAACAGCCCAATCCAGAATAGCCTCCTGATGCATGTTTCGCTAGGAATAATTTCAGTGGCATGTGAGTTTTCTTCGCTTTCACTGTCAGCTTGATTTCCAGGAATGTATTTTTTTTTTTTCCCAGCCAACGCTCTCTGTCTCAGTGGCTTATCTGATAATAGCCTGCAATGGGCCTGCTGCTTCTCTGCCTTCCCAAACACACAGTCCTGGCCTTCTTATCTGCTCTAGCAATGAGTGACATCTCTTTATATGTTGTACTTTATCTAATTAAAATGAGAGTACGTTGTTTGCCCCTTTTCTGGCCAGACCATGCTCATTCCTTTAGAGCAGTGAATTCTTCCGCTCTTCTTGCCGCTTCTCTTGGGCTAAGCTGTGAAGAATGGGAGGGAAGGGAATTCAGAGAATGAGGTGGAATAACAAAATTCCTGCTTGAGCTCCGATCTCGATAACAGTGGTGAGAGCAGGAGTTGCTGCCTTGACTGCTCATCCTCCAGGACAACAGGTAGAGCAGATAAAGGGGAGCACGACAGAGCAATGCTGCTGGGGGGCACAGGAGCAGGATTACTGGGTTTTATTGTCCCCTTTAGGGCTCCAGTCACTGAGGCTTCATCATATCTGCCCTGAGTGGATGGGCAGGAGGTGTCTCAGCCCTCCCAGGTGCTCTTCCATCTGAAGAAGAAGCCTCCAGGGCAGGACACTACCTGTAAGTAGAGTTTAAAGACCATATCTCTTCTTCTGTATGGAACCGAAACAGTAAAGAGGGGTTTTAAGACTACTTTAAAAAATAACCCTTGCTCCTGTAAAAAAGGTCAGCCAAGCTTTCAGCTTTGGCTGAACTCAGCTGGAGCTGGAGTTCACCCCACCCCATGGCAGAGCCATCTGTGAGACCACAAGACTCATCTTTGTCTCCTGGGGAGGCTATGCCAGGATGCACCAGGAGAGTTAAAAATGCCATCTAAATTTGCTTCCTCTTTTGAGAGCAGTAAGGAACCATCAGTAGCAGACTATTCTTGCAGTCTGTAAACAGCTTCTAAAGGTACATTTGTGAAAGCATTTTTTCAATGCTATTTATATTTCTAAAACACTTCTGCTTTGTCAGCGTCAGTCCATCTGCAGTGGTAATCCATTTATCCCAGCAGCAATCGCATTACGCACAAGTTCCAGATGAAACTGAGGAATGGGCAGGGAAACTAACCACCAAAATTTTCAACACCTGCTTGGGGACTGAAACAGGAAGACAGGCTGCAAAAAAATTTCTAGAAATGCTCTAGTGTGAGAGAAATCACCAGGTGTAGCAACAGCAAACCAAATAACAACAAAACCAATGAAAACAAACAAACAAGCAAACAAGAACCAATCAAACAAAAACCCACAACAAACCAGTTGTGGGTAAAGAGTATCTTTTGGATCAGGAGAATTTCATTAATTCCACGCAGAGTCCATCCCCACACACATGTGAATCAGTACGGCTGGGTGGGTGCACTTGGAGAGCCACAGACTGGGGAGTGACAAGAGACTTGGTGGGCAGGAATGGGTGGGATTACACTGGGAAAGGACATCCTTTCAGCCCAACACCATTTAAATGCTATTGGGCATGATGCTGGCTACCTCTCTGTTCTGCCAGGCACACTAATAGTGCTGAAAAGGTAATCACCCATTATTCTGGGCGAAGCCAAACAAAGTGTGGTGAAGCAAGGAATGTAAACCAGCTCTTGGACTGGTTCCCTAGTCACTGCATCAGCTTGCATTATGAGCAGTTGGAGGTTTTCTTCCTTGTCAAATTGCAGAGTCCCAGGGCTGTGTTTCTTCATGTCTCACACGATGTTATTGTGAGCAGCCAAGCAAACGCAGATTACTGCAGTCACTCTGTGGCACTCTGCAGGGCAGTAACAGGAGGAATAAATGTACAGTCTTCTGTTCAAATGCTGTCAGAGAAAGTGGAATTGTTTATATTGTCTCTGTTCACGCTGAAAAGAGCACGGGGTGAAACTGAGGAAGTGTTCTTAAAACAAAGCATTAGAAATAAAACTTAGCCATGAGAGGTTTATCACACTGGCCTGAGAAAACAATAGAAGCTGATATCATCATAATTGCAAAGAGCTGAAGCATCTTTGAGCCCCTGACACTGTTGTCCACTGTGGTGGCATGTACCTACCAAGCTTCAGGATGGAGAGGAGGATCCTTGAAGAGAAAGATGACACAATCCCCTTGGAAAACTGCCGTGGGATCTTTAAAGTCCCCCTAGAACAAACAGGAACTTGGTGTTTTCAGCCTCATGTAAAAGGAATGAAGAAAATCCCATCACTAAGGTCGCTTCAAACTGGATAAACCACTGAATGAGATAATGACTGAAAAAGCCCTGAATATATGAGTTGTTTTATTTCTTATCTGTGTAATTTCTATGGACAAGACAATCTCACACAGATAGCACCTCAGACTTTGGGGTATAACTCATCATTCCACATGGATAAATGTAGAAAACCTCCCTCTTAATGCAGACTTTTAACTAAGTACAGCTAATTACTCAGCTGAGACCAGAATAGCACTCCCTGCAGCTCTTGCACTCTGGGGAGGCAGGGCCAGGTCTCCTGGCAGCTGTGATGAACATCATAAACTAAGTTATGTTAATCCTCCAAGTTTCAGACTTGAGATAAGTCAGAGGTTTTACAACATCCATTATCTACTACTGTGTCTTTTATTTTGTTTGAAGACATGCGATGTTTATTAGCTGAATGCCCTTAAGCATTGAAAATGAAAGGAGAAATTGACCATTTAAATTTAGATCATGCTTCCCCCGTCACACACACACATAATTTTAAAGTGTACTCTGAACAGTTCCCAGGATTTTGTGTCCAGATTCCAAGCAGAAGGCTAATAATAACCCCTACATTATTATAGGCACCAAATGGGTGCTCATAAAACTGTAGTTGCAGCCAGAGATGTGAGATGATAGTTGTTTATCAAAACAATGAATTAGTTTAAATTCATTTGGTGCTGTCATTAGCGCTGGGAACCAAGCACAGCACTCTGTAATGTACTGGCTGGACCACTTGAACATATTTATCTTTGCCCATTATAACATGGTCTTGTAGGAAATCACTGCTTCCAGGATCTGGGATTAATTAATCTTCCTCCTGACAGAGGTTGTGTGGCATGGGCAGCGATGTGAGACCAGGCAGATCACCAGTGAGGCTTCAGGCATAAACGGGCTTTGGTCACTGGTGGTTTATGAAGAGTTGCTCTCCAGCCACACCTGCTCTTCCAGCCTGCTCCACAGAAGAAAAGAAGTGATGCTGGGGGTGATACTCTTAGATACCATCAGGTAGCTGCCAATTCCTTCTCCCTTAGGGTCACTTTTTTGCCTCTAGGAGTGATCATCTCTACAGCCTGTTAGGAAACCTTTATTCAGACTGAACATTTGTCTTCAGCTAATCATTTCTACACTTTGCAACATATCTCTTTTTACTGTGAGGAAGATGTGGTCCATAGTGTTTTCCTTCTATGTTACTTCAGTTGCTGATCACAGCTTTTCTATCATTCACTTTAATCATCCTTCAGCATTGCAAACCCTACTGTGGAAATACCTCTTAAAGAGCTTCTCTGCTCCTCCTGCTGTGTCTCTTAATTCTCCAAGTGTAATGGCAGAGCTGTTTGCTCTAAAAAAAAAATAAATTAAATTTCTGGTACAAACAAAAGTTCAAGATTCCAGGTGGCAAGCAAACAGCAGGAGCAGGTGTCTTTACAATACAGAGGAAAGGAGGGAGGGTGAAAACAAAAGGCATAGCTAAAATATGAGAACAGCCTTCAGGACAATTGCCACCACTGTCCACGAGATGCTGGAGGCAGCTGGAAGATCATACCCTGTGCTGCTAGTAAATAGTCCCACAAGCCTGAGAACCGCCGTGGCTTATGTCACTGCTTGATACATCTGTTCTCACATGCATTTCTCCACTCATTCTTCTGGGAACGTCTCCAGGTGTCTGGTTCAGGTACTTGGCAATGGGCCCATCAGAAAGAAAACAATTGCTTACCTTCTTCCTTAAATTCCAGGTACCTAATAGCCAATTTTGAAAAAGATGGGTCCCCATAAATATTACGTTGCGCACTGTGTTAAAGAGAGGTAACATTCATCAAGGCTTGTGTCATCAGGCTCATAAAAAAAAGAAGATCATTAAAAATCCATGAGTTTTCAGTGTATTTTGTTGCCTTGATTCCTCATCTTCCTGTGACACGGGCACCTTCCGGGCATGCAACTATTGACTGATTCATGGCACTTCAATCAGTAGGGCTGGTGCAAACATCTAGTGCTCACCTAAGCTCCTTTGCCAAAGAAAGATGGAAATTGCACACGACATAAGATCTTTCAAGATATTCCTGAATATCCTGCTCTGGCTGGACTGTAATTGCAATGCAAAGCTTTTCCAGGTTGTCTGAGATTTCTGTGGAGACAAATCCGGAAAGCCAAGATGTGGTGCAGGCAAAAAAAATGAAGTTTATCACAGAAAAGGCCAGGGAATGGCTTGGTTTTAATTTGATGAAACCTGGAGTCTCATTTGATACATTATACATAACTTAAAATTAGAAAGTTATTATAGTAAGGCTGAGAAGAGAGTGACAGCTAGCCTGTCCAGACCCTGACCATACAGAAACACCCAGTGTGTCTACCAACATGAAATATGGAGCTCTGTGTCGCTTTATGCCATTTCTAGTCACCGTTTGACTTAGTGAAACGGTAGCAGAGCAAGGCAGTCTGACAAAGGTACTTTTTCTGTTGTGAGGATTGTGAGTACAGGCAGTGATCCAGCATTCGTGCCAGTGGCCTTACTCACTCAGTGTGCTGACTGCCCTCCCATTCAAGCTGACCCCCTAGAGCCTGATAAAACTGTGTTTTTAAGCATTTAGAGCTACTCTAAGCCTTCAGCCTAGCAGCAGAGAGTAAGTTGTGCCTCTGCAGAGTGGCTTTGTCATGCTGTACCACGTGAAACAAAACGTCTTTTGCTCCGGGCCAGAACAGCAGTCAGGAGGATGTTGAAACACCAGCCAGCCCTCAGAACTATCAAGTACTAACCCCAACAGCAGGCAGGCTGGTTCCTTGAGCTCCTTAGGCACAGCCTCCCCCTCAGGCAGGGCTAGGGTTTACGGCCGGGTTGCTGCTGGCAGCCAGGATGTTCTCACAGAACAGCTGGGCCCTGCAGACCAGTCCCTACCCTGACCAAGGACTCACACAGAACGCTCTTTAAACTTTGTTGGAAAAATGTCTTCATTTCCTTCAAGCCTGAGACCGTGCCCCCTCTCCTACTCCCTGGGAAAGTGGTCTGCAAGCCTCCCAGGACATGTGGACCTTCTCTAATAAGGCAACTTCACTTCTGTCCCCTTTCTTCCAGTTCTTCCTATTCATCTCTTGGCTTCTGAACATGGGAGAGGGAAGAGAGCAGGGATCGGACCAAAAGCTGGAGGAGAGCCTTAAAAAAAACCCAGAAAAACCCCACTCTCCCACAAATAAAATTTACAAACAACAACAATATCACCACCAATAACCAAAATTCACAACAAAACAAAAATCCCCACTTCAGCACTGGCCACATGTGTATGGCCACTCCTTCTGGTGCTCACGTGTGGTCCTCGCTTTGCACTGGCGGGGGATGAGGCAGCAGCTCCACACCATCCTAGGAGCAGTTCAAGGCATCTCCAAAATACCCACGTGGCCCTTTCCTTCAGGAGCGTCGCTCGAGTGTCTCATGTTGCCTACACCTTGTTTCAGGCTCAGCACTGACAAGAGTAAAATCAAGTTTGGACCCCTTCGGCACACAGGAATGAGCTGGAGCCGAGCAGCTGGTGCAGGCCACAGCAAAGAAAGTGTGCCTTTGCCTTCTCCCTGTGACAGTGACACCTGGAGGAAAGGATCCAGTTAATCCCCCAGATTTCTCCAGTGTAATACAAAACGGCAGTGAATAAAAGAATGATCAGAGGCTAGTAAAGCTGGGTTGGTTTGTTGTAAATATGCAGTTCCTAAATTGCAAGTCCTTTGAAGACGAACATTGAGGTGTTGAGTCATTTCCTTTGCAAATTGAAAACCCTAACTTCCTTGTAAAAAATGGCCTTTCAGTTCAAAATACATTTACCAACAAAAATTTATTCATGCAAAAATGCTTTGACAATAACCAGATCATCCTGCCATTGAAAGCATTATAGAATTTTCTCCTGTATCTCCTTTCTTTCTTTTTCCTTTTTAAAGATGACGAACTAATTTGACCATAAAAAGAGAGTGGGATGTTTTCTAAATTCAACACTGGAAGAAATGTAAGGAAAAGAAAATACAAAAAAGTTACAGCCACTGAAAATTTTGACATCTTGCCATTGTCTTAATGACGTGCTGGATTTTTAGAGAAAAAAGCTTTCCACCCCTTCTTTCTTTTTTTTCTTTTCTCTCAGATAAATCTAACATTTTTATCTTTTGTCTTGAGATGGAGGGTTGGGTTAGTGTCAAAGTTTTGTGCTGAGAACTATTCTACTTTCCTCTGTCCAGTGTCTTTCGAAAGAGCGTGGAAATCCAAACCTTACCTGTGTCAGTTTTCTAGAAAAGCCACAGTTGTTCATGTGTGATTTCATCCCTAAGATTTTCCCTACAAAGCCATCACAAATGTACTCTGTCTCAGACACACAAACATCTGGAGGTGTTACCATTAACTGTGTTTTGGAAAACCAGATGTGTTAGTAATAGCACACCAGAAAGTTCAGCCTTCACAAAAGGGGCGACAGAACAAGTTGTACAATGAAGTCAGGAGAGAGAAATGGTACAAGTGTGTTCCTAAAATGATCAAAACCATTAGACACACCAGTCTGATAATTTATCTTTCACAAGAGAGGCGACCTGTGGAATAAACAAGCTTATACTGAAATTATATGTTATGGGATGGGGTAACGTAATGTAAATTAAGCCTCCTGCCTCAGTTCCATGTGCAGCAACCACGGTAAAAAAGTGCCTTGAGCACTGAAATCAGTGGGCAGAACATTACTACAAAAATCCTCCTGCTCAGTGGGGATGGGCTGAATGACTACTGATCAATAAAAAAATAGAGTGAACTATCCAGATGAGCATACAAAGAAGTCCAGTCTGCTATTAGGACAGTCGAGATGAATTTGTAAATACACCGTGCCACGGACTGCCAGAATTTCGGGTGAGCTCCTTGAAACAGGTTACTTTTCCCCAGGCTCATCCCACTCAGAAGTTCCTAAAATCATGTATTTCCCACAGCAGCAAAATGCAATTACATCGGAGATAGACTGAAATTGCCGCTAACAAAAGAAACACTCCCCAAAACCTTGTAGTCAAAATTGAAAAGTGACAGTGACATGAAATACACTGACATTTAGTCAGGCCAGAGTATAAATAACCTGATGGAGGCTGCTAAAATCCGCAGCTGAGCAGGACTATGGTCTCTGTCTCTTCCACAGTATGTTACTCTTTCCACACAACTTGTGAAAAGAAGGTCGGTTCTTGACATCTAATTGAACAACCTACTGAATTATTATCTGAAACAGCCTTTGGAGTCCTGCTGCATTCACGTTCTGCATGTAAAATATTATTTACTGTAAAGATAAATCCAGTATGCAGCACCTAATATTGTACATTTGAAAATGTATTAGTAGTTTTGAAATACTTGAACATGGAATGTTGGTTTCAACCATGATCCTGCTGTGGGAATTGAGACAGGTATTTGAGACAGGTATTCCAGGCCCTTTATATTCCACCAGAACAAAAAAGACGTTTGAGCCCTTTTTGGTGCTCAGATTTGAATCCACAGAACTGAAGCCCTTACCATCACCACTGAAGAAAAAGGCTTGCATTACACAGTGAAACCTCCTGAAAGGCAAAAGCAACACATTTCATCCCACAGCTGTTCAATCCTGGTCTGTATTTGTTATAGCAGAGTATAGTATATACACATATACACCTATATACACACACACTGTTATATATAAATTGCTATGTGGTATATATAAGAAAATATACATTTGGTATTTATATTTAATTGATGTTCATATATGAAAGTATATATTCTTTTTAAACTTGTATTGGCAGTCAGTGGAGGACCTCCCTGTGCTGTTAAAGAAAAATTATAAAATCATAAACAGTAATTTTTCTGAACAGCTCACTGCTTAAGGCAGTGACTTAAATATGCCTAAAACATGCAGAGTTTGAAACAGCAAGGCAGTGTGAAACAAAACATTTTTATACTTCATTGAATTCCCCCTTATTTTCCTCGCTGACCTTGCTTTGCTCCATTAGAGGCACTGTAGGAAACATCTAGTCTGCTGCATCAGCTCCCAACATCAGAAGTGACCACAGTGAGCAAACCAAGAGAGGAGGCAAAGGCAGAGAACTCCTCCTGTGGATGCCTCACTCAGCTCTCACAT
This sequence comes from Rhagologus leucostigma, assembly GCA_013397725.1. Classification (NCBI taxonomy): domain Eukaryota; kingdom Metazoa; phylum Chordata; class Aves; order Passeriformes; genus Rhagologus; species Rhagologus leucostigma. The sequence continues at coordinate 135,710 of VZTD01000066.1, read as the reverse complement.
CCCCACATCACTGAATTTCCAGGGATCCTGTCAGAGCTGAGTCAAATCCGGGCAGAGCAAGGGGCAACGAGTGCATGTTTCCATCCCTGATGGATCAGGATCAGAAAAGGACTCTGCATTTTGAGTTCACACTTTCCCCCACACACAGACACCCCCAGACAACCTGGACTTTCAGAAGCAAATTAAGTTCTCGTGGTTTTGCCTTTAAAACAAACCATTGTTTCCCAAAGGTAGACATAGATCTGTTTAAGGAGGCAGAACATCACCTTCCAGAATCCAGCAGCACTGCCATCCTGCAGACTGGAACTCACCACATCTTCCAGGGGGACTGAAATTCCAATACATAAAGGGTCTCTGAGAAGGTGAATGGGGGATGAACTCTCTAACAAAAATATGTATTTTAAGAAAAAGTTAAATACTCCATTTCTGAAAGTGCCTTTTGATCATCATAACCTTTGGTTTTAACCACTCTGGTCTCTCCTGCCAAGTATGGTTTACTGATGACACATCCTCATGGCACCGGGAATGGACTTGTTGATAAGTTAAATAATGGGACTACTTTCAGACCATTTTTATAGCTGAAAATTCTCATGGCATAAAAGAGTCATCATACAGTTATTTCACTGTGGAAAACTGTTATTTTTCTTAGAATAACTTTGAACTCTGTAACGTTTTGGGAAGGGGGTTGTTTTTCAAATAAAACCCTGCTTCCTTTCTTCCCCAGAAAAACTCAGCTTGTATTAGCTGGAATGATACCAAATCCACAAAGATATGTATTCAGACAGATTGTAAATTTAGCTAGAGCATTTATATGTTACTAAATCCAAACAAAGATCTAAAGCAAGATGCAAAATATCACACACACACAAAAAAAGTTCCGAAAGATATGGACTGGGATTTTTAAAGCTGAGTAAGGGGCTCAGCCACACAAGCTCGAAAGAAATTGATTAATTATGTGGTTGATAATCTTGGTTTATATGCCAAGTTAAATCCTGGTATAACTTCATTGTCTTCAGTGGAGTTGCACTGCAAATGTAGTTGACAGATAGTCATGATTCTTCTCCAAGAATAACTTCTAAGGCATAAGTTTTAAATATGAGTGAATGAAAGTCGTGTGCCAAATTCTACCCTAATTTATACCCTGTACAAAACAGCTGACTTGGAAGCGAGGGTGTCAGGAAAGACAGAAGGAGACATGAGTCTGTTCTTCCTTTGCTGGGACGTTACATCAATTCCCTTCGGTGATGATCATGTCTCCGAAAAACACTGCGGGAATCCACAGTGCAGTTTGTTGGAGATTCTTTCCTTCCAAGCCTGCAAGCTCTTGTATTTCACGAGCAGTAAGTGTTCAGGGAAGAGCCTGAACTAGTCTCAGTGCAGGGCCATGAAATTCACTCCTATTAACTCCTGCATCAATCTGACTCTTGGCTGCTTCAAAATGAATTTGAGGATGAGCACTGGAAATGGCCATTTTAATGTGAATGTTGGAATTAGTCACCTCATTTAATCAGAAAATAATGTGTTTCGGACAGCCTCAGTCTCAGTGTTATTTTGAATCAAAACCCAGCGTTTGGATTGGTTTTTTTTTTTCAGTCTGTTGGGTTATTTTTGACTGGTTATTAGAGTTAAGCATGTCTAAGTACAGCTGACTGGTCAAACAGTACACACCTTTGCTCAGGTGAGAGGGAAGTAATGCCCATCTCAACTCATCTTTTATGCAACATTACCAAGGACACGGGGGAATTCAATTGCTTTGCCCAAAGCATCATTTAAGCCAGCAGGGGAAATCTTGACTGCTACAGCTCTAAGTGGAGTGAATTGCCAATGTCCTCACTCCTGATTCTTCTACTGGCAGAGTTATTTTACAGAAAAGTGATGTAATCTGGCAGTGAGTGAGCTCAACATAAACAGCGTGGCTCCACTGTAATACCCCTGCTCTAGGAGATCATTGCTGGGGCAGGAGGCACGAGCCAGCAAGTTGGTCTCCAGACTGACAGCCCAAGCACTTGGATGCCCTTCCCAGCTCTTCCCTCGTGTCTATTTTCAGTCAAATCAGGCAGCAAAGTCACATACATTGTTTTAATACTCAACTGGATGTCAGAGGCCCATCTGCTAAGCACCCCTAATGAGGCGAAAGTGAAGACATTTCCCGTCCAGCACAGTCTGCAATACTTATAAACAGAACAGACTCTGGATCAAGAGCATCTCACGTTCCCCATCTGTGAAATGCAGCTAGCTGGTAATCCTCAGCCTCATAAAAATGTGGGATAGGATAGGATAGGATAGGATAGGATAGGATAGGATAGGATAGGATAGGATAGGATAGGATAGGATAGGATAGGATAGGATAGGATAGGATGGGCTGTGAGCACTGCCGTGAAAGAGAGCAGAAGTATTTTGAAGGAATTGGCTGGGTCAGAAGCAGGGAGGCTGAGCAGAGCCAGCCTTGGAGGAGCAGCAGTTCTGCACAGCCCCAAGGTGTGTTCCCCAAAACTGATGCAGAGCACATGGCTCTGAAGCTGATAGTTCCCCACTCACTGGAGTTGTGCCAGAGGGGCATTTTCTTCCCTTCGCTGGGCCCAAAGAAAAATAAAGTACTTACAAAAATATTGGCAGCAGTGCCTAGCAAGTGGGCTCACTGTGCTTTCTGTGCTCCCCACTGAGATCTGCCAGCAGAGAGACTAATTGCCATCTGACTCTGTGCATGGCAGCCACCTCCCACCCTTCCTTTCTTTAGCTCAGCTCCCTCCTAAACATGTAATTATTGATGTATCTGCATGTGCTGGAGATAAATACAGCCTAGCTTTCCCATTCTCTCCAGAGCTTACACCTGTGACCTCTAATTCTTGCCCTCTGCAGCACTGCACGCCTGAACCATTTCAGAACTGTGGGTTTCTCCTCCCAGGCTCATCTCAGCAGCTGCAGTCCAGTTCTACTTTTACTTCTTATGGCTTGTCACCTTTGGGCACCTCCAAAATCAGCTCTTCTCCCTCTTCCTTCAGAGCTGCTGCTCTCCATGACCTCACATGTGTTTGACAGACTTCCAGTCCCCTCCAAGCATTTCTACTCTCCTCTCCAGCAATTTCCATCCACAACCACAAGGTTATTATAAATAAGCAGACCATGTTTAAGTATAAAAATAGTTGGACAGGTTCTTCTGCCTTTTCTCTCTCTTCATTAGCTTCTCCAGGTCCAGGCACAGGCTCAGGCACTGCCACGCAGGTGGCCCATCAGTGCTTCTCCTTCACAGTATGGCTGTCAAAGAAGAAAGCGTTTTTTAAATCTGTTCTTGATAAAGAAGACAGTAAGAGAAAATTTATTACTAGCAATTAGAAAAGAATCCTGACCAAACTTTCAAAACAACAAGATGCTTGAACTATTCCAGCTAAGATAAAAGGTGCAGAAAAAAGAGTCCTGGTGCAACATCACCATGGATGGAAAATAAGCTATAAAGAGGTCATCTTGTTTTGGTATGACATTCAGGTTAAGGACCATGACTTGAAAAGTTACTTTGACTAAGAATTGCCACATCTACTCTGAGGAACAAGGACAGCATTTCAGCAAAGCCTGAGCAAAAAAATCAAAGTAGAATTTCCTAAGGAAAATAGAAACTTAAAGTAATACCAGCTTCAAATTGCTTCTTGTGTGGTGATCTCGTTTCCTTAGGATCAGCTTCTTATTACCCCTCCAAGTATAAGGCGTAGTTAATCTTCTTAAAACTAATATTCTGATTGTCTGATTAAGCAAATCTTAATTCATGAGGTTTATTCTGCAGACTGTTCCCTTATCCTGCTGTTGGGCATAGAAGTCTGGGATGTAGGGCATTCTCCTGGCTTCAGTTTTGAAAAGGATCAGAACTGGGTTTAGCTGTCACCTTTTACTGTCCACCTGCAACCAAAAGAAGAACGGAACAATCGTATAGGTCTGACGACAAGGAAAACTTTTCCTGTAGCTGTAATTGCTGCACTCATAGCTAGTGCAGTGATACCTCTGGCTTCATTTGCAGAAAGGGTTTTGGGTGGTTTGCAGTGGTAAATGATTCATTTACATCACTAGAAATTGAAAGCACTGCTTCGTTTTAAATTCAAGAACAATCAAAGTCTATATAAGTTGTTTTTAAAGGGTTTGGAGGGATAGAAAAAATTAAATACAAGAACATAAATAGCAAGATCTTTGCCTATAAGCTGAAATTAAGAACTACCTGTCCAGTGCTCCAAAATCTAACCTTTCTTTTTCTATTTCTGCAAATTGATTAATAGCATGTGTTGACCATTGGTTTAAAATTTTTTATCTGTTTGCTTCAAGTAGGCAAAACATGGAAGTTAAACTGTTACTGCCAAAATAGAAAGGAAGCTATTTAGCCAATTATTTCTGCCTTACAAGGTTTACAATCCGAAGGCAAGTTTTCAAGAATAAATTTGTTTTGAACAACCCTCATTTTGAAGTGTCAAAACTGCCGACTCTTTTTTCACTGGTTGTAGGAAGCCTAAAGCATCCAAAGTAGTGGCTTTAATGCTGCAAAAAGTTTTGGGGTTTTTTTTGTTGTTTGTTTTGTTGCCCCCCTCCAAAAGTGTGAAGTGGGCCACAAACAATGGCAAGTTCTCAAGTGCTCCAATAAGCAACACTGACTTCTGCTCACAGTTCAGGGGAGCTGCTACACGTCCACTCGCATAGAAAAATTCGCTGGGGAAGCTTTGAAAAAATCTGTTGAGTTGGTGTCTGTCCTTCTCACCCGAAATCTCTTTGTCCCTCCAGCTCTCGTCGTGCGTTTCCTGACCAAGAGGTTCATCTGGGAGTACGACCCAACGCTAGGTAGGTTATTGTGTCCTGGAAGCATGGTGTGGAAGAGCACAGCTGCAGCAATGGAAATCACAGAGTTAAAATTCCAAGCCTCAGTCAGCCTTGAAATTCACTGTAAAAAGCTTCTCTATGGTCATTTTAAGCTGGAACAAACTGTTACCTAAACTGGCAGAATAGGGAAGCAGTAACACTCAGACAAAAGCTGAGCTATTGTACGAGGCACATTTCTGCCCACTCAGAAATCCATGGGAATTTTACCCTTGAAATCAATTGCTTTAAGATTTCACTCTTCAAATTATTTAGTGTGAGATCAGTTTTCTGCTTTTGAAGAACCCAAACGTCTTCTGCTAGAGAATAAGATGACTGGGATACAGATCTTAAAAATTCGTGGCCAAAACCAGGTAGGCTTTTACAGCCAGTCTACCTAGATTTAGGTAATATTTTTGTCCTCGCTTTCAAACATATAATGTCTCTCGTCTTTTGGGTGACCAGATAGGGGCACCGGTCATCTAAGGGACATCCACATGTCCCTTCCACTGCTCCCGCTAAGCTCTGCTGGGTCTGGCACTTTCAAGGAGCTGGCTCAGATATCTCAAAAAAACCTGTCAAACAGTTATCCTGAATTAGAGGCTTCATTTAAAACTTCTGCCATGGTCAGATTTCTTAGTATTTCTTAAAATAGCATATATTTAGATGCTCTGCACCAGAGCAAATCCAGGCCGAGAAGTCCAAGACAAGGCATTCACTTCCTGGAAGGTGCCTTCAGTACTTCAGGACTAAGTGATTCACACACGAAGTAAAGGGCTGGAAAATTCCCTCTTCTCCAATAATAATTCCAAATTCCCTCCTCTCCTTCCTAACATTTCTTTGCAGGCTCCAACCCAGATCATACAGTTAAATATCAATTTCTTTATTAATGTTCTTTCTTTAAGAGGTCTCATTAAGGAAACAGAATATGCCATAAACTTGCACAGCAGAAATGAAGTTTAATATATTCTATTACAGAACCCAGGCAGCCCTTTGAAAAAAAGCAGAGTATCCAGGATCATACTAAGTATTTTTGTTTGGCAAAGTGGAGCTATGGCAGATATCAAAACTCCTATCTTGGGAAAATAAATCTCAGCACAACCTGAACTCAAATATGTTCTTTTATCTGCTGCTATCAATATGTCACCTGCCTTGTGCTGCACAGTGGAATGTTCAATAGAATGTTCTGTTAGTATTATTAGTGTTAGTACTTCATGTTTCTATCACTAGTACGTCATTTTAAGCACTTGACAAGAAGTGTGTAAAGTCTTCTCTATCAGTGTCATCCAAGTTCATCAATTTCTTACAGGGAAACAGCATGCAAAAGCATCCTTTTTGCCTTGTTTAAGCACACAAATGAAGCTATTAGCAAGCTACAAGGTTTATTTTTTTTTGCCCCATTATGAAGGCCCCATGCCCTTTTCGCTGTACAAGACTTGACATTTGTTTCTGTTTTACAAATGAATACAAATGCAAATTACCATGCCCCTCAGGAATCTAATTGTCTTCCCTTTGCAGCACGGAAAGCTTTCATGCGGGCAACAGTCTTATCTCCATAAACTAAAAATTGAATCTCTTCTGACTTACTGAATTCTACATCCCCATTCAGTTTAGAGAATAATAGCTTAAATTACGTATTGCAGTCATTGTGATGCTCAGCACTCCAGGTTGCTCTGAGGAAAAGGTTTGAGAAATTCAAGAACTAATAAACTATTGTCAATAAGTTCTCTCTTAATCACAGTAATCTCTGGTGGAAGCTGCTCACCAGGGTTTGTTTTGTAAAGTATTATTTTGTCAAACTACAGATCACAAAGAAGGTTCTGAAGTGTTAGAGGTGAAAAATTATCTTGGAATCATAACCACTATTCAAGCCTTCAGGGCTCAATCAGAAAGGAACCATACCTTGAAAAGCTTTGAAAAACAGTGCCTGAAAAAGTGCATTTCTGTCTTTAGCATGGTCATCCTGCAGTGATTTGGAGTCCAATTATGTGTAAACATCTGAATTCACTGAAAGTTTTAGCAGAATAGATTCACTTCTTCTTAGCAGTCATGGACAGGCAGTTCTGTGGAAAGAGGGATATCTGCATGCTCGATCAATATAAAAAATTAAAGTTGTGTCAGTGAGAATCGTTTCCTCTACAGGGAGAAGTAAGCAGTTTTGTCAAGTTATTCTAAAAGGACAGGAGTAAAACAGATGCAAACCATCCAGCTACTAAGCAATGGGAAGTTTTGCCAAAAATCACTGGGGCTGTGACAAGAACGTCAGATTTATAGTTTATTTCTTGTGTCAAGTTTTCAACCACCCATTAGCCCTCTGATGCAAGCAATACCCAGATAATTCCTATTTTTAGGAAAGCTTTCACCAAGCTGTTCAAGGCCTGATGGAAATTCAACACTAACCTAAACTAAGCACCATATTAAAAAAAAAAACCTATTCCTCTTTTTTATTCAAGGGTGGCACATTTTAACTGGAAGGGAAAAAACACACCTTATAAATAATTCTTTACTATTCTAACCTGCCAGAAGAAAATGAAGAGCCATATTTTTAGCAGCAGCTGGATAGAATGCTGTACCTCCAGGAGCCAAATTACCAACCACAAAATAACATTTTCTCGCGGGAGGAACGTCACTGAACCCTGCAAGGTTTGGAAAACAGAGCTGCTGCTGAAGTCAGGGCTTTCCAGCTCGAACACTTTTGTTCGTGATCTGTGCAAACATTTCTGGAACAGCTGCATCTTCACAAAAGTGCATCTCACTCTGCTTTTTATTTAACTGTTCTCAGCCAAAGGGCAGCAACCACAGCAAAGGTCATTTTCTGGGGAGTGTTAACCATCAGCCTTGACTTGTCCAATATTTCTGTTTAACTGGCAAGTCATTGTCACCATCTTGGCATGGGGTTTTTATTTGTTTTTCCAAAAGGTGCTAAATTCCTCAAGGTAAATTCCTACCTGGCATTATCAAGGTGAATGGGTTTTCACACCCATCTTCATTTACAGTAAGTTGCAGCTATCTCACATTTTCAACAGCATTAGATGAAAGAGCTCTATGTAGAAATGGGCTGGAACTACACACTTTTAAAAATACATGCAGTTGTATTCTAAAATATTAAATACATGAAGAATTCAGCATTAAATTAGTCTTCCTTAGCTCATTAAATATGTACTGAGAAAGGGGATTGGGTTCCCACATGTATTTCACCAAAGTTCATTAATGTTCTGAAATAGAACACAACTTTAAAAACTTATAAGCAAGCTCGGAGTGATGCTGGAAGGCCTCAAAATGCTTGTCCTGGTTAGGGCACCACTGAAGCCACACTCTTATCATGAATGTGGGACTCCTGTGGACCTCAGTGACCCCAGGGCTTGACACCATAATTTTCAAGGCTGCTGGGAACAGCTGCTCTCCCCAGTCCCAGTAAATTGCAGTAACAGTCTGCACCTCAGCAATTCCCCCCAGGAGCTACTGGCAGAATTTAGGGTGCCCAGAATTTAGGGTGCCCAGAATTTAGGGTGCCTTCACCTGAGCTCAGAGTTGGAGACATGTTGTGGTTCACTGTGATATGTAATTGATTTTAAAATTGGAGGTGCTGAATCAGAGAAATCAAGGGAACTGCTAAAAGGTGAAAAGAAGGAGGAGCAAGCCCAAAGAGCCATCACAGCAGTAGGCAGACAGAGGGCCTGCAGAGCACTTCATGGGTAGCAGCAAATTTCCTGCCTCCGTAAGCCGTGACACGCAGGGAGAATCTCCTGGATCAAATGACGAAAGAAGAAAATTCATCATTGCTACGGCTGAGAGCTTTTGAAAATAATTTTGCAGCATTTCTCTGAGAACACATTTGTTGTGCCACCAAAACTGGAACAATTTGCTTTACTAGAAACAGAGCTGGGATATCCAAGAATTTTTTAAAAAAAGGAGGGAGTTATGAACTATGTTTTGTCATTTGTCTGGATTAATATCTTTATGTATAGTTGGGAGAATCGGGGGGTTCCTGAGGCTCAGCGACTTAAACATCAGTTTTTGCTATGCAGGAAAAAACCCCAAACAAATAAAACCCCAGGTAAATGCAGGAGAGAGGCTCCTCAGTTCTCTTCTTGTTTCTGTAACTGGTTTGTTGCCTGCAGTCCCTCTGCCTCTGTGTCTCACCTATAAAATCCTTCATCTTGCAGAAGGGTTGTAAATCCTGTGAGTAACTGATACTCAGATTTAAGACATGTATCAAAGGCACACAGAAACACTAAGCAAAGACTGGATTTGAAACCAAAATCTGCTTATAACTTATCAGCAAACAAGGAGGTAGTATTTTTGTTGACCTTTCTAGAATTGTCCTGGCTTTCTCACACTGCCCCTGGATGTCTTTCTCTAGCTGTTCACACATTTCATACAACTTTGCCGATCCTCTGAAAAGAAAACTCTCTCTGAACATATAATCAATAGAACAGGGCCTGTGTATGAAAGCAAAGAGAGACAAAAAGCAAAGGAATTTATTTAATTTGAATGGGATAGAGAGAAAACTCTTCACTACTTTAAAGGAGTAGAGGTAACCGTAAGAAAGAGGGGTCTTAAAGAAAATTATAATTTCGCCAGGACTACTAGATTAATAGTGACATTTTTGAAGAGTATTTCTTCCGACCATATCAAAGTTTCTTTACAGGTTTTTGTTCACTCTTTTTTCTCCTGGGAGAATAAAAAACTTGAACAGTGTTTCTATAAAGTCCTATCCAGTGCAACATATAGACAGCCCATAAGAGACCCTCAAAATTGGGTAAAATGTGTAGGTAGCAGGAAAGCAAGAAAGATAGGAGATAAAGTTGTACAATTTGCTTGAAGGAAGGAGACAGAAACCTCTCTTAGAGCCCTGAACTCTCCCACAGCAGAAAACTAAATCTCCTACAGACGAGCTCAAGACTTGCAAATTTCACCACTGTGGCAAGAACAGCAGAAACGACTTTGAGAAGGTATTTACACTGGCAAGAAGGCTTTTCCCACTGGAAAACTTCTTGCAAGGATGATTATTTTTACATTAGAAGGGTAGTTTTGCTTACATCTGTAGCTGGGGGGTTCTGTTAGCAAAATAGTATCATTCAGCAATAACAAGAAAAGTTTGCAGATCCCATACATGATGTAAATGATACGGCAAAACTAGCAAATACTGCTCGCCTGAGTTTGTTTTCTGCACTGGATAAATACAGGTCTGTATGAACAACATAAACAACAGAGCAAAGTAGGAATATATCCCAAGTAGCTCTCATCAAAATGGTTGAGAACCAGAAACAGCTTCGCTGTGGGAATCAAGACCTCACTTGAAGCATTTAGTATTATTTATTATATATAATTCATCCCAGCAAGAGAAGATGCAAGAAGTATCTTTTTGGGATAACTTTGTGCCATTGAAGCAGTGATAAAGAGCTCAGGTCCAAATACAGTTCTCGAGGATTGTCTTGGCTGTCTGGTTTGTTCAGCTAGCACGTTGTCTGGACAGCTGGAATACCGTCTGAGTACAAACTCCTGATCCCTGGGATTGCCTTCCCTGCTGCAGATCCCAAGTTAAAGAAACATGTCTTTGTGTATTGGATTTCTAGTTTTCTTGACTCGTGGCTTACTCAGCAAGCTTGTCTTAGCACTCCTGAAGGTTTAACTGCCTGTCTCTAGCACAAAAATCCTACAGCAGCACAGCTGGGAGAGAAACGGCCCAGACAGCAAACAGAGCTTTTAACAGAGCAGCCCACAGTAAAATAAGTGTTAATAAATCATTAACTGATGGCCCGTTCAGCCCTTGGATGTAAAGGTTGACAGCCCTAGAAGGAAGGAAGCCTCCCCTCCCAGCCCTCTCCTCTTCCTGCTGCACAGCAGGACAGTGCAGCCTACACAGTGCTCATGATGAAAAATAACCATTTTCTGTAGGGAGCAAAAGAGGAGAGAGTTCTGCCGTCGTCTTGCAGAACTTTGCCTTCCGCGTGTTTTGTCTGAACACCCGTGCTGACAACTGCAGCTTATCCAAGCCCAGGCTGGGAATAGCACATGTGGTCCTGAGTGGGCCCTCAGCCAGAGTGAGGTGTAATGGTAACCAACGTTTTGGGGCTGGGAGGAATGGCTGCCAGCCTGTGCTTCAGGAACTACCACGACAAATGTGTAGGCACTTCATAAATCACTGGGAAACAGCCTTATTCTCAAGCCAGACTCCAGCTATTTGTATCCTCAATTTTTATTGACAAAGTTACTCATTCCTTTGCCTCGGTGCTTATGGGATTCAGTCCTCAGGAGTCTAGGTTGTGCCTTCCTAGGCATCTTCCTGTTTTTCCTACATCAAAACAGTAGAAACATTATTTAACTTTATATACATTTAATATGTTGCATCATTTTTACCGTGCTCTTCAGGAGGAGGAATTTATACTGAATGTATTACAGCAGTGAGGCATGAAAGTATTCCCAAGTTCTCTGAGGTGTTTCTAAGGAAATGGACCCATATGGCCTAAAGCACCTTAAAACACCAACTCTGGCCCCTAAAATTCTCAACAAAGGCTTGAAATGATGAAATTGTAATTGAGAGCAGCAACAGAAGATGCTTGCAATAACATGGGAAGCAGTTATCAGAAAATGTGGTTTGTTTTCTTTCATATGAGTCTCAGGATGAAGATATTTCTGATGCCAGCAATAAAAATACCGCTTTTTTACAGTAGCTCAACAGACAGCAAAACTCAGGAATGGCAGTGGCTGTTCTTGCTATAGCTACAGCTGCAAAATATTTCACCCCTGCTTTTGTTCCTCATCATATTCTGAAATGTTTTCCAGATGAGCAGAATTTTCCGGTGCTTGCTTCTGCACCTTCAGGAGAGAAGGCTTTTGTTTTACTTGTTTTAGGGGTGCGAAAAGTCTCGCTGGTTAGTTTTCATTTATATTGTCAGAACTGAGGTGAAACTCAGCTTCGCCAACAAAGACTTCTTGCTGCAATCAGACAAAAAGGCATAGCAAAATATGATTTATTTAGACTTAAATTTATCAGGGACATAACTCCTACCAAGAACCAACACCCCTTCCAAGTGTTGGTGAGAAAATTAAATTTAAAAAAGAAAAACCCAACACACCAGAACAACCAACAACTGTTTAAACCTTTGAGCTTACTGCCTACTTATTAGCACTGCTCTGGCTTTATTGGTTTGGTTTTAGCATGCTTTGATGAATTCAGTTCCCAGGTACCTGCCCACATTTTCTTTGCCTAGCCCAGTGAAAGCTGAATGAGGACAGAAGCTATAGGAAAGGAAAAGCAACACCACTTCACTTCTCAAAAGAAACCCATTCTTCACATGCAGCAGAAAAATCATATTTGCATGCAGCAGAAGGTGACAAATAAAGACATTTTCCATTATTTTTAGAGTCCTCTTCAAGAAAAGTATTCTACAATTTCTGTTTGGAGGCCGAAATACTGTTTATTGAAAATATCAACACATCAAGAAAAAATATTTTTCTGTAGACTAGCTTTTAATTGCTCATGTGTTCTACCTAAAAAGAGGAAATTCTAGGGATGCAACAGATCTTCTCATGCCAAGATGAGAACTTTTTAGTCTCGTGGGGCTATGCAAGCACTAACCATCTGTTAGCTTCCCACTTTATTAGAAATAGGAAAACACGATAAAAACCAAACTGCTCACTAAGCAGCAACCTAATCAAGCCTCGTTTCCCCTGGATCTGTTCTCCATATTTCACACTACAGCAGCTGGGATTTTTTTTTTGGCATGTGTCCTTGTGCTCCACGGAGCATCCTTTTTTCCCCATGAGTCCCCACAGCACCTGAAGCTTCTTCTGAGGACACCTACAAAATAGTCTCTGCCGGTCTCCATGGACAGCCCTGCATCCAGGCCTGGGCAGAGGCTCTTGCCTGCTGGCTGCCCAAGAGCTCCTCTACCCTGTGCCTCCTTAGGGGTATGAATAGGGTTGCTGTGCCTCCCCAGCCTCGATTTACACAGAACAGAAAGCTCTGAGAGCTTCACCTTGCAGTGCAAAAGGCAGCTAAAAAGCAGCTCAGCAAGCTAAGGCGCACTCACTGCCTGCAGTGCCTCCCACGTGGCTCCTTTTGTGCTCAGCTTTAACCTGACTGGTTTGGGAACACCTGCAGCACTGCGGTCACAGCTCTGATTGCAGCAAATGCAGCCTTGGAGAGGGCGGCCAAAAATGAAGTTAGGAGAGAAACCTGTTTGCACATCACCATACGAGTTCCAAAAGCAGCATACACAGCATGCAAAGCAGGCTGGAGACCCTAGACTTGGGTTAAATATCTCTGCAAACAAGTATCTTCTTTCATACATGTTTTGGTCGAAATTTATAGCTTGCCGTGAGTGTTTGTGTAGCGTGACAGCTGCACATGAAGAGCACATGGCACCTGTGATGAGTGTACAACCTCCTGGAGCTTTTCCTTCCCTGTTTCCTGGCTCTTGGGGCTGCACACGCACAACACAACACTGAAGAGTCCGAGTCAAATTATCAGAGTCACGAGGTTTCCTTTCAGAAACTTAATTTTTGCTATTTTTTTCTTCTTTTACACGTGATAATAATGATGCAATGACCATTCATGGCATGTTGTTTGATGGTGTTATTGATAAATAACCCAACTTTGCTCCTTTGGGGGTCTCTGGTATTAATGAAAAGAGAGGCACATGAGGTTATGCTGCATTAGCACTAGAAATATGTTCTAAATACACAAGGGTGGGACTGTGCTTACTGTAAAACCACTGATGGTGGCAAAATAAAAACCCTCCTGTAAGGTAAATAACAGAGGGAACACGTAACAGCCAGATGCAAGCTAGAAAAATAAATTTCGCTGTGCTTTGAGAAACGCTGGGGTTGAGGAAGGGAGAAGGCAGGAGAGACTTTCTGAGTCAGGAGGATCCGTTCAACTTACAGGGGCTTTCTAAAATGTGAAAAGTTCCTGAAGCAGCAAAGAAATGCAGAGTGGGGCAGATTTCACCAGGGCCAGCTCAAGGAACGGTCTGGAGAACCAGAGTTAGTAATAGAAATAATTTGTTTTCCCCTAATGGGCTGTCAAAGTCACTGTTCTCAAACGTGATAGACAGGTGCACCTGATGGGTGTCAAAGATTGCAGGAGTCTAAATGAGTAGTGAGGTGACAACAAAAACGCCCTGAGCAAAACCAGGAACATTTATTCTCTTAACAGAACTAATTATGGGGGGTTTTAGTCTCTTAAACATACTGCTCCATTGCCATCCAGCAGGACTTGAACCATCACTTAAAAGTTCATGTCTATTAGCTGAAGTTTTTGGTCTGAAAACTCTGCTGTAATCACTACACAAAAGGTCTTTCTCCAGACCTCTTGCGTTTCTCGGATCCACCTGGCTGAAAACCACCATGAGACCAAAGTTTCTTAAAGCATTTTTATGTGTCCTTGTTTTAGTAACCTTTCTTGACAAGAAAAAAATCAACTAAAATTCTGTATGGAAAGAGACTTTGTGTCCCTCTGTACTTAAAAGCAAACAGGAGACCAGGCTGTTCCTTAAGTTTGCCTATAAAATGTCGTTGCCCCACCTCAGCTGATTTACCTGCCTCCTAAAACCAAGAAACACCTCCATGCAAATATTTCCTCCTAGAGCTCTGACATATCCCAATATATATTGCCAGTTCAAAATAAACAAGTATTGAAAACAGCTTTTTACATCACTACAACATTTACATCACTGCAAATATAACCCAAAAGCTAGAAATTAATTTCCAGATAATAGTTTTTCTCTACAATATTCTGGAAAATACAATACTCTGGAACAAATATATTCAAAGAAAAAGGATAGTCCTGGACAAAACAAAGGTTTGAGAGATGACCAGCCAAGTCTTACAGGCCAAAACTCTGCTAAAAATGCCACAATAAGCATAGTGCAAGGGTGTGATGTGATGTGATCAAGCTGTGAGTGAATATTTCATCCACAGACAGTCTCTGGATCATGGGCATCAAAGTTTTCCCTACATAAGTAGGTTTTTTTCCTGGATTTTTTTTAATCATACTGCTCAGAAGAACAGGGATATTTGTAATATGCTTATCAACACCAATAGCCCCCAGGGAAGTTGGTTTATTTATTTTTGTGCCCCCTGCAAAATAATTTTTTTCCATAATTATTCAGCAGCTGTGGTCATTTGAAAGATTTATTCAGTTCCTATTAATGAATTATTGTGGCTCCAAACCGACTGCTACCACTCTCCAGCATGATTCTCAGGCATTTTTGACAGCTCTAAATATATTTGAAATAAACTTTAATTTTCCAAACAATGGAACTATGAGAACCAAGAGCACTTTGCACAGCAGGAGTGCTGGGGGATTTCAGCTTTACGACCAGGAGCCACTCCGAAATCTGGCATCAGCCACACTGATCAGCACCTTTGAGCCTCTTGCTGGGAATATGTCTGGAAGAACAGCACACCCCCAGACCAGCAAGAACAGGTCAGATTTACTTATTTATATCGAAGCAGAGCAAATGAATCTAGTTCCACAGCCCTACCAGCTTCAGACAGGCCACGGCTCCCTCTGCACAGCAGCTCCCTGACTCTGCTTCGAGGCTGGCAGATTTGACACCAAGTTTGTGGTGAGCAAAACACAGCTCTGTGGTGCTTGCTCCATCTGTGAGGGTTTAGCCACATAGCTATAGATAGAATATATAGGCAGCACCTGGTGCAAATCACAATCTGATGTGCAGAAAGTTGCCCAAAATCATCTTGGCAGCCACTGGTAGACTGTTAACGCCTTTCTTTTTCTACTTAACCATGATGATGCAGGCATAAGACTTTCACAGCCTGGATTCGTCTGACCAATTTTAGACTTCCAAGTATTTTTGAGGTGCAATTTATTCCAGGAAAGAGCTCAGGAACCTATTTTATTTCATCAGCTCTAATAGGAGTCAAGGGTGCTTAGCTGAGACACAGTCACCTGTGTTGTCAGTGGTTTCAGTCAGGGGTCCAGCCGTTATCTCAAACCCTGTAATTACTCTCTGGCTGCATGTCTTAAAAAAATAATAATAAAGAAAGAAAGAAAAAGAAAAAGAAAAAGAAAAAGAAAAAGAAAAAGAAAAAGAAAAAGAAAAAAAGAAAAAGAAAAAGAAAAAGAAAGAAAAAAAAGGCAGTACCACAAGGAAAATGATAGTAATAAATCCCAAAGCGAGGCAATGTTTTCGTGAAGTACCATGGGATCAGTGTGAGCAGACTGGAACTCGCATCTTCAGGGTTCATAATTTACAAGACAACCAGATTCTTCAGATGTTTCTGTTCCCTTGAAGGAGAAGCCATGTCTGTGATTACACCAAAAATGCTTTCAATGTCCAGCTGTTTTACGCTCCTCATTAAAATTCACCCAGCTACCACACATTCCAAAGCACAGGAACAGACACACATTTACTAAGATTTATTTACACAAATCCAACCTAAATCGGTGTTACTCATTCAAGATCAAATTCCTTTCCAACGTCAGCAGCCAAAGCAAGTTAAACTTGCAACATAAAGCGCCGCCAGAGTCCTATTTTGAGAAGTCAAGTATCATTTGAGATTCATGCTGCTTTTGCACAGTGAGCAAAAGCCTATTCCTTGAGATTTATTCTCCCATTTCGTAGGGAAGATCTGTATGGCCTACCCCATCCTGCCTCTTAAGGAGGACATTTCACAGATATCCTGCAGTCGTGGCTGGGTGAGCACTTTCTCAGGTTCTGTGGAAAAATTCTCAGCAGCCACTTGTCAAGCAGGGCCAGGTGGTTGAAGGCATATAAGCACTGCAAAGCCTTAGCAAGTAAGGAGCTAAAATCACGTTGCTTACTCAGAGAGCCCTCTCTTCTCCACAGCACCCTCCCCCAAAGAAGCAAAGCAGAAGCTCCTAAATAACCTCGAGCTTGGAGTACTACATGGGGAATCCCAGCCTAGCACTGAACAGTGAAATAACTCATTGAAGGTGCATCGCTGCAGCTCTCACACCAAACTAGGGTTTCCTGCTTTTTCCACTTTCCCCGAGGGAATTGCTGCAGCTAGGAGGGCGTGTGGAAGGGACAGATAAGACACACCACTGAGACACTTTGCTATACCTTACTCTGCTGTAGCCTCAGGGACACAAAGGGAGACTCCAACTCCTTTAGCAGCCTGGAAATACTAACCAGAAGGGGTTTTTACAGCCTTTAAGAAAACCCAGTCTTCATGGCCTGAAACCCTACAGCAAGACCGCTTGCCATCTGCCCAAGTAAATTGACCATTTGTCCCTATTGCAGACAGCTGGGCAATTACAGCAATTAAGGTGGCACAGGAAGGGAGTGGGACAGAAAAAGAAAGGGAAGAGACTGTTTGCAGCACTGACAGCACTGAAGGGTTTCT
Source organism: Rhagologus leucostigma (assembly GCA_013397725.1). Classification (NCBI taxonomy): domain Eukaryota; kingdom Metazoa; phylum Chordata; class Aves; order Passeriformes; genus Rhagologus; species Rhagologus leucostigma. Next base: position 118,541 of record VZTD01000066.1, on the reverse strand, counting down.
GATTATGAAGAGGTACATCATGAAAACAGGCATTCACCAAACACCAGCCCTTCCAGAAGTTCAAGTTAAAGAAATGCTTTTCCTAAAAGATATCCTTCGTCCCTGTTGGAGAGATTTGCACCAAATGAAAGAATTGTGTCTCTGACAATGCGAAGCATTCGTAGTGACTGGCCAGACTTTTACAGCACACATATTTGCCTTTTGATATAGGACATCTGTGAGCTAGCAACAGTAATAAATCTGAATGTTAGCACAGATAGTTTTCCACGTTTTAGGTCAAATGCTATCAAATTTAGCTTATCAGCTTACTAAGATAAAACAAGCTCCTCTGTCATTAGTTTTCTGATTAGTTGCTTGGTTCCAGAACCTGGGACAGTAAATAGGTTTGGTTTTTTTTCTTTGGCATAGTGTGAATGCTTAATGCCCACTGGTTATCCTTATAAATCATAAACAGGGAAATCACTGCTTGATCCCTTGCTAGAACAGGGGAATGTGATGATTTCAGCATGTTTAAAACACACATTCCTAAAATACCTAACTGGTCTGTAATTTTTTCACAGTACAAGGCCTGATCTTAGTGGTTAGGTTCCTTGATCTGCAACCAAACTGGTTTTGATCAACAAGCTATGCAGTGACAGTCTGTTGAGCTGGATGCTTTGAGAGTTGTGGTATTGCCTTCCATAGGTAGCAGCCTTTCCTAGGAGCAAACATGAAAAATGGAGAGCTCTCTGCCACAGCAAACTGTCCTTTGTTGGGTGCAGATTGCAGCATCCACCAGCCTTTTGCTGGTCTAACGCATGGGAAAGAAAAAGTTGTGCCCTATGGAGAGACGTAGAAGTGTTGCTGTTGTAAAAAAGAGGACTTGAGTGTGCTCCAGAATGGCTGGAAGAGCTCCAGCAAAGAAAATTTAGTCGAACTGTGTGTCACATCTCAGCTCTTGCGCTGGGAGATCTGTGAGGGAGATTAAAAAAAA